>OZ035829.1:11664947-12159947 GCA_964034765.1 Knipowitschia caucasica
GTTTAATGTATAAGAATTGTCACATAACAGGAATGGACCCTTGACAGTGGTAGTTATTACAAAACAATTCTGAAACCTGAAATCTCAAATGCAGGACAATAGGATGAAACACGTAAGAATGAATTAATTTTTTATAACGACAAAAATAGCCTTCAAAAGCCTTAATTCTCCTCCCATTATCTGACTGCACTTGTATTATGAATTATAAAAATGCGTCAAAATCCAGATGTGGACAAAGGCCTCATTTGTGATCTTAAAGACTCTCCAGGGGATGAAACATGAAAGCTCAGCAGGGAACAGACAAAGGGAAGAACCGTTTCCCATAATTCCATCGTCTGTTAAGGCTGCTGCATGGGGCATGAAGATAGACTAGATGGACAATGCCAACCCCCTTGCCAGGAAGGTCCAAGGTTTTTGATCTGGCTCTTATTGACTTACATTGAGAAGCAAACTCCTCTAGCCCAGGACTTGTTACTGTCCCACATTTTAGGCTTTACAAATATATGGTTTAGCGCTCTCTGTAATCCTGGTGTTTATGCTGAGATATTGTGTTTGTAAATCCAAATGTGAGCCAAAAGGATTGACCAATCAGATACCAATCAGATTCATTTGGACAAAGGTTATTGTTTATTGTACACTGTTTGTATGAATAAATAAACTGAACTAAGGCTACATGCATGAGTCTGTAATGTCAACAGTGCTAGCACACGATAATACTATAATAGGTAAAGTGTGACGTATTATGTACAAGGACATAATGATAACCTGCACTGGCACCACTTCCTTAGCTTGTCATGGATTTATTTAGACATAGCAGCAATCACAATAGAGTCACATGGCATTATTACATTTACCAAATCAATCAGTCTGCTTAAAATGTACAATTGCATTAATGGCAGTGTTGTTACTTTGGCATTACGGGATCTTGTGATTTTCTTTCTGTGATCACATAGAGACAATGATTGACTAAAAATACACACAGTTAGAAACTTTCCCATAGTGCATTTTACCCAGGAGTCTTTCAAAGGGAGATTTGGGGTTTGCTGTCGCAGCCTTTGGTCAAATGAAAGTGGTTTTACTGCGTGTGTATGGAGCTTAAACTCTGCGGACACTGAACTCACTGGCCCTTATAATTTTATCCATTTATCTTCCGGCAGTAGCGAAGACATCACAAGCTCCCGCCAGTCTGAGAGAGCAGCTCTGAAATGGGCTGACATGGCACGGTTTAAGACACCGAGCGACATGGTGGCAAGGGGCCGTTCTGTGTGGAGTTTGCATGTTCTCCCTGTGTCTGCGGAAGATTCTTCATTCCCACTATAACATGTGCATTAGGTATGAATGTAATAAGTTAGTGATCGAATGCTGATGGTCAGAGACTTCAATGTGTGGCACGGTGGTGCATTTGTTCTTCCCAGTAACAAGGTCCTGAGTTCGATTCCACCTCCAGACAGGCCTTGTGTGTGGAGTTTGCATGTTCTCCATGTGTCTGCGTTGGTTTCTCTTCCGGGTACTCTGGTTTCCCCTACTAAAAACATGTATAAATAGGTGAGAGTGACTCTCCATTGTCCCTATGGATGGAATTGAGCTACATGGCTACTGGTGTATTTACTGCTCTTGCTGTCCCACACAGTCCCACACCCAAATAAATAAATCAAAATCAAAATAAATGTGTTTGGCTTCTGTTGCTTCTGTGGAGTGAATGAAAAAATATTTTCATCTTTTGATTTGTAGGGAGGAGGTGTTTCAGAAAATAATTGAGAAAACGCAGTGACAGATATGCATGACCAAATAAAGCTGCATTGTGCAGCTTTATTTGGTCATGCGGCGCTGGGACAGAGCATTTTAATGAACACATCTCTCTCCATGTCCTGGAGGGGAAGTTCCACTGTTCAGCAGCTACGCTCAGTGAGTGAATATACACAATGAGTTTATTTTGGTCGTCTCATGTTTAGGGTCATGGACAAACAATGTGCAAGCATTCTTAAGACATTAAAAACGTGCATTGAGCCTTGGCAAATTGAATGTTTAACGTGTAACAAAGTAAATACATGTGTATAAATAGAATGCACATTGACTGGACTGGACACTTCACACAGCCATAAACACTTTGGGGCCCAAGGACAGGTGCTTGACGTCAGCCTCCGCTCTGCTTCCCCGCTGCTTGGAAACACTACCGCTCACACACATTACAAAGGCTGATGGGTAAAAGTGTTATAATCCCTGCATCTGTCGCACACGCTCACATCATGTGCCTCTGAATCAAGCGCTTTAGTATTTGTTGCCATAACAATAAGGAGTTTTTTCTTGACAAAGTCTGATAAGAAAATTGCATAGTTTTAATTTTCATCAATATAATAACAATCCTACCTCTCAGTGAATAGGACTGAAATCTAGAAGATACACAGATAAAATTATCTAATTATAATGAATAATGCAGCCGAGAGCCCCAAGGCTGGCTCCACATGGGCGAGAAGCCTGCTCTGACCTCAGGTCTGATCACCTTTTCCCTGAATACATCCCCCTCACACAGGGTTCATGAACCCCCAAACCATACCCTGGGTCCTGGTATAGCTTCACATGCGCTAAAATTAAGTGGAAAAGTCTAGAACCAAAGGTCGGCATTTTGGCTCTAGACAAACACAGGCATCTTGGCTAACTAGCACAGGCACAAAGCTAATCAGGTGTATCACTGTCAACCATTCCAGTAGTTGACAGGTCAGTTTCCTTACTATTATTTCACTGTGCTATGTTTCAGTTTATGTTTTCTATGTAGCCTATAAGATTATGGTCACCATGTTCAGCATGAGATTAAATTCAACATGATTTTGTGAAGTGGAAAAGCCTCAACTCCTGATATATTTATTTAGGTTTACTCTTGATTTTAGCCAATGTAATTATTCCAATGTGTACAAAGAGGAAAAATGTGGTGCAAACTGTTCTTTCATTATTCCATGGCCATGATGATAATCAGCAGCCTTCTTACACATCATAAAATACTCTAAAACCTTAATGCTTATAACCGTCTGTGAGTGTAAGAATCCTTTGAGACAAATTATTATTGAGACATAAAAAGAGGACAGCTGTTGAAAAGCTGTGTTCATTGTGAGGCATACCAAGAATAACAGAACAACAACATGCAGATGCCCGATTGAAAATATATAAATGAATATCAGAACAAAAAAACATGTTAGAGACTTTGTTGTGTCCGGTTTGTGAGGTTTACAAAGTCATTGAGGTCGAGCACTCAGGCAGTCTATGCAGCCAGCGACGTGTTTTATACCATTTAGAATGATTGCACATTATCATCTTCAAAAGCGCTGCACACTCCAGGAATAACAGATGTGCAGTGGATGCAGTTACATACAGTGTACCACAGCATCATCTGCATATGAATTTGGATATATTTTTTATTGCAATTGTTTGTGTTAATGAATATAGTAAAAAGCCTTGGCCCCAGACTGGATCCTTGTGGCACACCATATTGTACATTCAAACATTTTGATTTCAAACTATCAGCGACTACTTCTTGGGATATGTTTAACAGAAAATATTAACTTACAATTCAATGCTAATTACCACACTCGACTCTGTGAGTGAGAATCATGATTTATAACAAGTGTAAATTTTTTATGGATTTGACGAAGAAAGAACAGGCCGCCTTTGAAGCACAGCAGTAGATCAGGACATAGGCCGCAGTTCTGAACCATGAGGTCCTATTTACTACTCAGGAAACATCCAGTACCAATTTCTATATTTGCTCTATGGTCACTTATATAACCGTTAACTTAAGTAAAAGGTCTGTTTTTAATGTGGCGTTATGAAAATGATCCCGACTACACACAGGTGGGAAACACACAGTCTGTCTGAACTATTTCTGCAAACACAGTAAATATTCACAGTGTTTTTGTATTGATTATATTCAGTTTCAAATGAAGTATTATGACAAAAACTGTAGTCGGTGCAAACCTACAGGGAAAGTGCAGCTGTGTTAGCTGGGATGAGTTTAAGTGCAGCAACAAGCATCTCAAAGCAAATGGAGAAATGGTCTATACACACCTGCTGCAAATATTGTCATTGTGTGTTTACTCTGCTGCCTCTTTACAACGGATGAGATGATGGCATAACAGGGGTTGATCAAAGGGACTTATGGCTAAAAAGTTGGCTGGTTTGTTTACTAATAACAAAGCACGCAGTTGAATTAATATAAAAAGTATTACACAAAATAATATAAATAAATTAGTATGATTATGGATTAGAACATTGAAGATATTATTAAAACTATTATAATTGACAAGCTGAAGTCTCAAAGTTTGTCCTCGGGCCTCTCCAGACCTACAACACAGTGGACTAGGAAAAGCCAACGCACAGCGGATTGGCTTTGATGTGCAGCAAAATAGCAATCTCCTTTTTAGTCATGATTTCATTTCTAACATTCAAACTTATTTCTAACCTGGAAAAATCTGTATTTGTTCAATGATTTGTAAACCTAGAGCGTAAAGTGATACATTAATAATACATGTGAAATATTTTGAATTTCTGCCCTTTTGTTTGAAAGTAGAAGCAGATGTTTCTGGTGTGAACATTTTCCAAACTAAATTTACAATCAAAAATCTGCAGTACCAGATCTGCCCAGAACCAACTGTTTTACAAATACAATACACATTTACTGAAATTGTGTGCCTCATTTGTAAACATATGGTGTAAGAGCACATATGCTTAGAAACTCTATCAAGTGACATTACATTACCAATAGTTTGTGATGGAAATTTAGGTAAATAAAAAGAACACACAAGACACAAATAATTAATAATCACAAAATAATAAAATGCAATGTATCTATTTATATCTATTAAATGCAATGTATGTGGTTTGTGTGTTTTTTGTCTGTTTGTGTGTTGTTTTTCTTTTTATATGGACCCTCTGTGTGTCTGAATTAAAGATTAAATGAATAAGTAAAAAACAAAAACGTAAGAAGCAAGTGTGGCCACTGTAGCAGCCTGTGAGTCCAAGACAAATCTCCTTCGGGACATAGTAGATGAATCTTAAATCTTGCCTCTGGACACAGTTTGTCGCAGATCTAATCACAAACCACTCACTCATCACTTTGTCCTGAATCAATGCGTCTTGCTCGCCTTCATAACAGTTCATTTATAAAAGTTTTCAGACTTGGAGATAAAACCAAAGTGTTTTGACTGATGATATACCGTCCGTTTCCTTGCTCTTGTAATATTCTAAGTTCCTCCTGAAGGTCTGTATCTGATTAGAGACAATACTGGCATGAGCCTCCTGTACGGCGACCTCGCTCCCATCTCTGTGTGGAGTGTGAGACAAATGCCCAAAAAGCGCTTAAAATAAATATACCATAAAATAAAGATACCTTACTTATTTACTTGAATCTGCATTGAGACTAATGGCACTTTGACAATTACAAACATTACCCAGAAAACCAATGGAGCAGGTCAATGTTGATGAAAATGAAAGTGAAGAGAGATAAAAGCGTGCATCAGTGCAGAAGACCGTCACCCTTCCAACTTCAACTCCACATAACTTTTTTATGGGCCAATAGACAGTCATTAATCTTTGGGGCCGCATTCTCCAAGAAACCATTCAGACTTCTCATCAGACCCTGTGGACTGGAAAGAAAACAGACAAGTGATCTTCCACTGACAGAGGGCTGTTCCGATGTCAGCTGTCAGATCCTACATGTAAAATGGACTATTTCAAGTTCAGTTTCAGTTTATTTATGTTCCATTTGCAGTAAAACACCACATTGGAATACATTAGCAAAAAGTCTCATGCAAGTTTCTGTTTTAGATTGTAAATGATGTAATATGAAAGAACAACTATTGGCGTTCATTCTTTATACTGTACTATATACATAGGCCTTCTGTAATCACAAAACAACAGATTGGTGCAATGTTGAACTTCTCAGATGTTTATACAGTATCTAAGGTGAATGATCTCGGATAGAGTTGTGTTTGAGTTAACTTTGGAAAGCGTTTGAGATTCCAACAAGATATATCGGCTCAGGCAGCCGTTGCAATCCATCAGAGAAAATGTGTCTATGTTTGTTATGGTGGGTTAGGGGAAACTTGTCAGTGATGTAATGAGATCTCACAAATTGTACATTTGTGCTTCTTTTCTATGCAATTCTTCAAATGAACACGAGAGCTGCACTTTTCATGATCATGATGTTTCATGATGATGATCTTGTTGTGAGGTGGACATCTCTCTTAAGGTTCTCGTTGTGTCCTTCTGCAGCTGTTTGTCAATGCTCCCTCCGGCACAATACCAGTTTAACTTGAACAACCATTCTCACATGAGGCTCATTCGGATCTGAATCTTCCCTAGAATCAAAACACATTTAAAGGAGCTATACCCGTTTCTGCAAGGTTTGAATGTTTAGCACCGCCCCTCAACTCGCTCACATGTCTCTCATTTCCCCTACGCTCTCCTGCCATGGAGCCATCTAGTTTTATTTGCGATCTGATACGTATGCTAACATTAGCATGAGCACAACTTCTTGTAAGCTGTACAACAATCACTGATGAAATGGTACAAAAGCAACGGACTGCTAACAAAATATATCACTGAAAGATTACAGCTAGTTTCGCGTCCGAATGTAGTCCGAGCATAGATAGTCCGAGGCGGTCCCGCAGGTCTCTCCCATAGACTGTCTTTCCAGAGGAAACAATGTAAGCTCGCTATGTTCACACAGGCTTGATTTCTTCTTTGATCATTTTTTCGCTTTAGTTCCCTCTTCTCTTCCTCACTGTTGCGTCGTTTGGGCTGTTTTGCTGTGTATGAAGTTACAGCAAGAGGAGTTATAGCCAATTCTGCTAACATGCTACTGTTTTTAGCTGCGCTGTAGAGGCTAGAGGACGCAGCCTCGTTCTCTGAGTGGAGGAGAGCGGGTGTCAAGCTAAGTTTCTACTCAGCACTTTTTTCGGCCTGAATTCATACACAGCTGAATCAATGAGCTCAAGTTTTCAATTAAATTACGGATTATAATACAACTTGTATGTAGCAATAAGCCTTTTTATTAACTCATAAAAAAAAAAATCGGGTGTAGCATCTTTAAGCACATACTATTTGTCCAATGTTTTAGAACTAAGAAGCTTTCAACCTTTGCAGTAAAATCAATATTTGATTTGAACACATTAAGAAAATGCATCAGTTTTATATAGTACTCAAAATGTACAACGTATGACATTACCTCCATACACAGTGGTAATTAACTACAACTGTAGCCACAGCTGCCCTGTGGCAGACTGACAGAAGCGAGGCAACCAGTCTTCCCAAGGACAGTTTGGCACTTTACAGCCCCAGCCATCCAGAAGTACCCATCACAGTTCTAACCAGGCCCTGTCCTGCTTAGTATCTAAGAGCCGTCGGGTCAGGCTCTCAGGCAGGTGGCGCCACCTTGTATGGGGATTCAGTGAGACTCTTCTGTCATATGACAGCTTTATGCATGTCTGTATCTGAGGCCAAGTCTTTGAACTTCTAACCTCCTAATGTCTGATTTGAAGATCTACACTAAAGGAGAAAGTGCACAAACGAAACATGACTTAAGGCACTGGTGGAGCAGTGCCCGGAGTGTGAATCTATTCATGGTGTGCTGCGATAGACTTACATACTGTATGTAAGTCTACCTCATTATGTGTTTATTAATACAGTATTTCCAAGCCCTGTGTGAATTTACCATCCCAACATGAAAGATGTAGAAGAGTTTTTGTTTTGCAAATGGTATTCCATTAACAGTCCAAACATAAAAGATACCAGATTCCGTGCAAAAAACCTCCTCGGCTGATTACCCAGGCCCCCGTCCTTCCCTACCACTGAACTAGCCCAACCCACCGGCCCCCATTAACCAGTCCACCACCAAACATAGTGCTATTTGTATACACATTTAAATAAATAACATACAGCAATCAAAACATATATGTATGCAATATATAAATGCATATACAGTACATTCCACCCATTTAATCGTGCTGTGGTGACTCAGTACATATTTCCTATGGTATTTCTTATATTTGAAGACCTGAGGTCTTTAGGTTTTATACAAAAACTTGAATAATCTGGCCCATTTAATCTTGGAGTTTAGTGTTTCCACTTCAAATAGCTATAATTACTTCAGAGTAAGGTCTGTACCCTACTCTTATGAAGAATAGACCTTGTCATTAAAGTTTGATACACTCCTGTTTGGATCTGCGTCTGTTCTGTAAGAGCACTTTGGTGAATAACAATATCTGTGTCCATATTAAGTTATCTCATCTGGAAAATGGGTCACTTGTCAGAATTGGTTGAATGTGCTTTATGGAAGTGATGTGCACAGCATCGAACAGTACATGCTGTTTGAGTTAAGACACCACCATTTATGATATTCAAACATATCACTTTTCTATCCGATTATAGCTATATTTGTACGAAGCTTCTCAAAAGTCCCTCACACATGGTGTGCTTTGACCACATTGTGCCTGGCCAAAACTGAGCTCACAATCTGCGGTTCTAATCGAATCCTAATGCTGTTTCTAATATCCTCAATGCCACAAAAACCCTGGCTAGGAAAGAGCACAATGTGAAATGCAAAAAAAAGGGTTGCACAACTCAAAAGCTCCCAAAGACAATATATGTAACACTCGCCACAGGAGACGAGTAATGAGTGACTGGAAAATGGTTATGGAAACATTGAAATGTCCTTTTAAAACTTGGAACATATCATAATTGCAGAGTTTTACAGCAACGCATAAACTCAATTCAATTAGATTTTTTTTTGCATTGTCCTTTGTAGTTGTCTTGGGGGGTTTTACAAAGTTGTCTCCAACAACAGATCAAATAGTCAGTTCAGTTATTATAGTTCAAAGTTTTAATATATTTTTTATCAACTCAGTATGAATAAATCAATTCATTATAATCTGGAACGTGTTAGATCAACAATGCTATTTTACAGGTCAATTTAACTTGATCTTTGGAACCACGGCTCTCGTGTTTTGTGGGCTCTATGAGAGGAACACACTTCTACATCTGTGGAGAAATGGGGGTTCAGAAATGTTCTTTAAATGCATGTAGCAATGGTAACAGTGGCTCAGTTGGTAGAGCATTGGCCTTGAGACCGCCATGAGACCTTCTCCACCGACTCCCACTAATGTCTGCTATCGTTGTGTCCTTGGGCAAGACACCTACTTTGCCTGAAGCCCCCGCTGAAATATCAAATGGACAAAAGGGTGGAAAATGGATGGATGAACATTTAGCAAGGGCCATGCTTCAACATTATAATAACATTAGCAGGAGGAAGCTCAATGATGGCTTGGTGGGGGTTATGTGACCAGACCCCCTCATGGTTATCTTCAGGTGTGTAAGATGAGAGACTTTGGGGTGAGGGTGGGGTCGAAAAGCACCCATACCAGCAGGGGTATGGTCAGAGCGAGAATAAGCCTTCTGTTCTGGGTAATGAGGAGTGGACAAGAAGGCGAGGTTAAGTCTGGCTGGAGAGGAGAAGATGACCGCTTATCTTATATTTTATCTATTTTGTTTATATATTTTGGTCAAAAATGACAGAAGGGGCTCAGTCCTCATGACCACAGCCGTCCCTGGTGTTCTGATTCATAACCTGCCGTCACACTCACACGCTCGTGACGGCAGCTCCTCTGTTGACACCGGTGTCAACGGTCAAGGGAGAGTTTAATGTGTTTGTGCCCGCGTCATTCAGCTCAGTGATACACACACACACACACACACACGCTGTCCCCATGACGTCTTTCCTCTGGACATGAATCACAAAACTTGCATATTAAGCACTACACACTCCTCCATGACCTCTCAAGAGTCAGGGACCGTCCAGAGAAAAGGCAGAGAGCGTCACCTGTGAGTTTTGGAGAGGACTTAATGGTTTCTTAATTTTAAAGAAAACAATATAATCCTTTCTCTATTATATCACTCATTCCTTTTAATCTTTTTCCTAGTAAAGAAATATATCATAACCAGCAGAGCAATAGTTGGAAGTTTATAATATAAGCTGTTATAGAGTACATATTAAGGAAAACGATGAATACAATAATATCTGTTTCCATTTGTTTTGTGGAGGAAAACCATTGAGAATTATAAGCATGCATTCTGGTCATTGTTCGGTCTCTTTGGTCTTTCGCAGCAGTGTGTCCTTATTTGACATTTGTTTGGACTAATCAGTTCTGGCTGTGAAGTTAAAAGGAACTCCACTTCACGAATCCAAATGCAACAAGCTGATAAGAAACATGGGTGTTTAAATCACAGCCAGACAGAGACGAGAGGTTAACAACTCGGCTGCTTGTGGTCTCTATTCGTCTCTTGCTGCAACTGCCCTTCTTTAGTTTTGCGGAAGGGCAGACTACAACAAAAGAAAA
Organism: Knipowitschia caucasica; assembly: GCA_964034765.1. Taxonomy (NCBI): domain Eukaryota; kingdom Metazoa; phylum Chordata; class Actinopteri; order Gobiiformes; family Gobiidae; genus Knipowitschia; species Knipowitschia caucasica. The sequence goes on from OZ035829.1 coordinate 11,675,330, forward strand.
TCCATGGTAATTAATGCAGATTGAACAAAGTAGATTTATCCTTTGACTGCGCTCCACAGAGTACCTTATGGTCGCTGATAGAGGGACGCACATTGTGGTGAGGCAATTGTGGTTTGGACCTTTTACTATGGTGTTAGCTTACATGCTTCAACGAGCAAAAGTAACAAATTATTTCAAAGTCTAAACGCAAGAAGCACATGCATGGCCGAGACAAAAACACACACACGGATGAGCCACATGGTAGTTACAGATAGAGCAGAACCAGAGTAAGAGGTTTTATATACTACAGTGTGTGACATAATCGAGGAGCAGACTCAGAAATGTGGCCCAAATAACAGGGTGAGTTTGACTGATTTGATACTCGTAAAACTGAGGGCACAAAAGCTAGAGTTATGGATGGGGGAGTGGCATCCGCAACGAGAGACACTGTCATTAGTACTGACCTAGGTGAATATTTGACATGGGGGGAAAGGGATTTAGATTTGTAGTGTAATTACAACTGTACATAGGCACATAGGGTCAAATGCAGAGAAGACGTATTTTGATAAACTGACTTTTTTTTTTTGCTTTCTAACCACGTTGCAACATTGTTCCATCATCCAAACCAGACTTGGTTTTTGATGTATTGCCTCTAAATTAGTTTTGGAAATTTCTCAAGTTAAACAACATTCTTTTAAGTCACACGTCTGTGGTCGCAGCCGGTAATCTTCAAAGTTGAAAAAATAAAAATAAATCAAACTCTCTCTCCAGTGGTAGCAAAGAGTTAGGGCAGGTGGATAACATTGTTTACCACTGATACTTGTTTTGCAATATTTGTTACACTAAGATATTGTATCACATTCTAAAAGATGAAATGAGTAAGTAAAAGAAAAAAGTATAATGGTCAAAAATAATGCATACTATTTTTTCTTTAAGAGTTTGTGATTGTCAAAAGGTTCTTCCAAGTTCTTACTTTCTTCACATTGTGGATAATCTTAACTGTGATGCATTTGAAAAAGCCTTTTGCTACAGCAAGAAAACAGTCCAGCCTCTTTATTTTGCCATTTTGTAACTTGGATGTGAAATTTGGATAAGCAGGATCATCTGCAGCCCATGTGTAAGAATTCAGCCCTTTGTCAGCAGTTCATTGTTCATCATAGAGGTGGAAGTATAAAGGTGGATTCTTGTCTTTAATGAATCATAAACCATTGTAACCATGTATTTTTATTTTCACACAGGGTGGCAGTATAAAAATAAAAATCTCATTAAATGGTCTGTTATTATCAATGGCAACAATAGACCAACAAAATGGTTTCATTCTCAAGGAATTCAACAAATCAGTTACACATTACAAACACAAATTCTATCACTGTAGAAGTAGATACTGCTTTTTTTAATGTTTAAGTACAATGTGTGGTATAGTTAAAATGTTGTGTATATGTTTGTGCAGGCAGAAAGCCAGCCATAGATTTTTCATTATTATTTTTGTTAAAACACTTAGTCTGTATATGGGTGTCAGCTTCTTGCTTCATGTACCATGCTTTTCTTATTAAATTATTATATCACAGGTTTTTATGATCTAAACCAGGCGTGTCAAAGTCCTTTTTGTCAGGGTTCAACAAATTACAGTTGGTCCGGGGCCACAACATTAATGAGTCCACTTTTATACCAAGGTATCCATTGTTTTCATTGTTTTGAAGCTAATCTTTTGAATCCGTGCTTATTATTCTAAGTTTATATTGTAAGTTATGGAGGTAATTATGTCCAAAGGTATTATTGTATTGCATTATTTACTGGTAGATAGTTATGAGCAAAAGTAGCTCAGTTATATTTGGACTGAACCAAAACAGGACTGAGTGCTGCAGACAGGTCATAATGTATCTTTTTAATAATAACATAATATATAACCAATGATTTTAGTTCAATGTTTAGAATGTTTTTTGGGAAACTTAGGTTCTTTAAATGGGCTTTACGAATAAAGATTGAATACAATGAAAGTTGTGGTTGATTTCTTAACAAATGTATAACTTCCATGGAAGGCATTTAACCTTTTAAGTTAAATCATGTGAATTCAGGGACAGGATAATTTAGACTTTTGAATTCATCCCATTCAAAACGTACAATGATCACACTGACAACACTCCTTACTTGTTATTTTCTTCCAATGAATATAAAGCTGCGTTCAAGGTTATAAGAAACTTGTAAATTTGCTAAAACTGGATTCTTGACTTGCGCCCTAGAAGCAGACTGAGGAGGTCCATCTTCACACATGAGTTCAACTTTGACTTTCAACAGCAAAAATAGTTGTCAAAAACATCTGAGACTGAGACATGAACATTCTGAGTTGGGAGCTGATATTTTTCAACTGGAAAAAGTCCTAACTCCCAGAAGCATAAAACCTTAACACACAAAAATATTTTCTGCTTTATTACCAACCTGAATGACGACTTACACACTATTTACTATCCTTGTTTGAAAGCACAGACAGAAAAGGACTGCAACTGAAAAAGGAAAAAATAACACTAGAAAATGTAAAAAACAACTTTAATTTGTGGTTTCAAATGTTACGGATAGGACTGTAATGCACCACTTTGAAATACTTTGTCTATGAGTATAACACACAGCGTTAGTCAATGGCCACACAGAAATGAAAAGATAATATTGTGCTTGATGTGTGACACACTCAGGAGTTTGTTGACATCAGGTATAACACCTATATTTCTATGCAGAGGCAGTGTCGTTTATAACAATAAAACAAATAATAATACAAAAAACTCTCATATTCTCAATTGAACCATATGTCATTTTGATCTTCTCTGGAGCTGTCAAAACCTCGTTCTGCACAAACATCCAAAGCACTTACGGAGCTGCAGTGTCACTTCTAAAAGCAATGTTTCTCATAAAAACAGCATTTTCTCAAGAGGAAAGACAAGAAGAGCATTTCCTTCAGGCAACATGAGAGGCACCTGCAAACGATACATGTGTCATTTAGTCAATTCAAAACCTGTAAAATAAGAAAGAAGTTTGTTTTATATTGTTTATCTTTTCAATGGCCATTTAGATGGAACACACACACACACAAACAAATTAATTCATGTTGGCTCCAGACCAAATCGGCCTGATCTTTATTCTGCCGATCTTTGCAAAAGGAGGAGAGGAAACACCCAGAACAAATTTCACTTGTGGCATCTTTCCCGTATGCTACCTGGAGTTTCAATTAGGCAGACTGAGCTACACTGGAGTATGGAAAGTTGAAAATGCCTTCCTTATATTCAGGACAAAATGGAATGCAAGCACATATTTGGAATCTCATTTTTATATTAAATGAAACAGACATGGTTGGTTGGTCCAGTGAAGGATGGTTGATGAAAATGTTACACACCAGAAGACAAAAAAAAGCAGTATTTAAATAAAACAAAACTCACCTGAACCTTGCCAATGAGCAACACATTCTATGATTAACAACTCATTTCTAAAGTAGCTCCTGTTAGCTACTGTTTTGCTTTTCTGCTCACTTGTCATGGAGGTCCAGGGTTAAAGGAGCAGTGTGTAAAAATCTGGCCAAAAGTGGTACTGCAGCCTCTTCCGCTCTCCCTGACTCAGGTTGCCAGATATGTAGACGAATCCAGTTGGGACCACCTTTTTCACAAAATCCCTGATAGAGATCCTCATTTTAGATTTGAGAATCATAACAAGACCTTTTTTTAGTTTTTGAGCTCGACGTGGAGAGTTCTGGCAACCCGGATCACAGACTTTCTGATTGGTAAAACGGTAGAGGGCAAGACATCGAAATGAAAACAATCACAACATTTAGGGGCTGTAAAACTAATTTTGAAGTTGAAAAAAGCATGTTTTATTAATGCCTTTTGACGGATTAGGGCCATTTAATGATGACTTGACATGAAAATCTAACATATTGCTACAATATGTTCATGAGCTAAACCATATTATTTCACCATATTTTAAAGTCACTTTTGCTAGCGGGTGAAATGTGTTGTTCATGACAGTTTCATTGAACAAACCAGATGTGGCCTCTAGTGTTATATTAAAAAAAACTGGTATTTAAGTCATTTTGTTCAGCAGAAACACCTTTCCACAATTCCATTAGAGGAAAAGCTGGATCATTCAGACACGGGCATTTCTCCATTGTGGATCAAATAAAGCTGCTCACATTATTGCCACTAGTTCTCTGAGGTTGCAACCACACAGCATCCACAGCTTAATCTACAATTCAAATCCATTTCTATTGGTCAGAGAGCTGGTATGGTGGACATTCAGGCTGTGGCAAGGACCATAGCAGCGTAATTATAACAGCGCTCATTACTAGTTTGCTAAATATTTGGTTTGGGTGGTGGGCCGGTCAGTGGTTGGGGCCTGCTGTCGGTGTCTTTGAACATAGATCAAGGCAGAACAGTGTCTTATTACAAGTGTTTACACGTACACATCTGGACAGGCCCGTGAGCCGCCGAGTGACGAGAAAGAGAATGTGATACAGAATGGACTGAGTTCGGAGAAAACACGTGAACGCCAAAACAGCAAACGATAAACAATGACATGTGGCTTAGTGTATTGCTGTAGTTTTCTTTTCAATTTGATTTATTCCACCTCCAACTGCTCCCATGTCTGCTGTCGTTGTGTCCTTTGGCAAGACGCTTTACCCCACGACGCCCGAAGCCCCCGCTGAAAGACCAAGGCTGTGTCACCGCTGACGGAGGAGCGGCCATCTTCTCGTGGACCCACCCCCAGCCGGAGGATCAGCGAGGGACTGGTGCTATATTGGATGGCAGCTCTGATTGTCTACCGCTTCTCAGCAAGAAGTTCCTGGGTTCAAATCCCGGTCGGAACAGGGCCTTTCTGAGTGGAGTTTGCATGTTCTACCCGTGTCTGCGTAGGTTTACTCTGGGTGCTCCGGTTTCTCCTACCACTAGAAACATGTACAAAAGCTCTGGCATGTGTGAGAGACAAATGCCCACTATTGTAAAGCGCTTTGTAACTCTGGTCTGTGAAAGGCGCCATATAAATAAAGATTACTTACAATAGAAAATAAAAACATATTTACATATTTACACAATTTGAAAAGGAGTAGGTAGAAGTAAAACTTATGTTTCCAACCCCTTAATACATTTTCTACTTTTACAAAATTTCAAATGATTCAAATAGATTTACAGCCAGACTTTACATAAACATTAGACAGTTCTCTTATCTATAATTGACATAAATAGTAATTTTAAAGGTATATTGATGTCTTTTTGTCATTACCATTTTTACTTAAACGTTTTGTAATGTAATGTTCAAAACTAGAACTGCAAGTTGGTAATGCAGAGAGATATAAATACACTATCCCATGATTAAAGAAGCTATACCCAATTTTTTTCTATTTAGTTCATAAAAATGCTTATTACTGCATACAAGTTGTATTATAATCCGTAATTTAATTGAAAACTTGAGCTCACTGATTCAGCTGTGTATGAATTCAGGCCGTGAAAAGTGCTGAGTAGAGACTTTAGCGTGACGCCTGCTCTCCTCCACTCACAGAACGAGCAGCGAACAGCCTGCGTCCTCTAGCCTCTACAGCGCTGCTAAACAGTCTAGGGCTATGACTTTGAAATTCAAATGTAATTCGAAAAAAAAAAATCTGTATTCGAACGTATATTAGACAGCCCTTAATATTCCAAATGTATTTAATGACTGCAAATATAATAGTTAGCTCCCAAAGGTTTCACCATGACGTGCTAGGCAGCTAAGCTAGCTAGTTCAAAAACTCTCCGAAACTACATGAAAACTGAACAAAGAATTCTGAACATCAGCGGTGAGTTACCCATTTATATACCCAACCTAAATCCATCAGATCATTTTCAAATGTGTGTTAAAGTGTTTGTTTCATGTTAATGGTTACTTCCGGGTTTATCGCGATCGCTTTTTGTCATATTAAAACAGTAATTTTGTCATGAAAACGTTAGCAAATAATTCTGAAAACCTCTGTGCATGAAGGATGTATATATAATGTATTCGCCGATTAATAGAGCGTGGCTAGCTCCGCTAGCTTCTCTGCACAGACAGAAGTAGTGACAGGCGCTGAAAGCTTTTTGTACTTGCGGAGTAATGTTAGTATTCTACACACCTGAATTACAAACAGAAATCGCGTTGCCAAAGGCCAGCGGTCATTACTGCTTTGAGAGTTCTGTTATCAAGAAAAAAAGATCGGTAGAATTACATTCAAGTCAATGGAGCGTTCTACTGCTGCTGTGAGGAGCTGTATAATAAATTATAATTAAATATTCTAATATATTCTAATGTTTAAATTAATACATTCATTACAATTAATACATATTTTGTTTGCAGCACGGTGCTTTTGTACCGTTTCATCAGTGATTGTTGCACAGCTTACAAGAAGTTGTGCTAATGCTAATGTTAGCATACGTATCAGATCTTAAATAAACCTAGATGGCTCCGTGTTATGAGAGCGATTTGGGGGGCGGTGCTAAACATTCAAACCTTGCAGAAATGGGTATAGCTCTTTTAATCAAATAAGGTCTTGTGCATATACTGTATCATTGGAAAAAAATAGTAAATCATTAAATAAATATAAAATTATATATTTTTACATCCATTATTTGCAGTGTTCTTCATTAGCTTTCATCTTTTGGTAATATTTGTAATTAGCAGCATTTCCTCTTCTCAATGGAATAAAAGCACATGACGTGAATATAAAAGCACATTACATGAAGGAGGAAGCTGAAACCCACAGTCATCATCGACTTGGATTCGGTATAGACTTCACTGAACATTCATTCATTTAAACAAATTAGAAACAATGTGGAAGCTACAGAAAGGCTTTAATTAATGCAGGCTTTAATTTAAGATCCGCTTTTTACAGAGACTCTGCGGGGAGCCAAGGGAAACATGTTGTATCCAAACTTTATCATCTCAAAGCCACACATCACAGCCACTGCCACAAAGAGGTGATGCGGACCCCAATGTTCAATTATAAAAAAAAAAAATCTTAGTCACAATAAGAACCTGGAAATTCGGCCCGCAAGACAATCTTTAGTGGCTCCTGAAATGATTTTGAATGACCATTAGCATTGATGGTAATGGGCTACTATGGCATGTTATACTTCATTTTAATGCTTACTTTCTCAGGAAAACAACCACACAATTGAATCCGTGCTTACATGTAAACTAACATGTACTTGGTTTAGTTTGTATTTAACCATGAATCTTTAATGACATTTAAAAAAAAAAATGTCCCAGTTGTGATTGAATCCAATCCCATACTAGAAAATAACTCCAAACTCATGTCAAATAAAATGAATGTCAAAAAACAAATATATGTGAAAATAAATAATGATTCTTCTGATTTATTCTTTTGGCCACAACCAGCTCTTTTGTTTTTAAACTTGGCCAAAATGAGTTTGACATCCCTGCACTAGAGTCATGTGATGAAAAGTTTGAGTTCCTCTGCCATTCCTCTGCCATTTAGCAGTGGGTTAGGGGGGGGGGGGGGGTAATCCTATTTGATCCAACCACAATTCTTCTGTGGAGCCGTTTGAGGATTCACCAAACCTAATGCTCAAAACTGCAAAAACCATCAAGACCCCCCAATGGCAAGTCAATAATATAACTATGGATTGGGTTTCTGTCCATGACTTAAGAGTGTTTTGTCTGAAAATGTTTTAGTTCCAGTGAATACAGTATTTCAAATGAGCTGATTGTGGGAAAGCAGCACGCAGCCATTGTTTCCACTATTGTTCCGTGGCGACTTGAATAAAGAGCCCCCCTAAAGCCACACAACTCTAAATATGTATTTGTGCAGAGCTAATTAGAGAGTGTTGCTCAGGCAGGCACAGCGCCCAGGACAAGGGGCGGCTAAAAATACCAAAACAAAAACAAAGCTTCCAAGCACAATATTATAAACATTTGGACAAAAAGTTGAAAATAAACTATACAATATGAAGAAACAAGTTTAATACAAAGTGAATTGCCTTCAGCCAGAATCATAACTTCACAATCATTTTACTCTATTTTACAATGAGCGAGGGTCTACACCTCTGCCTCAGATATTGGGGTTTGTATCACGTTTGGATAAACCAATCAGAGAAAACCGGATTTATAAACACTGAACTGAGTGCCCAGTTAGTAACAAAAATAATAATAATAATGATACATTGTGCTTTTTGGACACTCAAAAGCTGTGTAGTTAATACTGCTACATTTACTGCAATGTTTATTGATTCAAATAAAATAATAAAATAAAATAACAAAAAAATTATAATAAAAATGTGCTATTGCGGCTGCCAGGACTGTCAGCTCAACACTGAAGAATGACTGCTATTTCTGGTTTCAGAGAACAATTGTCTGCATGTAGTAGATACAGTAAAAAGACCATGACTGTGTCACAGCTGTGGTCTCTCCTCTCACTAAAGTGGTCCCATTTACACAGGACCTTTCTGAGGGGTGCTGATTCCTGTGTTCATTGATACACACTGTCCAAATCAAATGACATCTTATGCACATATATTGACCATATTGTTCAAAACTATCCATCCCAACCCCATAACTGCAAAGTGTTACAGATTTGAACATACAGACCTTTGTCATTGCCTGTCCATCGGTGAATGTGAGGAATGTTTTATGAGCAGTCATAAGGATGTTACAAGTAAAACACCATCTGTTGAATGCATTTCTGCAACATAAACATCCACCCCAGTCATCCATTTCCTGGGACATCCTTTGAGGAAAGTTGGCATCAACAGTCCTTTGCAAAGGGCGTAGTAAACTGTCTGGCATTTCATAATTTTTGTCAACTTTTGAACTAACAAATTGCTCATGTGAACCTCTCAGCCATGGGTTTGTAGTGGCTAGTATACTTAAAATATCTCTCCCCAGACTTCCTAGCACCCAAATATGAGCTAAAAATGGAGAGGCCAACTGCTCCCAGGGTCCTGTGCTGGCACGTCTCGCTCAGCTTTATTGACAGCACGTTTTAGACTCTTCACCCATCCCTGCTGAACTTGAATGACTTTTTCAAACCTCCTTGCCAAACTCTGTTCCTTGTGATCCTAATGCACCGCTGTTTCTGCACATCTGGCGCATCTGGGGTCCAACAATGGCTGCATGTGGTTGCAGTGCTTTTTAGTTTTTGCTAAATAGACCGCTGCATTGTATTATTCATTATTTATTCTTTCTCATGTCACCTGCATATGGGATAGATTGGACTTGCACATTCCAACAAAAGTAAACAGTTTCTGGCATTTCAGAATTGTTTGGTGGTCATACAGTTGATAACCCTCACATATTGGTTTGAGGAGTTCTTACTGACTACAGCGTTTCTTGTGATAGATATATAACAGCATGAGAACTAGTTAGGCAGACTTTAAAACATTGTTCTTTTTTGTGGTTTCAAAGTTAAGTACTCCAGCTTTGACAATTAATGATAAAAAAGTGGAAATTTGGCAACAGCATGTTTAGTTTCCCCATGGATTGATTATTCCTTCTTTTTGGATTTGGAGTCAGTTGCCAGGGGAAATACTGATGGTTGAAGTAAAATATATTTCTCTGACAATCAAAGCAGAGTATGCACATGGAGCGATAAGACTGGTTTACACTTGTTGCCACAGCATGACTCGACCACATATGGACATCAAGGACTTGGACCGAGATGTAATAGATCCTCTTTATCGAGAACATCCATATTTTTTTCACAAACTATCGGCCTGGCCAGACGCTGACACAAGCAGCAGTTTTCAGCAGTCTCTTGCTCACACGCCTCCCTGTATGATTGCCTTTAACTACAAGTTAAATTTGGATCTCACCAAATAAAAACTCCCATGTCCGCACACAGCTTCTTGGCATAACATTGTGTGACTTGTAAAATAGTGTAAAATGTTTGCTTGACTCAGTACAGAGAGGCCTAATTAGAAATAGCATTTGAAGTTTTTCATTCATTCCTTTGAATATTTATCGTCACGAGTCTGCTAGGAATCTTGGGGTTGTTTTGGACAGTTCGTTTAAATTTGACAGACCAATAAGTTCAGTCGTCAAAAATAGCTTTTTTCAGCTGCGTTTGCTCAGCAAAATCAAACCCTATTTGCCTCATGGTGACTTGGAGCGTGTCATTCATGCTTTTATTACGTGTCGCTTAGATTATTGTAACTCTCTGTACTGTGGGCTCAATCAAAAGTCCATTCGTCGTCTGCAGTTGGTTCAAAACGCAGCGGCGCGTTTGCTCACAGGAACAAGGAAACGTGAGCACATAACTCCTGTGTTGGCCTCTCTGCACTGGCTTCCAGTCAGCTTTAGGATTCAATTCAAGATACTGTTGATGGTTTTTAAATGCTTGAATGGGTTGGCTCCATCTTACCTTTCGGAGCTTTTGTTGACCCGTGATCCAGGTCGTACATTGAGATCCTCCAACCAAATGACTCTGGAGGTGCCAAAAGCGAAGCATATAACCAGAGGAGACCGGGCTTTTGCCGTAGCGGCTCCGAGACTCTGGAACAGCCTTCCGCTGAATGTCAAAATGGCCCAGTCCATTCATGTTTTTAAGTCGTTGTTGAAAACCCATTTTTTTGCTTTGGCCTTCAACACAAGCTGAGCAGATCCCATGTATTTTATTATTATTGTCTCATGTTGTATATTTTGTGACTGTTCTACTCTTCAATTGTATTTACTCTTCAATTGTATTTTATAATGTTTGTTGTACAGCACTTTGGGCGGCTGTGGCTGTTTTAAGTGTGCTATATAAATAAAATTGAAATGACATTGACATTGACATTCAGTAAAGTGCTTTGCAACTGATGGAGGAGGCAGAACACAGATAGCTTTGTTATAGCGGGACCTTTGCACGGATTCAAGACAGTCTCGGATCATTGTTTTAGGTATCTATAGATGCATCATTTTTTTGATATAGCAATTTTTTGGACACTCAAAGATGCGTCACATGTTATTATCCATTCACTCCATACACGGTGGGGATAAACTACAACCACATAGCCACAGCTGCCCTGGGGCACACTGACAGAAGCGAGGCAAGTAGTATGTGGCATCGACCCCTCTGATCACCACTAACCATTCATGCACATACTCATTCTAACACTCATTTTAGGCAGTGTGGGTGAAGTGTCTTGCCTAAGGATACAACAACAGTTTGGCACTTGACAGCCGCAGCCGCCCCACTGTGGTGCCTGGTGTTTCCTAAGGTCTCTCATCACAGTACTAACCAGGCCCTTCCCTGCATACGGTAGAATTCAGAGGTCTGATGGGGGTCTCACTTTCACATGCAGGTATGGCCACAAATTTGAACTGGGACAATGCTAATGGACATCTCACCAAAAGTGCCAGTTTTAACTAGAAAACAATGACAGGGACTACAGCTGATCAAATCATAAAACTGCAACAAAGAGACAAAGCATCGGCAGATTGATTTAATTTCTTCAGTTCATCTTCCAAAAAGCGGTCCTAATGCTACGTAAGCTTTCCAATTGATATATTTCAACATGTGAGATTCTATTTTAAATACAAAACAATACAATAATATGTTTCTGAAAGTTAAACAGAGCTTTTATGACCTTGAGACTTTAGTCAAGTTTTCAAATGAAATGCCCAGGATGTGAGAAGCCTGAGAGACACTGGGTTTATGGTCTGCCCAGTTGCCTAGAAACTCTCCATGACGTCGCTTCAGTGTCTACACGGTACATTAAGATAACGCTACTGTTACTCTATCCCCCATTCATAAAAACAACTCAATTTTACCCTGTTTACGCCTCTGATTAAGTCCGTGCGTCAGGCTTGTGATGCGTCTGTTCTGGAAATGACCGGGAACAACATGCATGTAATCACCATAAATGCCTGTGTGCTGATGAGTTAAAAAAGGTTTTGACCATGGTTTTGATCATCTTAAACTTGAAGTAAATATTTGTTATTGAAGCCTTTCACAACAGCCAAAAGCACAGAATCAAAAAGGTGTGCCTGGATTAAAAACTGAAGGTAAAATGTTAAATTAAATCTTAAATTCAATACAAATAAAATAAAATCCACCCAGTTTTTGTAGAGGTACAGACAGATGCTCATGCTTGTGCTTGTTTGTTTTATATGGATATAAAATCACAGCATCACTGAGCTGTACAGTACATCTGTAAGTGATGTTTGTGTGTGGAGAGTGAGCACAGCAGCAGGTAAATGTTTGATGAGGCAATGAAGCTTTGAATAAATGGAACAAAAACAGGTTGAGTTCCCTCGTCCCGCGTGAGTCAAGGCAAACAATAGGTCTGAGCCATGAAGCGGACATTGTAGAAGACACACAAAAATAAGGTAAACAGGAGCTTAAAAATATGTCAAATCAACTAAAAATAAATACATCATTATATATATATATATATATGTATTTATTTTAATTATATTTTTTTCAGATAAGGATCAGTAAGGAGCTGTGTGTTCAGAGTGTGTGTATAAAGAACTGTGTATGTTGTCCATGCGCAGGTAAATAGAATTGTATGTTCATGTATGTTACAGTGTATACTCCGAAAGGGTACTTATCCTTGAACCAAGTGCAATTATGCCAATATGAATTTTATTTTATTATCCATTACCTTAACTAATAGATCCTGTTTGATTTGAGAAACATGAATACATTGAAATTTCCCCTTCGAGGGATGAATAGAGGTTTAACTTATCCTACGGTTCTAACCTGTCTTCTTCAGGGAGACAATGTGACACCTCTCCCGGGACAGTGGATGATTATTCATTAATATACACAGTTCCCATGAAATAAATACATTAATAAAACACAGTATTCAGAAATCAGACAAAAGTTTTGGCAATTGCAGTATTTTAACCTATTAAGAGACAATGGATTTCTTCATTTTAACCCTGATACAATCTTGAACACAATTTTCATATTCAATGACCCTGACAAAATGTTTCGGTAAACGGCCTTCACCTCAAGTATTTTCTTACTAAATGTATATGTATTTTATTTTAAGCAGGACATTTTGAGCACATCACAAAAAGAAAGAAAAGGATTTGAAGAAACAATGAGTAAATGAAGAGGCCAAATGTTGATGCAGCCTTAAGTCTCGTTGATACGTAAGCAATATAGACAAAAGTCATAACCCACTATAAGCAGGCATTCTCATAGTCATCCCTCATCAAACCAAACAGCCAAATTGGCTGTTATCCCCAACAGTAGCGCTAAAGGCCATTATAACGTACACAAATGGGCCTGTGTTTTCACTGTGACATGCTCCTCTAATTTGTTCTTGTCAATAACACAGTAGAAAAGACGGTCTCTAATCCAATTACTGCATCACTGCTGCTGTAGAAAGACTTGTCCCCAGAGTCTGTGAAATGAGTGGGTTTTCTCAATGCACCATCTTCCTGTTGCCACACCTAATTTATTTCACCATAGCCATTTTTCACTGAAACCACAGGCACCACTACCATGTATTTTTCTTATTAGAGAACGATCAAAATGAAATATCCGGTGGACCTAAGATAAATAGTGAGCTTTGAGTGTGTAATGATGCTGTAAAACACGGCCAAGAGACCATTAAAAAGCGCAGCAGGCCACATAACAGACAAAGCGCCTCTATAATCTCCGGTAATCTTTGGTTTGCACCGACCGGAACATCTTCAGCCCCCTGCAGCTGCACCATGTGACCTGCCACCCTGGGATTTTTTTATGTAAATATAGTGTGTAATGACATACTATTGAGACAGTTGCACATTACAGCCTTCTATCCAAATAGAGGTCACTGCTGCCACTGCGCCCAAAAGGAGCCGTGGCCACCGCTGCGGTTCAGGGCACTGTTTCACCTCAAGTAAAATGACAGACGAGGATTCATCTTCACAATTTGAGCCGGGTTCGCAGGGTTGTGAGAGAGTCTTGTGGGACAATTCACAACGGTTGTTTTTCTGATTAGTAAAAGTGATGTTTTGTCCCAATTGGAATGAGAAATCATCGTGTCTATCAAATGTAGTTGATGTCTGCTTCAGTTGTTATTAATTTGAAGAAGATACATCTTTTTGATATGACCCTGTAGTTTCATCTATGTTAAGTATATTGTGCATAAAAAATATATTCAAAACCGTCCCTCCCCTTGGACAAAGCATCAGCAGTAAGACTTGCTGGAGAATAGTCAGACCGATGGAGAGGGTCCTCAGCTGTCTATCAAGGATTTGAATAATTGCGTCCAATCAGGGAGCTGTGGAGGCGGGTCTAACTGGCGCTTGCATTCTCCTTGTTCATCATTTGAAAAGTGGTATACCTCCACTTTAACTGATTTGGGGTTGAAGATGAGGCAAATAATCGTCCCATGGATTGGATTGTTTCCGACCAGACTGATGGTGTTGACGCTTCAAAACAGCCTCAATGCGTCACAAAGCTCCATAAAATCATCACGACAAATTACTTATTATTTTTGACTTATTATTGTTGTACCTCCTTTCATTGTTGTGTTATTCCAAAATTCTGCTCTGTGTCTGGATAATCTTTAAAACCTTCAACATCAAAATTGTAATGATTTGTCCATGTTGACTTATTATCTGGGGAGAAATTACATCAGTTAGAGAGCAGGCTTTGACCCTCTAAAATCTGGGAACAATAGAATATTTGAATAGCCCATAATCACTGTCAACCAAAACATGTTGGATCTTTATGTCAAACATAGAAATCCAATTTGTTGTTTTTTTTTACCAACAAAATCAGTCCATCAGTTTAGCCAATCAGCATCAATCTTTGTCTGGCACATGTTGATTGCCGGTATTATGTTGGCATTTAAGAAAAGTATCTGGCAGAATACAGCTCAGAGGGACATCAAGTGGAAGTTGTATGATATAGTTTATTGTATGAAAATCCAACTGTCATGTAACACAAGATCTAATGTAGAGCACGAGCCAAAGTGCACAGAATGTTTTAAGACCTCAGGTACCCAAAGGCAACACAAAATGCCTAACTTTTATTAGTTGCACTTTGAAGTCATTCTCACCTTTCTCTTAAATACGGCCCTATGGTTTCTAAAATAAATGGAAAAACTAAAAGCAGCTCGAGGCATTATAGGCATCTGGTTCATCTTACATTTTCACAGTCGAGGCCTCGTTTAATGAGATGATTATTTTTGGCCCTTTGGCATACAGTAGTAAAAGGGCAAGCGCAGCCGTCAATACAGTAGCACTGAAGAGCTGTAAAACCTGCATCCTCAAAGTGTGCATTCAACAGTGAAGAAGGAAAGGAGAATCGTCAACCTCCATGTATTCAGTGGAAGATTCATATCAGATTGGTATATTGTCAAGTCTATTGTAAGCTATGTATATATTCTATCTATCCTGAATCATAGGTTTATATGGTTAGTGACCAATGAAACACAATCCGGATGTGGCGACGTATATTTATTAAAAACCATGTAACATACCAGAAAAAGTCAAACTATTTTACTTTATGTCAAAATGAAAATGTATTATTGTAAAGTAACAGGACACACAGGAAGACAGACATAAAATCAAGTTTTACCATTTCCAAACTTAAGTGTTATCTTGTGTGCGATACCCAACCAAAGCCTAGGGGCATTACCAGTTCATACCAGTTCATACCAGTTCCTACCAGTTCATACCAGTTCATACCAGTTCATACCAGTTCACACCAGTTCACTGCTCCTTCGTTGCTGGTGTCATTCTTCTGTAAACACGACGCTCATCTGGTTCAGGCTTCCCCATTGACTGTTCATTAAAATGTCTTTATTCCGTCCTCTGATTGGGTAAATAAAGTGGAAAGAGGAAAATGTGGAGTTCAAGGTGAACAGGTGTCTGAAAAACAGAAGTAGTTTGATGCATTATATCCTTAAAGCAAAAATAGTAGAAAAGACAAAAGTAATGAACAATAGATATAATCAAATAAATGCTTCTAATTAATTGCAGCAAAGCAATATTTAGTTCAGTCTGACAGATCCAGTTAAAAATAACTGGTATTCTATGTATTTTCTAATGCTTTTTAACTGTTTTTTGTTTTAATGCATAAATGTTTTAATGGATTTAATGTAATTTTATTGTGAAGCACTTTGGTCGCCTTGAGTGTTGTAAAGGGCTCTAGTATAAATAAAATTGATTGATATCACAAGTGTGATTCAAGTGTGAATGAGCGTGTGTTTGTGAGTGTGACTGTGGGACTACAGATGGAAACTAGCAACAAATAAAGCTACAATCTGGTGTATTTACAGTTACTGCTGTTCATTAATACACCGTCTGATCCAAATAAACCAATAAACAAGATTTTGGAGGTCAATAGTGTTCAGCACGGCATAAATCCGGGTAAAATGGTTACATACACTACCGTTCAAAAGTTTGGGGTCACATTGAAATGTCCTTATTTTTTAAGGAAAAGCACTGTAGATAACTTTAAACTAGTCTTAACTGTAAAGAAATACACTCTGTACATTGCTTATGTGGTAAATGACTATTCTAGCTGTCTGGTTTTTGGTGCAATGTTGTAATTGCTGCAAATGGAGGATTCTTTGACGAAAGCAAAGTTGGATGTAAAACAAATCTTATTTCAAACACAAATCATTATTTCTAACCTTGTCAATGTATTGACTCTATTTTCTATTCATTTCACAACGTATGGTGGTGAATAAGTGTGACTTTTCATGGAAAACACTTGGGTGACCCCAAACGGCAGTGTATATATAGAGAATAAACATCTGTTACATTGCAGGAAATCAAAAAGGAAACCACTAAAATACCATATTTGAGTTAGTGGCAACGATAAGGTAAGATAATAAGTTTATACAGTGCATGGTGAAATGATGCTCCTGTTCTACATCCTGGTAACACTAAAGGCATTTAAAGCAGAGCTCTGGGTGGTCTGATTACAAGTTGCTGTCACTAAATACAGGTGTTATGAAGTCAAACCAGATGCTGTTAGTTTAAACCACAGAGAGTAACATAGTTTTGTAGAGAAGAAGGCATATGCATCCCTCACCACAGGCAATTGTTTTTGTACCATGGTTAGTTAGAGAATTTACTTTCAATAATAATAATTTCTTGGGATATTCCAAAAGTATGGACAATGTAGCCTACAAGCATAAGCTTTTGAGGAACAAAAAAAGCCTGAATTCCAAAAATGATTGAATTCCCTTTTCTATAATCTACTTGCAAAGTCAGTGTGTGTATTTTTTATTATATATATATATTAAAATTAGTGCGGTCAGTTAAACTTGATAATATTTTGGGCCATGGTAGAAGGTTACCACAGGGACGTATCTGAAAAAATGGCCCGCTGTACGAGGATTTCAGCTTCATAAGACGCGTGCACTGTGTAGGGGACGTAAAGTACACCGATGGATCTATAATAATAACTGGATAGGGTATTACTAGCTTATAGCTATCCCACCCATGGGCACAGGGGGCGCTCATGGTACTGCAGACTAAATTTACGAGTGCTACCCAGAAAAAAGTCCCATAGAACTCAATGTATTGTATATTTAAACAGCACGACCTCAGCTGACGAGAGCCTACAGCTTTCATAAAGATCGAATTTTGTGGGGATTTTAGTGTCCCTTGTCATCCTGAACTTTTTTTCTTCTTAAATCCTTCGGTTTTCTTTAAATCCAGACTTTACTGCCACAAACTCTGCTCCCTGCCTACTCGCTCTGGCTCCGCTGCTCTGATGAGCAGTTCTGATGAGCAGTTCTGATGAGCAGCTCTGATGAGCAGCTCTGATGAGCAGCTCTGAGTGGTCAGAGCGCGGCCGAGCCCCTCTGTGCACGCGCATGAAATAACACACGCACGTTGCGCTAATCCACTGCGCAGAAGCGGGTGGACCAGACGATGCCCAAATATAGGCGAGTTCAGATAATCTCCCGGTCTCCATGAAGTCCCATGCGCTACTAAGCATAAGCCATTCATTTGAATAGGGCGCCATCTTGGATCACCGCGGCTTGAGTACACCAGGCGTTGCAAAAACAAAAGCAGTCGCACTCACTGGTGATTATTGGACGTCAGAAATCACAACAATCTTCAGGACACTGCCCAAACAATGAAGCTACAGTTCTTTTCACTGCGTGTGACAGTGATATATACAGGTACTCTGCAAAAAAATATCTAACTGACTTAAATAAATAAAAAAATAAAATAAGAGTAGCCTGTATTAGACATGTTATTGCTAATATATTAAATAGTTTAGAAATATCCAGAAATAGCCTATATTAGACAATCCAAATGCTTTCAATGTAGAGAGGATTGGATTAATATAAGCTTGTTGTGTCATCCAATCACTTTTCAAATCAAATCAAGGGACTTGTAGAGCCGGGTAAATATGTGATTAATTGCGATTATCTGCGAGTTAACTGTGACATTAATGTGATCAAATATTTGTATTGTTTGACAGCCATAGAAATATGTACAGTATATAGAAATGACTGTAAAGCGTCCTCTTACCGGTCAGTAGTTGATCATCTTCTTGATGGCCTCTAAGCACTTCCACTTGTCTGGGATGTAGAAAGGCTCAAAGATGTGAGGAAAGGGAGTGTCATAACCACACACTCTGCTGATGGGAGCCTCTAGGTTCAAAAAGCACTCTTCCTGTAACAAAATTCAGCATCTTCTCTTTAGTTTGTTCTTGATATTAATTTATTGCATACTTAGTCATTTTAGGTAACTTATTTTAACAACTTATATGAAAAAAGTACAGAGGACATTCATGTACGCATCAATGTAGCATCAATGCTAATTTTCAACTCCTGTCCCTGGTTGAGGGAAAAGCTCAACCAGGGACAGGAGTTGAAAATTAGCATTAGCTATACACTCTGTATGTGTCGCATCAGCTGCATTTTCATAATGTAACTATGTATGACTACATTGTCCCTGTCAAATAAATGAATAAATAAAAAATAACAGTAAACAATAAACAGGTGTTTGACGTAAACAAAGTATCACTGTATAATGAGAATACAGATGTTGAGTTGAAAAGGTCAGACCTTGTCTATGCAAAAATGAATATGAAAGAGAAAACAACCAAACTGTTTATGTACCCAGCAGGGGTAATCCAGAGCTCAAAACACAGACTGACCAAAGCAACTTCAAATTCAAATTTACTCCTACTCTTACTGAGGGACAGATAGAGGAAAATATTGTGAGAGAAAATTGCAGATAACATTTATTTATTTATAAACTTTTGGACTCAATGACATTGTCAGATGTTTTTTCTTTCAGACCAGACTCTGCCACTTGAGAGTGCAATGCCTTATTTGAACTTATGAAAGTAAATAGTTTGAATATACTTCCCTGCAACAGTTATAAAGTTAAAGCTACACCTTATTAAGATAAGATTTAAAGCAAAAAAATAAACTGAAAATATTTTACCATTACATTTACGGAAAACCTTTGAGTACTTTGAAAAGGCCTATTGTAAGATTTCTGATGGATCCAAGATGCTTGAGGTCCAGTACACTTCCATTGTCTGTGATGTAGTACCAAAAATCATCAAATGACTGTGCTCGGGCCAGCAGATCCACTGGTCATTCCAAACCGAGTACAAGGTTGATATCATGCCATATTTTAATTCTAATCTTTACAAGCTGCAAGTCATAATAATCCAAATTCAAACAAGCACATGATTGATGGAGTCCATTTGCATTCCATTAGTCTATATCACGTATTTACTGTTATAGAGAGCAAAGAGTGGCGAGGATGGACATTCACATCCTCCCATCTGAGAGACCAGAAGATCGTAAAGGACAGCCTCACACTGATCATGGATTGTTTATGTTGCAGCTGTCACTGTCCACTCAAAGCCAAATTGTAACTGTGAGGTCAGGTCAGTCTTGAAAAAAAAAAGACATTTTGGTAACGATTTCTACTAAGTTGACTTGAATGAATGCCTTAATACATCAGTGCCAGTGGTTTCTACCATAATATCATAAATCTACTGCAAAATGAATATGGAAGAGTCCTGATGTCAATTCCTCCCATCTGCCCGTCACTAAAACAAACAGCCAGAGAAAAGTATGTTTTGCCAGAAGTTTGACACACAGACATTTGACAACATAATGAGGATATGTGCATTTGCATAAAGTGGCCTTGATGACCCAAACTCCACGATTGTGTAAATGACTCCTTTCTCTTGAACTCATTCTTTGGAGGTGACTACATGATCTGCTTCACAGAGATTACTGCCCCTGTGTCTATTCTGCCTCTTTGCCACAGACATCCGGTCAGACAGCACTGGGCAATGTGCTCTTTTGTCTGGTTCAAATCTGTAATCTCCTTTTTATACATTTACTGGAAATGGCAGAAAAGTACAGTAGTTCAGTTGTCTGCTACCAAAATCAGACCGGGAAAAGGCCACACAACTCAGATTACCTTCAAATCAATGTTTATCTTCTGGGAACAGCATCATTATGCAACAGACGGAATGGGAGAATGGACATATGTTTGGCAATGGGTGAACACAGACATGCACCAAAAATAATGCAAACTATCAGATATGGGTTTATATGATGTAGAGAAGACACTTAGAAACCTATGTTCAGACTTCCCAAGGCAGTGGGTAGAGCTCCTTGTAAAACTCAACATACAGTACACAGAGCAGTAAAGCACTAACCATGTTAAACATGGCACGATGCAAAGACGTAAATCATCCAAGTCTAAATTGCCTTGCCTCCTAAAATGTGTCATGTGGTGAACTGGAGACAACCTGCATTTCCCTGGAGTTATTTCATCATTATAACAACACCATGCGGTGTCTTTAACTCACAGGCAATTTAAAACTGAGGACAAACCTGATAGTGAGTTGGAACTTGATATAGTTTATTTCTTATATATAACTTAAACAAATTATAATATAAATAAATACATATATACATACACATACACTGTACATAGACACAATATTATTACACTTAGCTGCACCTTACAATAAAGGAACAGATGAATATTTTGGAAAATAGAATGAAACATGAACAAAAGAAAACAATTTAGTTAGTATTGATCATCCTTAAATAACTGCTCACCTGCACAGTAGAGCTGATTTCAGCAGCAAACCCTCCAGTGAGCGGCGCCTCGTGACTGATGAGCAAGCGGCCCGTCTTTGCCACAGACTGAAAAATATCAAAGAACACTGGTAAACTGAACGCTGCAAAGAAGTGGCAGGAGATGTGTGATCTGCAGGACAAGGACAGGAGTAACAGGACACTTCATGACGCTCTCTAGACCCAGAATCTGTGGTTAAAGCAGGCTATGGCCACGTATGCACAGTGTCCATAGTACATTGATAGGGTCACAAATTGGCCGCATTTCCCACACTTGAAAACGTTACTGTGCATTTCAATGAAGAAGTCTCTATATAGTATCGCGGAGCAGGGACAACGTGGATTCGCCCTCATCCAAAAGAGTTACAAAGTCAGTTAATAAAAAAGGACACTCCTGTAATGCAAGATGAATTCTCGCAAGAATGTGATTCTGTGACACTCTGTTCCCATCGTTTGAGTTAAAGTCCAAAGTCAAACAGCTCCACAAACACGCCTCATCACATAACCTGCCCTCTTGGCAGAAGTAATAGCAGTCAATGTATATTATGACAAAAGGTTTATGAATGTGAAAGTTATTGACAAGAATTCAAGACAATAGCTAATGTCAGAGATAGTCGCACCAGGCAACAGTGAGTCCAAGAGGGGCGAGGTCTCAGTATGACATGCTGCCGTTAGTGGGACGAGTCATCCTGGGCCAGAGAATTAAGAGCCCATACCTCATCCCCTCTGATATCTTAATACAATGTCTAACACTAGAATGTGTACCAGTGTCATGACATTTTCCCTGTGCTCCTGTCTCTCTGATGAGGACAAGAGGGCACCAAACACTCACAACATGGTGAGCACATTCCTCAGATGCTTTGGCATAACATAAGCTGCCACTGTCATTACACTATTCTATGTTGCTAAAATTAGAGAATTCAGCAGTAAAAGGGAACATGATCTCCATTCAAGCGGTATTGACAGAATGACATGCTTTTTTTCAGTGGGGACTGGGACGATAGTAAGAATAGTTGGGAAAATGGATAGAGCCAAATACAGTGACATTCTGCTAGAGTCCGGCGTTAGGCACCAACACTAACAAAACTACTGTCTCTGGGGAAAAGTAAAGTAACGTGTTAACTATTGTCAATAGAGTGATGTTTCTTTTTCAATCCGCCACAACGCGTGAACTTTGGGTGAAAAAAAAAAAAAAAATCTTGATGTTTATGGTTGTAAACATGACAAACTGCAAAAGTCTAAGTTGTATTAATACTTTTGCAAGGCACTGTAAATGGAGCTCTGCAGTGGACGAAAGATTTTGTCAATCACATCCACTCCTCAGAGCACATGGAGTACAGCTATGATTTATGATCCAGACTGTACCCATCTTTCATTTACAGCAAAATGGTTGCAGACAGGTATTTGTTGGACAAATTCTGGATTTCAGTAAAAAAAAAATCAGAAATAAGCGCACTTTCTTGAAACACTTTCCCACAAACTGTACACTATATCAATATCAGCTCCACAAATCATTGGGTCTGCTCTGTGGAGCCACTGCAGGTCAATGGTCTTTAAAGGACAACTCACCCTCAAATCCACTTTTTTTTTGCTGATAAACGGTATAAATGAGTGTCCAATAGTGTTGTCTACATATCCTGGTCATAATTTTGTCACTTTGGTACAAATGAGTTGAAAGTTAAAATTTCTGCCTAAAACCGTCTGTGAGGCGCCATCTGCTGGCGACCTGTATTACTACATTTGGCGCCAACACTGGCGTGCCAGCAAGACCTGACGTCTGAAGCAAGACCTGACGTCAGCAGCCCCCCGCCCAGAGCAATGTAAACGGCCCAGTCTCGTTCACGCCCCCTTTAGTCCTCCAGGCTACGCCCATTTAGAGGAAGATTTTAACAGGAAATGTGAGTGACGTAAGCTCCGAGGAGCGGGGGTGAGAACCACTTTAAAATACAAGATATGTGTCATAAATATACTCCTTATGCTAGAAATGGAATTACTCAATGATTTTACAGCAAAGACAGCAAAGACCATCAGCCTTCACATATAGTTTTGGATCTGCTGCACTGACAATGCAAACTCAGGTACCTCGGTCATTATAATATAATTTGCTCTGGTTTTGTACACAGTGCATTGCAGCCACCTTCTTTTAATCTGCCTTGAAACGCAGTTCTAAGAAAACGGGTCCACAACGTGGGTCTCTCCAGTGTGAAAATGGCTTGAGTGACTGGAAGTGACTCAAAAGAATCTCGAAATTTCCAGCACCCGTCTGCAGAATGTGGTAGCTACAGCCAGGAAGAATGGAAGATATGCCAGAGATGTGCACAGGCTGAGGGTGTGTAGAGATGAGAAAGAAGCACACCTCAATTATGTTACATATGATATGACAATTGTGTAAACATTTGTAATATTTCAATCCATGTCTCCATGATTTTAAGTGTAACCTACTTCAAGTGTTATAATAATACAATATAATAAAAAAATAATACAATGATTTAAAGTTACAAATGACTTACTACTAGCTGCTGATAATGGACAAGTGTCAGTGCTGGTCCTACTGGACCTCAGCGCTGCATTTGACACAATAGACCACAGCATTCTACTGCGGAGGCTAGAATGCGTTATAGGTCTCAGAGGAACAGCCCTTGGCTGGTTTAAATCCTATTTATCGATTGGTATCACTTTGTCAATGTGAATCAGAACTCGTCACCTTACTCTAGAGTGGAATTTGGTGTGCCCCAGTTTTTTTGACGATATAAACCAAGTACCTATAATGGCATATTTCCACTTGCGGAACATCGCTAAAATCAGGAATATTATTCCTAAAAGTGACGCAGAAGCAGAAAAACGAATCCAGCCTTTGTCACCTCAAGATTTGAATACTTTAACTCTTTGCTGGCAGCGTGCCCTAAAACCTCTTTGAAGAGCTTCCAGCTTGTTCAAAATACAGCAGCAGGAGATCTTAACGGGCACCCAAAGGAGGGAGCACATAACTCCGGTGTTAAAATCACTCCACTGGCTTCCTGTGGAGTACAGAATAAAGTTTAAAATTCTTGTCTTGGCATACAAAGCCATAAATGGCTTGGCTCCCTCTTATCTTCAAGACATGTTAATGTCTTATCAACCAAGCCGTGCACTGCGCCCCGCAAAACGCCAGACGTCTGATGGTTTCAATAAGCACTGTCGGCGGCAGAGCATTTAGCTACCAAGCTCCTTTACTGTGGAATCAGCTCCCCACGCACGTTAAGGAAGCAGACATTGTCTCTACATTTAAGGCCAGGCTTAAAAAACTCTTTTTCAACTTAGCATTTGGTTAGGTTGTTTGTCCGGTCAGGTTTCGTCCGGTCTTGGAGTCTGCGTATATGGGACCCGGTCTGCTGCATCTTCAACCCTACGTTCTAGGCTAAGCTAAAACATTCCTCTTTAGTTAGCATATGGCTAGGAAGGTAAGACTCAGGGAAGGCTAAACTCCTTAGATTGTCAGTCAAGCTGCATAGGGAGTCAGTTTGCTGGGAGAAGTATGGTAACTTGAGCACTATCCTCTCCTTCTTACTACATTATCTGTTTAGCCTTATTAGGATTTTGACTGTAGCCTGTTCATTGCCATTCACCCGTTGTCCCATTGTCTGTTTCATGGTACGATGACGGGACCTCTGAACCTGGCCTCCTCTATCTACACCTGAGGACTGCCCTGCCCGACCCGCCTGGGAGTTCCTCATTCCTGTACCGGACCTGTCCACGTTCATCGGCCACTGGTCCACGTTCTGTAGCTTAGGTCCTGGCTCTATAGCCCGTACGTCCGGGAGGAGCGGATCCCTTTCTCAACTTGTTGGACTCTAAGGTTTCTCACTTTATTCCCCACTGTTTTTTTTGTTTTGTTTTTCCTTGCCGATGCGGGAGGGTCTGTGTGACAGTTAGTGTCCAACAAAAAGGATGTGATGATGATCCAGGACACTAACATTCTACAACATGTATGGAGATTTTTTGACATGTGTTCTATATTCTTTATGTGTTTTAACTGTTGATTCTCTGATCTGTGTTGGTGATTTCAATGGTTTTGTTAAAGTGATAGTCTGTAACTCTAAATGAATTACAAATTTTAGGAAATGTGTTAAATTGACCTCCTGGCCTTAAATGTTGATATAAAATAAGTCATTTTATTAATTCTAATATTACGGGTAAGTCCCGCCTTCCCTTCTCTTAGCTATAGCTCAGAATCCACGGTGCGTCCACGTTAACCAATCGAGTCATGCGAAGGGCTGTCAATCACCGGCGCTGATGCTCGTAGCTGCGCGCATGCTCAGTTGTTTGTTTTCGCAGAACCTCCGAATCAAGCCTCTATTAGGCTCTGGAACTACATGAAAACTGAACAAAGAATTCTGAACATCCGCGCTGAGGTACTTATGTATATACTGAACCTATATCCATCATCATTTATATACTGAACCTATATCCATAATCAGATCTTCTGCAGATGTGTCCTATAATGTGCAGTTCATGATAATAGCTTGTTCCGGGTTTGCCGCGATCACTTTTTTTGCATAAAAACAGATTTTTTTTAATTAAAACGTTAACAAGTAATTCTGAAAACTGAGGGCCGATAGAAATAAACCAATGGGATGCATTCACCCCCCCTTGAACCATCCTGCTTTTTGTCAGTACGTGCACCTGTCTGAGTTGTTATAGAGTCGGATTTTCTAAAACACCTACAATGATGCAAGATGGCGCCTGTGCTCGGCCAGGCCTCTGCTCGACTCCTATGTCGGCTATGATTGATTGTTTTCGCAATTTATGTGGTCATATCAGCCTGTTTATCCATTGGATTTGTCTCTGCTGTCCGGAGCTATGATCGTGGCTCTCTTTTTCACATAAAGGAGTCTATGGAGTCCCTTTTTAGTGACTGGGGCAAGTACAAACAATCTTTTCCTCCCCCGTTTGTTTGCCGGCGGGACTCACCTGAGTTCTTGTTGCTGTCTCGAGCTCCTGGCAAAAAGAGGAGGCAGAGGAAACGTGGCTGTCGGTCTGGCGTCCAAGTTAGACGCAGACGGGCTCCACGGTTAAGAATCCCCACCCTGGATCACCGGGTCAGGTGTCTACGGTCGGTTTCCCTCTTTGATGTGCGGCCCGGCAGCGACGCGCTCTCACCGCTGTCCTCCCGGGTCATCTCGTCCGGCTCTCTGGAGCCAGTGCGACGCTGGAATTGTGAGCGTTGGGATACATCGCCTCCATGCCTTCCCGTGTTTACTCCGGTCCACAACCATCTGATTCCCCGACACAGATGGGGACCATGTGACCGTGCTGCGTACCTTCATCCAATCCCGCTGTGTCTAGCTCGTACAGCTCCAGCTGACACGAAGTCCGTGACGTCACCCTCGTTGCGGCTTGGTCTATTGAACGTCCGTTCTATAGCGAATAAATCTTTCTCTCTGAATGAACTTTTTACCAAGGAAAATCTAGATTTTATGTTCTTCACGGAGACATGGCAGAGAGAATGGGAGTTTATTCATTTAAATGAACTGTGTCCTGATGGCTGTTCTGTCTTTGGGATGCCACGCCCCTCTCGTCGTGGAGGAGGTCTTGCTGTGGTTTACAGGGACACTTTCTCCTGTAAAGTGATGAACACTCAAGTCTCCCCTTCCTTTGAATCACTTGTGATTAAGGTTGGTTCCTCTAGCCCATTTTATTGCGTGCTGGTTTATCGTCCTCCTGGACCTGCTGCTGCCTTTTTAAAGGATTTTAGTGACTTCTTATCTTCAATCATAAAATTGGAAAATGTTTTAATCCTTGGAGATTTTAATATCCATGTTGATGACAGCACATCCTGCCCAGCAGTGGAACTTTTAACAATGACAGAAACTTTTAATTTTGAGCAACATGTCTCTGGCCCTACCCATCAAAAGGGTCACACTTTAGACCTTGTCTTTTCACTTGGCCTTAATGTTGCCAATCTTTGTGTAGATGACGTCCACATGAGTGATCATTGCTGTGTTTTATTTGATCTAATCTCTGGTCCTGAGCCTGTGTCTTCTGAGTTTAGGTCTCAGAGGCGGATTATCACAGAGAACACTACTGTTAGTTTCTCCACTTTGTTTGATTTGAAATTATTTTTGGAATGTCACGATGTGGAAAGCCTCATGCATAGTTTTAATAGCCACAGTGAGTCCATTTTGGATCAGGTTGCACCTGTCAAATCAAATCTGGTGTCTCATAAAGCAGTGTGTCCCTGGATTAATGATGGTATCCGTGATATGAAGAGACTATGTCGGAAAACCGAGCGTCTGTGGAAGTCCACCAAACTTGAGGTACATAGGTTGCACCTCAGGGAACTTATGTCTTCTTTAAACGAAACGATAAAAAATGCCAGATCTGACTACTTCCGCCAGCTGATCACCATGAATAAGAAAAAACCTCAAGTATTGTTTGATACCATCAACTCTATTGTATGTCCTGCTGCTCCTCTTGCACCTGTGTTTTGTAAAGCTGACAGCAATGAATTTCGAAAATTTTTTATTGATAAAATCCAGGTTATCATAGATCAACTTCCAACGCTCTCGTTTTGCACACCTGATGCTGTTGAGCTTGTTCCCCATGAGTGGTCCTCTTTTAGCCCTGTTACACAAGCCAATGTCTCAGCTCTGGTAACCAGAATGAAGCCCTCTTTCTGTGTGTCTGATGTTCTGCCCTGTAAACTTTTTGTCAAAGTTTTTGATGTCATTGGCCCCTGGGTTACCAATCTGATCAACCTTTCACTGTCAACTGGTGTTTTTGCCAGTTCTTTAAAACATGCCATTGTGGAACCTCTTCTCAAAAAGCCTAATCTTGACCCTACGCATCTGAACAATTTCAGGCTCATTTCAAAACTTCCGTTTTTGTCCAAAGTGTTGGAGAAGGTGGTCTCTGATCAGTTGGTACCCTTCTTGGAGAAACACAACATTTTTGACACTTTTCAATCCGGTTTCCGTAAGCATCACTCCACGGAAACCGCCCTGCTCAAAGTGTCCAGTGATATTATGATGTCTGCAGACTCTGGAAGATGTACTGTTCTTGTGTTGTTAGATCTCTCGTCAGCATTTGACACTGTGAATCACCAAATCTTGTTGACAAGACTGCGTGACCTGGTCGGAATGTCAGGACCAGTCCTTGCGTGGTTCTCCTCTTATTTATCGGGGAGGAGCTTTAGTGTCTCTGCAAATAAGTTCCTGTCTGACTCTGCTGATTTGCTGTGCGGGGTTCCCCAGGGCTCTGTTTTGGGCCCGATTTTGTTTTTACTCTATGTCCTTCCATTAGGGAAAATTATCCAGAGCTTTGATGATGTTTCTTACCATTTATACGCTGATGATATTCAGCTATACTGCTCTTTCAAGCCCTCTGAGATCCAGAAGTTAAGCTCTTTGCTGAAATGTCTTACGCAAGTTAAAAAATGGCTCGGTACAAAATCCCTCCAACTAAATTCAGACAAAACGGAGATGCTGGTGTTTGCCCCTGATGACGCGACTCCAGGAATTCACCAGTATTTGGGCGATCTGAGTTTGTCTACTAAAGCAAGCCTCAGAAATCTAGGCGTTAACTTTGACAAAGCAATGTCCTTAGAGCATCACTCAAAACTGCTGACAAGGAACTGTTTTTACCAACTGAGAAAAATCTCCAAACTTAGAGCAATTGTGCCAAGGGATGACCTTGAAATTATTATCCACGCCTTTGTGTCTTCCCGTTTAGACTATTGTAACAGTTTATTTTCTTGTCTAAACAAAAAGGAGTTGTCCCGCCTTCAGCAGGTACAAAACTCTGCGGCGAGGTTACTGACTCGCACAAACAGACGGGCTCATATTACTCCCATTCTAAAAGCCCTCCATTGGCTCCCAGTCACTTTTCGTTTCAATTTTAAAATCCTGGTGTTGACCTTCAGAGCCTTGCATGGTCAGGGTCCCTCTTACATTAGAGACTTGTTGTGTCCTTATACCCCCTCTCGGAGGCTGAGGTCTCAGGATCAGAACCTTCTCATGGTCCCTCGTACCCGTTACAAGACGAGAGGAGATCGCTCCTTCCAGGTGGTCGCGCCGACGCTCTGGAACGATCTTCCGCTTTCCTTGCGCTTACTTGATTGTGTTGATGTTTTTAAGTGTAAACTGAAAACATACTTGTTTGAAAAAGCATTTTAATTCCAGTGGGAAAGGGGTTGTTTTATGACCACCATGTTTTGTGATTGTAAATGTAAATGTAAATGTACTTTTATTTATATTTGTATTTTTTGTGAAGCACTTTGTGACCTTTGTCTGTGAAAGGTGCTATATAAATAAATATTACTTACTTACTTACTTACAATGGTTGAACATAAAACCCCACTGAAAATTGGCAAAGAAAAAGTACCAATTTCATGTTTGCCACCCACTCGCCCTGTTGTGGCCAAGAAGAAAAAATCATATGAGGAAAAGGCGTTGTATAAGAAGGCTCAGGACGCAGCCAGGGCTATGTAAAGCAGGCAGTCGAGTTTTGCTAACTGCTAGTTTGTTAGGGGAAGCTAGCACCTGTCAAGTATGGCAGACAAATCGCTCATAGACCTGAGCCCTTATTTAGTGTAATGCTGTCACATTTCAAGCTGGGAGGCTTCTTCAAAGACAGCGTTATTACAGGTACTGCTGTACCTTACGTCTCGACACAGTGCATACATCTTTTGAAGGGGAAATGCTCGCCTCTTCACTTTCATGAAGTGTGCAGGGTGTGCCTGTGGTAGAAACCTGGAGCATGCACAAGCACGCAATGTGGCCAGGCACTCATCAGCCCAAACTATGACCCACGCATATTTTTGCAGTGTAGTGATGCAGCTTGCGTTAATCGCAAAGCTTTTTGATTACTACAGTTCTTGCAAATGTCAATGAACAACAGTTTGAACTTGGTAACCTCTTTTTGTCAGTGCATTGCAAAAAACCCTCACAGCTTTGATTAAGGCAAACAATACATCTCAAAGTCATTAAGAGCAAGTGTAGGTTACGGAGGGATGCAATAAGGAGGAATTTATCTGTGTATAAAGTCAAGAGGAGTTCAAGGAAACATGAACATGCAGACATCACAACCTGCATCAGTTCCAAAAATCACAGCCGTAGAGCAGATGCACATTCCTGCTTAAACTAACTCAGGACATACATTCTTTCTCTAAAAGGCATCAATAAAATGTTGTGTTTGTTCCCGATATAAGATGGAACTTGATTTATATTTGACAAGTGATGAACATATTGCTCTGTATCTTCTTAAGTTAATGGACATGTATTGAGTTAAACCGGTTCAGCCATAATGAGTTACTTTCTTCAAGCCAAAAGGGAATAAGTAAATGGAATCCATTTTCTGGGCATGTTGCAAATGAAAGAAGAATCTAATGGTTATATTGGTTTATCTTTTATATTGAAAAACCATTTACCATTTTACACTTTGGCTTGAGTTACATTACTTTCTCTCTGATATGCTAAGCAGGTGCATTAAGCTGGAGGAGGTGAGCCTGAATGAGGAAGTTTGGGCATCTCTTTTGCTGCCACTGCAACCTGGCAATAGATGAAGCGAAAGAAAACGGGTGGAGGAACTTCTAACTGTCGGGAATAGGCAGAGCCACAGTCACATGATGTCATACCGCCCCTGAGTAGCACCAAATTGTTAGGACACTGAGGTTACTGAGGGCATAGAGTACCATGCCACTCACCACCGCATACATTTGTCTACTTTAAATACAATTTAAGCTAAGTGACGGTCTTGTATAGACTGGTCATCCCCATAAAGCTTAATTTGTTTTGGTTATGACTCATGCACATCTGGATATTTGCATATATGCGCTTCTGCTTAATTAAAAGATAAAGGAACATCCCTCATCCCTGTGCCTATGCATTAGTCTAGCTGATAATAATCATCATTTAGACAGAGACTGATTTAGTTTCCTCAGTGAAATATGGTAATGGGTTGATAAAAGGATAGCTTGGTGTGCAACTAGAGTAACTTGCCAGGAAAAAGTACGGATGGGCCAAGAGAAAATAAAACACATGGACAGGAGAGAAATGGCAGCACATCCAGATACAGTATCCAGTGGACATTTATCTACTACAGCGTTGAATGCATTGCAGTACTAACAGACAATCGGGCTCTTGGGTTGAACGTAATGACACAGATCATGCTGACAGGCTTGAGGTGGCAGGCCGGGTCAGTTGAGCACTTCATGGCTGCAGTTTTAATCGGGCCACACTTCAAGAAGAGAAAAGCTCAGTATGTGTTTTTGTCTTGACACACAACTTCTCACTTTAATTCCAAGTTCTTTCAGGATTTCATCCGAGGCTCGGATGTGTATTGGTCCAGTCGCCTCATTAAATTAATACTGTCATACCACAATCAGCTCCAATGGCTCAGACGTCTGAGCTCATGTGGCTTAATAATGTAAAAATAAAAGTTTCAAATTAGTAAAGAAAGTTTGAAAACAAGTGAACACAGAATTTGTTTTCCCCTACCTTGGTTCTCCGCGTACATGATTTTATGCATTTGGTAAAGGTGTGGCAAGAATAACAGTCAAAGGCGATCATATGTTGTGTCATTCCGTGTCCAGAAGCTCAGTGAGATTATTCAAGTGATACATGGGATCAAAGCTCCATAACCTTTAACTGTAAGGGATGTACAGTGCCTTGCGAAAGTATTCGGCCCCCTTGAACCTTTCAACATTTCGCCACATTTCAGGCTTCAAACATAAAGATATAACATTTTAATTTTTTGTCATGAATCAACAACAAGTGGGACACAATCGTGAAGTGGAACAAAATGTATTGGATAATTTAAACTTTTTTAACAAATAAAAAACTGAAAAGTGGGGCGTGCAATATTATTCGGCCCCTTTACTTTCAGTGCAGCAAACTCAGTCCAGAAGTTCAGTGAGGATCTTTGAATGATCCAATGTTGTCCTAAATGACTGATGATGATAAATAGAATGCACCTGTGTGTAATCAAGTCTCCGTATAAATGCACCTGCTCTTTGATAGTCTCAGGGTTCTGTTTAAAGCGCAGAGAGAACCATGAAGACAAAGGAACACACCAGGCAAGTGATACTGTTGTGGAGAGATACTGTTGTGGAGAAGTTTAAAGCCGGATTTGGATACAAAAAGATTTCACAAGCTTTAAACATCTCAAGGAGCACTGTGCAAGCAGTTATATTGAAATGGAAGGAGTATCAGACCACTGCAAATCTACCAAGACTCGGCCGTCCCTCCAAACTTTCATCTCAAACAAGGAGAAGACTGATCAGAGATGCAGCCAAGAGGCCCATGATCACTCTGGATGAACTGCAGATAACTACAGCTGAGGTGGGAGAGTCTGTCCATAGGACAACAATCAGTCGTGCACTGCACAAATCTGGCCTTTATGGAAGAGTGGCAAGAAGAAAGCCATTTCTCAAAGATATCCATAAAAAGTCTTGTTTAAAGTTTGCCACAAGCCACCTGGGAGACACACCAAACATGTGGAAGAAGGTGCTCTGGTCAGATGAAACCAAAATCGAACTTTTTGGCCACAATGCAAAACGATATGTTTGTCGTAAAAGCAACACAGCTCATCACCCTGAACACACCATCCCCACTGTCAAACATGGTGGTGGCAGCATCATGCTTTGGGCCTGCTTTTCTTCAGCAGGGACAGGGAAGATGGCAAAAATTGATGGGAAGATGGATGGAGCCAAATACAGGACCATTCTGGAAGAAAACTTGTTGGAGTCTGCAAAAGACCTGAGACTGGGACGGAGATTTATCTTCCAATAGGACAATGATCCAAAACATAAAGCCAACTCTACAATGGAAGGGTTCACAAATACACATATCCAGGTGTTAGAATGGCCAAGTCAAAGTCCAGACCTGAATCCAATCGAGAATCTGTGGAAAGAGCTGAAGACTGCTGTTCACAAACGCTCTCCATCCAACCTCACTGAGCTCGAGCTGTTTTGCAAGGAAGAACGTGAAAGAATTCCAGTCTCTCGATGTGCAAAACTGATAGAGACATACCCCAAGCGACTTGCAGCTGTATTTGCAGCAAAAGGTGGCGCTACAAAGTATTAGCGCAAGGGGGCCGAATAATATTGCACGCCCCACTTTTCAGTTTTTTATTTGTTAAAAAAGTTTAAATTATCCGATAAATTTCGTTCCACTTCACAATTGTGTCCCACTTGTTGTTGATTCTTGACAAAAAAATTCATTTTTATATCTTTATGTTTGAAGCCTGAAATGTGGCAAAATGTTGAAAGGTTCAAGGGGGCCAAATACTTTCGCAAGGCACTGTACATGTTGGATATTTATGATGTTGCTTGCAGCCAGCGTCATTTATCATTACTGTGACAATGACAGTACCTTGTTCAGTTTCTCTCACTGCATTGTATCTGCATTTACAAGAAAGATTTATTCAAAGCTCACTTTCTTATTGTATAATTTAGAAAGGAAAATCTATGTTCCACTTTTGTAGCAATTTATTTTTTTCTTTATATGGACATAACAATAACATTGTTGTATATTGTTGTATTGTTATTGTACGACCAACCAGATGCATATAGCACAGGTGCTAGTTTTCAATACAATTTACACGTGAGAATATTTC
The DNA here is from genome assembly GCA_964034765.1 of Knipowitschia caucasica. Lineage (NCBI taxonomy): Eukaryota > Metazoa > Chordata > Actinopteri > Gobiiformes > Gobiidae > Knipowitschia > Knipowitschia caucasica. Next base: position 11,708,923 of record OZ035829.1, read on the forward strand.
AAGAATGGCAAGCTCCAGTAGTCCTCTTTGATGTGAGCAAACAATTGCAAAATTCCCATTTAAAAGTGTGAATGATTTTAATATTTCGCTGTGTGCAATATATCTTACACACAGTCCGTCCAGAAAGCATTAAATAAACATTTTACAGCCAAGCTAAGTGAGTACATCTGTGATACAAACTGATTATAATTTTGACTGTATATTCACAGCTCTCACACGGTTGGTTGGTTGGTTTTATCAGTCTGGTTTCTGCACAATTGCCAGATGTTAGAAAAAAACTGCTCTTGCCCATGATAACAGCCCAATTGGAATATGTTCTTTCTTGTGGGTTATTATTTTACCTTACAGATAGTTTCTGCATCCCAGGGGAGTATAGTTTGTAGATCAATGACTTCACAGGAAACGCCCAGCTTTTCCTGTGCCATATTAGCAACCTCCTTCATCACATGTACCTAGAAAGGAAAACATAATATTGAATTATAAGATTGTGTGAAATGTCACTGAGGGAACAGCTGACTGAGAGGACACCACAACCTACATCGCAGAATTTATGATTCAAATCTTTAGACAAAAGAAAGAAGGGGAAAAGGACACAGGGGAAATCCTACAAGATCATGTGCCTCGAGAAGAACTATCAACTACCGTACACGAGGCATAGCATCAGAGCTTTTACTTTCTCAACAGAAACAGCTCTCGCTTTGAAACGATCAGACAATCACAAATGTGTGTGACCTGCTTTATTTTCACTAGTGACTATTAATCTGACAAAAACCAAACAGGAGATATGGCTCTGTTCAGTGATGGAGCTAAATGTAGCTGATTTGGAAATTAGGAAAACAACTCTGTGGATCTATTTTTTGTCGCTTGAATTAACTTAATGCTCCACAGTCCAGCTCTGTTTCTTGCAGTAACGCAATATGTATATATTTATTTTGCATTATGCAAAGACACTCAATTTCAACAAGCAGAGAATGGCCCACGCTGGGTACATTATGACCATGTTTGGCTGCGTGCTCGCCACGTTGTTGTCAAGGAGTGTCATTACAAAGCGGGCGGAGTGGCTCTGGAGTCAGAACGCTGCTGCCACGGAGGATTTGGAATCCCGTTCGAGTACTTAAAGCAAATGGCAGCAAGTGCCCCACGATCACGCACAGCCTCTCTGGCATTGCACCACGCCCCCCTAGGGAGGAGTGCCCCACTATTTGAGAAGGACTGGTCTATGTGAAGTACGCAAAGGCTCTTACTAATTCAAGTAATAGTACGCATTTCTGATATTTGTCGCGCATGCGTACTTGCGTACCACTTATGTACAGCCCTGTCTATACTTCCCTGCTGTTACATTGCTGCCTGGATAAAACCCTGTAAGTGGCTCGGCACAATGCAAGGCAGAGATGATTCATTGCAAGGTACAACCACTTCAAAGCAGAGCCACAGAAAGAAATGGTTCACAACCAGGTACGGATTAAAACCTTTGTGACTAAAAAGTATTTTTGAGATGTCTGAGCTTCTGACTTAGAAACCATGCTGTGTTAAGGATTTTGCGATAATCATTAATCTATTTGTGTGCTTACCTGAGTACCCCAGGCAACCAACGTGACGTCACTTCCCTCCTGAAGCACCTCGGCCTGTGACAGTGGAATGGTGTACGCGTCCACAGGAACCTGCTCCACTGAGACACAAAGTGGAAATATGCTGTAAATAAAACTATTGAGATATATATAATATTTCAATGGAGAAACTCAGCCATGGGTCTGTTGTTATACAAGAAAATACATCATGATTGAATCCCAGTTAATTCTAGCAAGAGTAAGTGCTTCAGCGAGTTTTGTATTTGATTAATATAGAGTCCTGCAACTTCTTTTCAATTTATCCATACATAAGGAGGTAGTGATACTAGTTTGACAAAATATAACATATTTTACAACTTAAAAACATGCACATGATACAAAAAGATAGTTTTTTTTCAAGAGATAAAGAAAATGAAGTACAATCCACCTTTCCTCAGAAACGACATTTCTCTCACTAAACTGCCTCACCTAGAGCAGAAAGATTTTTAGCATTTTCAAATGCATGATCTAATCAGATCCCTCGCCAGCTCCAAGCCCACAATGTGCTTAATCTCAAAAATAAACATAAGTGGAATGGGTCGTTAGTATAAAAAGGCAACATAAATTAGACTCTAAGGGGAAAACGTTCACAGTCCACACACCTTTGAACCACAGTCCAAGACAAAGTGTAACTATATGGTTTTATGGTTAAAATCAGCTTGGAACAGAACCGACAAAGCTAAATCTGACAACTCACACTTTACTTAAGAGTTCAACAGGTACTATTTCAAGATGTTTTAGATTATATCCACTGAGGCAGCAGACTTATATTTATTGAGATAAAATTCATATTATTCGCCAACATTTTTCTTACATCTTTTTGTTCTATTTTTTGTTAATGATTATAGTAGTTGTTTCAGGGCTCTACCTTTTCTTTGTTTAAAATGAAATCATTGTTAACGGGTGATCTCTCACTCAAAATCAGAGATCACCAGAGTATCCAAAGAACCTGGTAGACTATTGTGGCATTTCTCACCTGCCGCTCTGTAAAGTATCTTGGGTTCGAAGAATATACATGGGTTTTTGTCTTTGATGCAGGAGAGCAGCAGTCCTTTAGCCTGAACTGGTCCACGAGGTATGACGATCTAAATAAAGACATTTCAAAAACCCGCAATAAATACACTTTCCATTTTAAAACAAATAACCAACAACAATTATGCATCCCAAGTGTTAGGGGCACTTACTGTAATGCCATAACCCTTTTTTATTTCTTGCATTACAGTCATGATATTATAATATAATTTTGGATATTAAGGAAAGTAGGGCACAGTTGAAATATGCTCGCCACAGTGCGTGGTGGGAAAGACCACAAACTAGACTGATAACATGCATAAAGATTACCGTTTATCAGCCTGACCTTTACTGACAGACAACATGCACTTTGCTTTTCTCACTAGTTATTCAAAAGGGAAAACAGTGTGGCTATAATAGTAGGAATTTCCCCTTGAAAGATCAATAAAGTATCTATTTAGTCTGTGTTTCTGAAAGTATGCATTTGAGTGAAGGCTATACATTTAGAAATATTAGAGACGTTGTACTGTCATGTTTCATAATATTAAAACATGCATTTAATAATTTTGGTTTATTGTTAAATTAAGCGAGGCAGGTTTATTTGTACAGCACAATTCATACACACGGCAACTCAAAGTGCTGAACAAAACAAGATAGAGACAAGGCATTACAATCAATCAAAATAATCATCGTACAAAGAGTAAAGAAAAAAGGTGTATGCACAGCTAAAAAATAACAGTTTTTAACCTGGATTTAAACATTGGCAGAGAAGAGGCCTATCTCACATTTTCAGGAAGACTGTTCATCTCTTATCTTAACTTTATTAAGCCAAAAAAGTCCTGAATTTCCTGTTAAGTAGGTGTTTGAAACTTCAAACATGTAGTTACTAGACTTAGACAGACTTTATTGATCTAGAAAAATAAAATGAAAACTAAAAAAACTGTCTGGAAACTGATTTCCTGAACTAGTGTTCAGGATTTCTCACCAAACAAAATTCATTAGATTGTATCTTTGAGATTAGCATAAGCAGAGTTTGAAACTCATACCTTGATGCCTGGGCAGTGAGCAAAGAACGCCTCTGGGCTCTGAGAATGGTAGAGAGAGCCGTGTCCAACGCAGCCCCAAGGAGCACGGATTGTGAGGTTTCCACAGTCAAACAGGTTTCCAGAGCGGTATCTGTACTTTGCTGCTTCGTTGACTATCTAAAGAATAAAAAAATATGGAAAATGAAAGAACACTTACGTAACAAGACATAACTTTTATGAGAAAACACTGGTGAAGTCATTTGAATCATGCTCACATACTGGCTTCCATTTTTATGGTCATTCTAAGTGTCTGCAATCTTTAACTACTTTTAAGACAATTACAGCGTTTCCTCAAAAACCATATACACTCAGGTGGGCTGTTGGTTCTGTTAGTTTAGACGGCACCAATTTAAGTGTGATGGTGTGAGGAAGCTTACTCACGGCATGGCACTCAATCTAGTGCTTGTACAAAAAATGGACCATTATTACATTGTAAGTTTAGTGTTACCTTGACATAGCACAAAGATATATATATATATATATATATATATATATGGATGAGACGACAATATTAAATTAGGTATATGATAGTGTTTGCATCATTCTAGTCTATTGTAGAAATGTAGAACATGTTTTACACACAAAACAAAGCTTGCTCGGCCAGCAGCTATTGACTATTAAATCAATAATTTATCATCCATCATCTTAATTACATGTTTATTAAATAGGTTTCATAGAAATGATGATTGATAGTGAAAGAAATATAGTAGCTTCTGGGTTAAAAAAACATTGCCTGTCTACAAACTGCAGCATTGGTTCCAAGGTGAGCCTCCATTTGTCTACTTGTGTTTTGTGAACCTGGTCTTCTCAATGCTAAAATAAGTAAATTGTGATCAAAGCTATTTGTAATTGAAACATTCGACTAATTTGATTAATCATTTTTGCCATTTATCTTGTACTGGGATATAGTATAATTGGAAAACAAATAAATTGATATGTTATATGTGTATTACACAAATTTATTAGTATACAGATTCAACCGGTTTACGTTATGAAAACTTTCCTGTTGTTTTTAAGTCAGTTTATTTGGTTCACTTTCACAAGAAAGATGAAAGAACAGTACTGTATACCAGAATGTAATTCTTACAATTAAAACAAGTTTGTAATCTTTTTCACCCCATCTAAAATAAAATAATTGGATTTATTCTAGAACATGGACAAGGTGCTGCCCTTTCTAATTCATGTATCACAAATTGATTTTACACTACCTGATCAAATGCTGGGTAAATGTAATCAGCAAATTGGATCTCTGCAATAGCAGTAGCACCAGCGACAGCAGCTCCAATCCCGAATCCAACAATGCCTTGCTCACAGAGGGGGGTATTGAACACTCGATCTTTACCTAAAAGATACACAGGTAAAGTTATAGGATTGTTTGAATATGTCCCATTAGAAAACATTTACACGCACACATGAATACATACAATAAGATGACATTGAGTTTTGAGCTTGCCGATGCAGGAGGGTCTGTTGAACAGATAGTGTCCTACAAAAAGGACTGTGGTGATGATCCAGGACACTTTAAACATTCTACAACATGTATGGACATTTATCAACATGTGTTCTGTATTCTTTTTGTGTCTTAACTGAAGATTCTCTAATTGGTGTTGGTGATTTCAATGGTTTTGTTAAGTCCTCTGAGATGACTACTGTTGTGATTTAGAGCTATACAAGAAAAAAGTGTATTGTATGGTATCATCAGATCACTAGATGTCTGTTACTCAATATTAATTAATTATATAATTTCAAAGAGTTCACAAGCAAAATATTGGTAAAGTTTAAATAATTAAATTGAATTGATCTTGTGCTCCAAAAGGAGGCTTGAGAAATACCCAGAGTGACACACTGAGTTGTAGAGGACTACATCTTTGTTCCAAGAAGCAAAAGCACAAAAAACGCACCCTGTAATCTGAAAAAGCCACCATCTGTGGTAATAGACTAAATTTGGGCTATGGATGTTATTTTTGCCTTTTGCAAATTTGTCCAAACTGCTTTTTTTGGTCTACAGGGAACTATGCTTTAAAGTTGCCCTTACGTGTCCTGTCCTCACAAAGTTCAATTAGCAATTATATTATTCCCAAAATCCCTTACAGCAATGAACAATTAAGTGATCAAAATTAAGTGCACTGTCTCACAGACTATAAAGACAACCTCAAATATGCAGCTGCAGTAAATGGAATTGTGAATATTACTACTGTGTGTGTGTGTGTTCAAAGACTTATGAGTCAAAGCATGGAAAAGAGAGAGGCAAAGACATTCATAAATATGCGTTGATTGAATAAGTATTGAAAAAATACGAAGACTGGAGTTGTAGTTTCTATATAAATTTGACATGTTTAGTTGTAGGCATAAGAAATTCATGCCATATGGCGATAAGATTACATTAACCAACGTTGGATAGGCAACAATATCATTTATTAGACAACATGTTGTAAGAATAATTATTGTGACAGGCCTCATGGAGGAAGGGGGGTAGAAACAGATTTACGGTCGTCACTGTACTGGATGAGATGGAAAAAAATGATCTTTCTTCAAAAGGTCAACTCTTCTGACGTCAATAAAAACAATAAGATGGATTTGAGGTGGATCTGCCCAGTCTGCTTTTGCCAGTACTTCAAAAGAGCTTTCAATTTATTCTTTATGAAAATTACAGTGTTAGTTGACCAAGAAAAGGATGCTGCAAGTTAGATACTGTGAAAGTTAAAAGTTTGATTGTGCCTTACCCTTATTGCATTTTTTCATGTAGTTTTTTCATGTAGAAAGCAGTTTCATGAAAAGCGTTGCTGCCATCTAGTGGTCATTGCAGTAGACACATTTCAAGGAGCTAATCTGACTTTTTTATGTAACATACAGTGAGCTTCAAACATGCATTCGTTGGTTACTTTCAGAGCTGGAGCATTATTTTTGTTGGATACACATGTTTACTTGTATAAAATTGTCTTGGGAACACTCTTCCAACGAGTTTAAAACAAATAATAAAGTTCATATTGCATAACATGTATTGTTTAAAGCTCCTATATTTCGCTTTTTGTAATTTTTCACAGTCCATACTAAGCACACGTGTGATAATAATTTGGGTGATACACCATACAACTCTCAAAACTTTCTCCAAATTGAAATGATGCTAACACTTTTAGTTGCTGTTAACATCAGAAAAACAGCATCGAAGCGAACACAGTGCGAGTCCATATGCTGTCAAAGGTTGTGCGTGCTGAATTGCAAATTCATTGTAGATTTCAAAGGCAGATTGTCCAGCTACACTCGCGCATTCTTCGTCTTCGGGTCAAATTCACATGGTTACACCCAAAAACACATTACACCCAAGTTGACATGATTCTATTGCAATAACAGAAAAACAGCATGGAAGCGAACAGACTGTGGTAACAGGTCCATATGCTGAGTCTGTGCGCTGATTCCCTGTTTTGTGAATCAGGTCGTTTCTGTGCCTCTCGAGGATGAAAGAGAAAGATTGCTCTCTAACTATGGCCCAATTGAGACGCTGTGACAATAAAACGTTAGATGGATATCAGTTTGGCCTCCTGTTTACATGGAGACGGTGTTTCAGAGAAACAGCCTCCAGAGTTGAGCAGAACAGATACTCTACTCAGCGGGGGGCTGTTTCAAAGCCGCGTGAAGAAAAAGGTGTGAATTCTCTGATGCTATGACCTCACGCATTTACATTTTGACATGCACACTAGTAGAGAACAAATGAAAAAAATGGCAGCAGCCCGGCGGATACACTAACTAAGTAGGTGTGCTTTGAGCGCTACAAGGTGGAGAATTCTACTTCTTTCTCAGTCCAAACGAAGCTCTTGTTTCAGTTTCCATTTTCGCAGCTGCTGTTAAATGCCAAATGATGTTGGTGCATTCTTTCACGTCTTTGCGGTGGCCCGAGGAGGATGTTGTTGAGGAAGTGAATATGCTGTTGCGTCTCCGTCTAAATAGGCCTAAAGGTAAAAGGAATGAAAAAAACTACTCTGGGCAAGCGTATGAAGGCCAAATAGCACTGTAACGATGCTTAAACCCCTATTCATTTACCTGGTCTACTCCAAAATCATACTGCTGCTGGTTATGCCAAGGGGAGGGACTACCCGGTCTATCAAATAATATTGTACAATTATAATATTACTGGAAATGTTCATACGCTTGTTCAAGGACTTTTTGCAGACATTGTGACTTGTAACATGTGAAAACATGACTGACGAACATTTTTAAGTCAAGATATTCTTCTAAGTCTATTTTCTGACTGTCACAGTAATGAGAAGGTAATTTTTCTCATTAAGAAGTTTACATACACACAACTTACTATGTCTTTAAACAAAAAAGCAAAAATTTTAATAGAATCTTTTGATAGCCAAGAACATTAAACTGAAATTGGACTATTGATGTATTTAAATGGCCACAATTGTCACACACAAAAACATTCTGGTTCAGACTTCCAAGGGTGCAAAACGACTCCAGAAAAAGCCAAATAACTTGGGAACATGTTGATTGGAACTGCTAAGAATGTGTCATTAAACAAAGTAAAACAAATAAATATTAACGGCTGACATTATTCTTATCCAGAAAAAATAAAATAAAATTGGGGTGATATTTAATAATTTACTAAAGGCCCAAAAAACAATATCTCAATGGTTGAAAAACACTGATTTAGATCTGCTTCTTACTGCTAGGGGATGAGCATAAATACTTTATACGATCAAAGAAAACCAACATACCATATTTGTCCCTCAGGCCGACTGTGCATCTGAAGACTCCACCAAAGGCAACATCTTCACCAAAGATCACTAAAAAAACAAAGACATGTGAGGATTAGATAGCGATTTGGCCTACGTGCAGGACAAGCACAAGACTCTACAAGGACTCTGATGCATCCATGTTTTGACTATGATACTCGTGACTGTCTCTGTGTAACACGTATGTCTTTCGATGTGTGACGTGACAATGACTATATAAACTGTGTACTGCCTTTATTCTGTCTGAGAGAAAGAAACATCAGAAACCACTGGAACTTGAAAGAAACCAAAATAAACTTCCAGAGTTTGGCACACCACGATCCGTCTCTGTCTGGTTCATTCCTGACAGACATATGCAGAACAAAACTTTTTTTTTTTTTTTTTTTTTTTTACAGAAATGATATGACTGTATAAGGATAAGATTTGATCCTAGTTAACAAAACATGTACTATGGACCATATGCGCTCTAAGATTTCTAGCAAATTCAAAGAAGACATTACTATTACCTGCTGTTGGATCATCCGCCAGAGTATTATCCAAGGCACTTGTAACTGACTGAAACAGGTTCATCTTCTGGGTGGGTCCTAAACAAAGTGCAATCAATAAGTTTGAGACTGAAACAATGCAAGCTCATTATCATTATCTTATGACTCAGATTTTTCTAAGATGACTAAGTGTGTGGAGGACCAGTAGTAGCAATCATTGAACACAGCAATGGATAGAGCGGAAGAAAATGGAAAGTTAGAGGGAAAGTCCCATAGACTAATGAAAGTCCTCATGTAGCTCGCTCCATAAAGGGGATTTTTAGCGTGTTACGTGGTTGCTAGGTAACATCCCGAGCGCGACGTCTCAAAAACAGGAAGTAAATGTATATGTCAAACAGAGATATCATTCGTATGCTTGGAATCTTAAATGCAATTATGTTGACGGCGTGAACACGGTGAAAAGTCTAGCCTATCATACGCACTTAAAACAACACACACCAAGCATGCGCAGTCATGAATAATTCGATCTCAAGGGTACTACACAAAACAAACATGTTTTACCAAATACAGTAAAACAAAGTAATTTTCATGATCACGTAGTTATATATTATACTCGTAGATTGATAGGTTATTCCACACATTTGCACAATTAACTCAAGAGATTGAGAGAGGTAGAATGCCCTCCACAACGGCGACTCCATGAACTTACCATATTGTGTTGGGACAGGGTCGGGTTGATAGGTAAAGTGCGCTAAGTTTCTTTTTTGCGTTTGTGTTCGGGATAAAGAGCTCAGCAGACCTCCACTGACAACCTGCCCCAGTCTTGGGTTTGTACTGCGGACGAAGAGCCGTGCAGCCGCCGCCATCATTGTTGTGACTGAAGCAGGACAGGAAGGACGACGCACACGGAGATGCAGAGATTGTCTATAGAGCAATGACAACTTTATGGTGTAATGTCTAATATTGTCTATTATCCTTATGACATTATCAGTCAGACTAAAGAAGGTACACAGGCCTTTTTTGCTTTTGTTATGTCTTTGATGTTTGCCAACAGCTTGATTCGAAACTAGACAAAGTGGGACCTCGTGTCTTTAAATCTTTGTCAGCCGCTAGCACAGCGATTGGTTCTAGATGAGGGCGTTGGGAACCATTATTTGGGCCCGTACTGAATGATCGAGTTAAAAATAATGTTGCCCTTGGTTCTGTTTGTCTGTTTCCAGATTAAAGGAAGGCAGGCATTGTGAAAGTTTTAACTTTGTATAAATATTCATCACTTAAGTACCATATTACCGCTTACATAGGCTATAACTGTACGTTTGTTTATTGTTAAAGCACTTCCGGGTCCAGGAGCAGCTCTCTAATGAGGGCCGTTCCTATAAATTCACTTTTGGTTTCGTCTTACCAACCGTGTGTTTTTGTAGCTCTGAAGGTACTTTCCTTCAAAGTTCACACCAACTGAAAATAACCTTACACTGAAAACAATTGTGAAGGTTTATTAATTGCACAATAATGATACATGGACAGTATAACATTTGCAGTTTTGGCTCTAAAGGCAAAATCAAAACAAATTAGAATGAGCCTAAAGAGTCTCCCATTTGTGTTATCATGGACTGAAGTAGTTTTTTTGTTACATTTGTTTCCACTTGATATTATCTGACCCAGGTTTCAATTTTGACCATCCTGCAAAATTATGGCATCCAATTTATGAAGAAAAAGTGGACAACCAATGAGATAGATTGCACATACATGTTTTGATTTCAAACTGTAACTTTCTTCTCCAAAATGAGTAACAAAACAAGTGCTTTGTTCTCAGGATCGGACTATAAAAACCAGGAATGTCCACAGGTCAAGGAACATCCGGACAACCTCCCAGTCAATATTCCAACATATCAAACTAACAAACAATATGATAGGGTATGAAATACCACCCAAAACATGATACATTTCCTGTTACAATATCCAAACTATTGAATTTCTAATGAAAGGAGGAAGGATAGTTTTGTTGCCATACAAATAGATAACATAGGGATTCAAAGTAAAACTGTAGGAAGCACTGTTTTAAAATCAATTAGCAACTTCATATGATCAGAATAAAGACACTCATTGACAAATGAGGAACATGCATTTTTTAGAAATAGGAGTATCTCTAAAAAATAACTATATACATAGAGAAGTGTGTGAATTTTACTTGTTTTTACAATCATTTTCAAATAAATGTACGCGTCATGTTTTCAGGTTGACGACTTTGCACATTCTGCAACATCCAGTTTTCTTCCACTACTGCACATTCGAGCAAGATTCTGGAGAAAGAATACAAATGTAAATAAATGACACCATTTTACACAAAGGACCTTTCATATAGAAGTGAGAGCAGCTGTCTTCAGACCCCAGATCTATCAAAAGAATTATTGCAAGACTGGGCCCACTTCAGTGCAGAGTTTTGAGAGACTTTACAAATGCAAGCATCATTTTTCTTGGGGACTTTCCGCTGCAGGTACAAGCAAAAGCTCCAAATCCAGGCATCAGTCGATAAGTACTTGGACTACTGGTATCGTGCTTTTTTTAGATAACACTGATATAGAATACTTCATATATGATCTTACATTTGCAGCCCGGACAATGCTGTTTGGAGAATGCAGAGCTGAAAGATCTGTAAGGATTTTCTGGAGATCAGGATTACATGGCCGCTCTGGAAACAAGTAAAAACAGGAAACAAAACCTTTGGAAAGTGCTTACAAATGTAATGAAATCATTTGAATTGGTTTGGAGATTACCAGGCACAGGTGAAGCATGTGGCTTTAATTGAAGGTAAGGATGCTCCAAGAGTTCTGCAATAGAAATTCTCTCTCTGGGATTTCTTACCAAACACCTCTGTTTTAGGAGGAAGGGGCATATTAGGAAAAGAGCACAACATGTTGCAAGATCTTAAAATGGATATTCTTACCTTTAACACATCCAGTAAGTCGTGCTCTGATATGTCCGGAAAGTCGATCTTATGAGATGTATCGATGATGGCCTGCAGCTTTGCAATCTGATTAGTGATACTTTGGAACGGTGTCTTCCCATAGGTCATACAATACAGGATGCAACCAAGTGACCACACATCTCCTTTAGGGCTGATCTGTTTTAGATTGTAAAGTGGAAACAAAAATAAAACAATTACAGAGTTTTCCAATAACTTAATTTCCTTGAATTATTTTACATTAGTAGCCTAATAATACTAAAGAGGAAAACCTTTTTGTAACAAATATTTTGCACTTGCACATTTTGATTTGATGCAATAATCCAAAGTTCTCTCCACTTTTTTCGGTTTTTGATCATAGGGCTCCAACTTTTGTCTATGTTACATAAATTAATCCAACAAATCTCCAGCTCCTGAAGGACTATTACCTTTGAACGGGCCTTCCCTTGAGATGAAGTGTCCTTGATGGCTTCAGGAGGCATGTAGTTCAGTGTTCCTACCTGTGACAATAAGATAAGATATACTTTAAAGAACATCTTATTGGCATTGGATCCTTCAGGGCACAAACAAGAATATGTTTGTTCTTACTTGGGAGTCCTTCATGATGCTTGTTACATCAGGTTGGATTTTGTTGGCAATTCCAAAGTCAATCAGCTTTAATGACCCATTCACAATGACAAAATTAGCTGGTTTCAAGTCACTGTGTACAATACCTGTAAAATCCCAAAAAGATTTCATTCAAATTGTAATGACCGTCTGCTGTTTGAAGTGAATTACCATGTTTGTGAATTGTTTGCACGGCCTCCAGCATGTTCTTCCAGTAGAACTTTCTTTCCAAAGGATTAACAGATTTTCGGTTTCGTAACCATGTGTTGAGATCGAGGTTTCCACACTCCATCAGCATGTAGATGTAGCCATTGGTTATTTCACTGGTGAAAGAAAGGCAATTAGGGGAAAGGGGAAACAAAACATGTACATAGCATCCTTAGACTTACTAATCATAAAGTTTTATAATTTGATCGCTGTATTGCTGTAATTGGTTCAAGTGTTCAATTTCATTTTTGTAACTTTCCACAGTCTGTGGATCAGCGTCTTCCAAGTCCACATATTTCACAGCAAACAACTGCTTTTTTTGATCAAGAACCTGGTAAACCTGGAGACAACAAAGATATTTGTGTGTGTTATGATTAGAATGGCAAAAAAGAATATTTTACCTTGCTCGATCCACCACGGCCAATTATTTTTAGAATGAAGAATTGTTTGCCCTTGATAGTAATGGAGTCATTTGATATGGTTGGTATTGAAGGCTGAAGAACAGAAAAATTTGCATTAAGACATTTGACCTAGTAGCAGCCACTGTCATTTTAAGACGGTCAAACAATTGCTTGACGTAGGCAGTTTGAAACAGAAATGTACCAGGATTATTTCAGTAGATTAGAGTAAAATATACAACTATATTTGATAGACTCTAGTGAGTGTTTCTCCAGCAGCAGTGTTGGAGCTTGGACAGTTTGAGGTGTAGCCTGGAGCGTGTTAGCTGCCAAAGCGCAGAGAAAGGTGACAAAAAAAATCAGTGTGAATGCGTACAATGCGTCCATATGATTTATTAATGTCAAAAAATTCAGGTTCAATCAAAACGCAAAAAGAATGTGGAAACTTTTACGAATGAAGTACAACAACCTGAATCAGTAACCAAAATAACGACACTCTACTTCCAAACCTTAACACTATTGTGCCTCAAAGTCAATCAGGCAGCTTGAAATGGATTCTTTCATATGACACGCCTTATATGTATTAAATGTTGTGCACATGATTGGCCCGCTCTGGTTTCTCCTCCTTTGACCCTGAAGTTACTCTGGACCAGAGTTGCCATGATACACAACTGAACATCTTTTCAGCAACTGAAAACTCAGTTCACACAAAGTAAATCTGAACTTACACCAAATCAAAACCATTATTATTGACAGAACAGAACAAGTACAAAGTCTATTAAATTCTATGTTTTAAAAGGGGAAAGGAAGATTTATCACCTGTGGAGTTTGGAAACAGACTTTGTTTTGTGGGGTAGACTGCTGCATAGATGTGACTGTGTTTTTTGATGCTGCGTAGGAAGATTCTCTGGTGGACGTCTTCACAACAGGGGTAATACAGCTAGAGGAAACAGCAATTTGAAAGGTAAAAAATGTATTTCAAAATAGTTTAAAGTTTACTTGACTTCTAATTACAAATATCTTTACCTATTTGGGAAAGGATTTCTATAATTGTTGGGTGTCTGAAAGACACTTTGTACGTTAGACCTGGGAGTAGGCTGAAAAGATGGAGTGGGGACTGAGGCCAGGGGCTCAGGTTGTAGCCTCGGGTCAGGCGGACTATCCCGTTCATCCTACAAAGCAAAAGTTATACTACATAATCTTTAAATTAGTATACAGTTAGCGGCAAAAGATCAATACATACCACAGGTGGCACCTGCCGAATCACCTGAGGGACTTTCCACTCAGGAGCAGAGTCCTTAGTGGCAATTGTTGGCAGTTCTACTTTACGATTGACTGGGACTCGCTGTGGAGGTATGTTTTCTTTTGCCACATGAGAAACAGTATTTTCTTGGCGGTCTAATCAAGGTTAAACAGTAAGGTAAACAAAATCCAATGCAATAATCCATCTACTTTACATTTCAAACAAAGATTCTCACCCTTTAACTGATCGTCCTTGTTGGGTATCAGCTGCTGTTGTCCACCTTTGAGATTACAAAGTGCTAAATCTAAAAGCTCAGTTGGTCTGGCATTTAACACCAGAGCTTTGTTAAGAATAGAACTTGCCTTCATAATATTACCTTAAATAGAAAAGAAAACAATGTATACATTATACGATGCTACATCAGAACAAGTACATTTCTCCAGTGTGAGATCAATGAAGTCCATCTTATCTCATTGTAACTCATAGAAGAGATACACTACCTTGGGAAACTTCAAACTGAGCATAAGCAATGTGCACAAAAGCCAAAGCTTTACAGTTTGATCTTGCAACAATGAAATGGTCTCGTGCGTCATCTGGGTCTTCAATACTACAAAATAAAAAAATCATTTTAGTTTCTACCGATTATTCTCCTGGAGTCTTTGTATAAAAGTATATTTTCCAAGAACACATGCCTTTTCAGTTCTGCATATCGAACCAATATTTTAGCATAGCTTGGACTTTTGCTGAATTGTCTGATCGGCATCTTGGCAAATATCTTTGAGTAACAGTCCTTTATTTTGTTAAGAACAGTGTCCGTTTGTGGGTTTCCCATCGTCTCTAGATTCTTGAGGAAGCTCAGACATGCTTCGGGCGATTTTGTGTTGACAATCTCCTCAATGTTGAATGTTGCATCTGATAAGAAAAAAACAAGGTTTAATGCATCAATACATTGAATTAACTTTATCAATCCAAATCAGGAAATGCCACAGAATACCTTCCATCCGCGATGCGGCTCTTGTGTTAAGAAGAGTTGGTGTAGAGTCAATTTGGCCGTCGCAGGAATCTGGACTTTGAGCAGACTGAACAAAAAATATTTATCTCATATTCACATTTTGAAATTTGGAGTTGAATTCCAGACATCTAAATATTCCTTCAATGAATTAATTCGTTCTTTAGAATTAACCAATTACTCGATTAATTAATACTCCTATTATGAACTCTGTCTACAGTCACTTGGACAATAGTAAATCTAGAAGAATACATTGGTATTCTTGCGACATTGGTTCATTGATTATAGCTCTGGCAATTAAATGTTAATTGCCTTGTCTCAGGTAAACTGAGTGAAAAACGTATGTCTCTCGATATAAGTGAGTCCATGTGCAAGTGGATTTTCAGTTATTTAACAATGACAGTTTTTCAGATGTTTCTGTGAGCACCGGATCTCCTCAGGGATGTATTTGAATCCTCTGCTTTTTACATTGTACACTCATGATTGTGAGTCTTTCTCCAACTCTAACTTGATCAATAAATACGGTGATGACACCACCATCATTGATTCATCAGTGACAACAATGAATCTTCTTAAAGAGCAGAAATCCAAAATGTTGTTCAGTGGAGTAAAGATAACAACCTCCAGCGGAACACATCAAAAACGTGTGAACAAGTCTTTGACTTTAGCCGTAACAGTTCATACACGGCTGTTATTGATAACTCCCATGTGCAGATTGCAGAGGTTTCTCAGTTTAACTCTGTCTAACGACCTGAAATGGCCCAAAAACACTAACCAGGTTGTTAAGCTCGTCAGCGGGTAGACCCGCTGAAACTTAAAGAATTTACCATAAACTCTAAAATTCTGCTTGACTTTTAGCGCTGCACCATTGAAAGCTTGCTTGTTGGGTCTGTGACTGTGTGGTTTGGGAACATCACAGCCAAAGAAAGGAGAGCTCTAAACTTACTTGGAAAGTGACAGGATCCCCATTTGTAGGATTTTTTTTGGTAGAAGACAGTCCAGACACACTTATCACATTGGAGCCCGACGGAAATCTAAAACAAAGCAAAGCCTCTGCAGTTATTCATTAAGGTCACATTTTGTGCAGATAAACACATTTGTGGAAATGTATGAATTTGAGGTCACAAAACATACCTAGACATACTTTGGGCACCAACTGAAGATTTTGCCCCAAAGTAATTGTCACCATTTTCTGGAATAGGAAAGGGAACGACTGCAACTCTCTGTGTCTGCATGGAATATAATGAAAATACATTGAGCTTTACATGCTGTGTTTTACCAGAAACCAATGCAGATTTTTGACTGGGAGACACTATATAATGGCTAATTTCAAGGCTGATTTAAAAAAAATATATACTAAAAAGGCATGGCAGGTGAATTTGACTATGGCAATGGTATAGTGAGAAATTGCATGAATGAAACACTGCCTACCACTTATTAGGTTCTTCATTTAATAAAATAAATGATCAATATCAATTGGATGTTAAGACCAATATAAATCCATATACATCAGTTGACCTATTGTGTATTTCAAAATCAAGATCCAATTACCAAGCCAACAAGTCTCTTGCGTTGAGATGCAGACCTCCAAAGAGGCACTTTTTCATCCGACCCAATGGATGCTTCAGTTCTGAGGAGGGGGATATCAGCAATTATCTCATATTTTGAAAGGATACGATTCTCCAACTTAGTCTTACCTCACACCCAAATTACTAGACATTTGTAATTCTCCTGTACCATCTGATATTCGGCTAAATTTACTGAAGTCTGATCCTTTCTTAACAGTGCTTGACAAGACTGGAAAAAAAGATGACATTATCAGTAAACATCACTCACTAGTATAAAACTATCTTCTGTTAAATATGTTTAAAATACCAATATTGTGAATTATCTTTACCTTCCAGATTTGAGTGCTGCATTTTCTCAGTTTGTATCCTCTGCAATTCATCCTCAAGCACCTCCTTTGGTTTAGCACCGACTTCAATGGCACTTTGAAGAATATAAATGGCCCTCTTTGTGTTTTCTAGTATAGTCGCAGTTGTCACTCAAACAATGAACATAATTGAATAAACTAATATATCAAAGCACAAGCATTTACCTTGAGAAAGCGCAAACTTTGCATGGGAAATATGCACAAAGGCAAAGCTCTGACTGTGAGATCTTGCCACATTGAAATGATCCTCTGCTTCATTGACGTCCTGAATTCTAGAAAGAAACACAATTACGTTGAGTTATTCTTCTAAATAAACGTATCTACTTTGCAACAACTTACGCTTTGAGCTCGGCAAATCTGACCAACATCTTGGCATAGCTTTCGTTATGACCGTGTTTCCCAAGTGGTAGCATAGAAAATACTCTTGTATAGAAGTCTAGAAGTTTAGTTAGATGACTACAAGCCACATGAGGATCTGCCTTCTTTTCCAAATTTGTCAGATATGACAGGCAAATTTCAGGCGAATTTGACCCAATTATCTGATTTATATTGTCAGTATCATCTGCAAAATGAAAATAGTCATTATGATTAACAAATCATTATACATTTATACCTTATTATCACTGGAAAACTATAACGAATACGTACCATCGTGAAGATCCTTCTTATATTTGTTCAGCGTTTGAAAAAGCATGGCAAGTTGTTGTTGTCTGTCTGTGTGCTCCTCTTCCTCCATCCTAAATAATCATTTTAGGAGATTGTCAAGAGTAAATATATACACATTTAAAATAACATTCGGATTATGTAAATTGAGGGGGGGGGAATATGACAGGGCTTGGGTTAGCAAGTTACGGTTTACTTTCATCTACTAACGCTAGTAACAATGTATCGTGTTGTTATAAACTGCTGTGATACAATATAATACACGGAGTTTTTGGGAGACTTTGAAGTATATCGTTTATTTTTCCCTAAGTTCAAAAACGGAGAAAACAGTTAACATAACGATCTAACGATGATAGCATTTGGGTGCTAGCGCTAATCTCGTAAATCCTGTGGCTGTAGCTCGCTTCACTTTGATTAATTATTGTACAACATACATACAAGCCGTTCCTACATTGTATGATCAAAATTTGCCCTACCTCGTTGCTTTAATTTGATTCTTTCTTTATGCGATGAAAAATCACAGACTGTAAATAAGCTGAAGGCTTTCAACCATAGACAGTTTTCAATGCGTAGTTTTCAAATATCCCACTTCCGCTCAATTCGAATGCTGATTGGATGGCCGTGGGAGTTCACGGCAGGATAGATGCTTTCACTTCTAACTAGCAACCATGGATCTGTTATGCTAGCAACATGTTTATAGTCTTTACTATCAACTCAAGCAGTAATCGAGTAGTGGCATGTTATTGGTATTACTTGTACACCGTAAATTATATATTGCTAATAAATATTACTGTCGTATTTTCTTGCTAAACATGTTGTGTTTATTGAATTTGTATTTGTGACTCAAAACTGAAAACAGCTTACATTTGATGAGACATAAAGATCGATTTTAATTTTGGAAATAACATCTTAACACTGTATATCCATGGGAGTGTCTAAACCCACGTCACATGAAGCTCCCACGGCACGTGAATGCAGCAGATCCGCTTCACTTCCTTGTTCCTGCCTGCTCCTCCTCTATGATGGCAGCTAAGGGATACAGATGAGCGACGACACAATTTTGAAACATTTATCAGTGAGCTGTGCTGGTTTATACACATCTTAATTATTTATCTCATCCAATAGATCTAATTTTAGTCTACGGACACAATAAAAAAACGATAAAATATGATTCTTATTAGACAAAGCTAGCAAACAGTGGTTAGCATCAAGCTCAAATGAATTTGAGAACCCTGCTGCACGATAAAGCAGCTGTTCTGCTTACGGCGTAACATCTCAAGGTAAAACCATGAAAGCATTGCATTTTATATAATATAGTAATAAAAACATCCTACTATCTGACTTCGTTCATTCAAAAAGAATGTTTGTTTGTGCTACGATGTTTGTTGTGAATGTTTTGACTGGCCTTTACACATTACATTTGTTTGTCTCATTATATCTTTCATATTTCCCAGCCTATAGCTAGCTAACTTTGCCATGGCCATCACACAATTCCGCCTTTTCAAGATCTGCACATTCCTAGCCAGCTTGCTTTCCTTCTTTAAAAAACTTATATGCAGGTAAGAAAACCACACACTTGAAAATGTTATTATTCTACAGTGATATTTTAGAGTTTCAAGGTATTACATTATTATTAATTATCTTTAGGAGTGGACGGGGGCGCAAGCTCAGTGGTGATCAGGTAACTCTCCCAACAACAGTGGATTATTCTTCTGTTCCAAAGCAGGTCAGTGTGGCAAATCTTCAATAAAAGTGTCTACTCTCACGGATTTTTTGTTGTTTTAACATTTTCTTTTTTATTTATACAATTTGTATTGTAATTTTTAGAGATTATTATCGACTTTTATTGAGCGTTTACATCAGTCAAAGGCCACTGCCTCTGATGTGTAATTGACTAGTTTTAGTGAGTTTATGATAACGTTAAAATACCAATAGTTGGTTAGAAATGGGGAATAGTTACATTTAAGAATGGGTTATGATAAGATGTCAGGTCAGTTAACATTGCATTCAATATTATTGTTAAGGTTAGAACATGTTAATTAACATGTTAGTAGTTAAAGCGAACAAAATCAATTTAAACCAAAACATTTAAAAAGCCTGGGTCTTTTTCAAAATATAAAAACTACTGTTGGCAGTAAAATATCAAAGACAGTCCTTAGCTGTCAGACATTCGCTCATTAGTTGGTGAAGAATGACAAATTGGTAAATGGATGACTTGTATTACTTGTTGTGTTGTTACTAGTTTGTGACACAACCTGCATGTGATAGACTGATCCCGGCAGATCTCAGAAGCTAAGCATTGCTTAGGAAAGATACCTCACCCACATTACCAAGTGTCAGTCTGGTGTGTATTGTGAGTCAGTGGTTTCCTCATTTCTGCCCAAGAAGCTTTTCACCAGTGAATGAATAATGGCATGTGAGACTTCTGATAGGATCCAATAAGGTGCTAAATAAAACCGATGAATTATTTATTACTAATTGTATAGCTATATGTGTAATATACTCTTATATGATTGTAATGACATCTTAACTAAGGCTTTCTTTGACCTAGTCTGCACAACCTGAGATAGAAGAATGGAGCTCTTGGGATGAAGATGCTCCAACCAGTATCAAAATTGAAGGTGGAAATGGAAACCTTACACCTTCAGCTAATGACCCAGATGAGGAGCCGGACTACTTCAAAGACATGGCCCCAACTATAAGGAAAACACAAAAGGTCAGTCTCCTTGGGTACTTGAGTACAACTTAAGCAACATTCTTTGAATATTTTTTATGGTTGCAGATTGTGTTAAAGAAAAGGGAACCTACAAATTACCTCGTGCCTGATGGCTCTTCAGGTTTCTCTAGCCGACTCGCAGCGTCTCAAGACATGATGTCTTTCAGTCCTCCTTCAGTAAGTATTATTTTTTGTGTTTATTATTTATCGGTCAAAAAATCTAGATCAGGGGTACCAAAGTTTTCACCAAAATTCTGCAGGGTCTGACAAGGATTGACTAAATTCAGACTGTGTGGTGCTTTAAAATGAGGTTCAACATTTCTATATTGGTTCACCAATGACGGCGCTGAAGTTGGCTGAATGACAAATGTTTACTTGCCAGATACAGTTAGGCCCGAGTTGTGAGTGCCCTCAACAGAATATTCTCCCTAAGAAATGGGACACCCATGGATCTAAGGGACAATATGCAAATAGACGCAGCAAACATGTTCCACGTCACACACAACATTGATGTGTCTGATTTCACCACAGTGAACTCAACCAGCTGCGGCCGCTTCGCGAGCGAACGTCACCACACACAGCACCAAAACACGCTTTAAAACAATCCCCTCTGAATGACCCACGCACGCTTTGGAGCTTCCTCACTTCTTGCACAAACTTGTGCCCGATTGTTTCATGTTGTTTTCTTTTATATTTGTTTTACTTTACCAACTATAGAATGCATCATGAGATTACACTTGCGCGCAAGTGAGCTCCGGACCTCACTTGTGCACGAGGATGGTTTTAAGGGTGTGAGGGCCCTCGCCTCTTCTCCCTAAGTATTGAGACACCCTACCCTTGCCCTAGATTTTGCGGGCAAGGGTGCTTTTTAAGAGCAAGGGTGAGAATTGGGACGGGCCCTTAGTGCCATACAATCATTAAAAGCAAAAGTCAGTACAGTCAAACAAAGTCAACGACTGGATTCGAGAGATCCTGAGTTTCATAAACAGACATGACATGTTTGGACAAGCCTGATCAAGATAGATTAATGGTTGGATACTTTACCTTTTGATTCCATCATACTTACAGTGGGGCAAAAAAGTGTTTAGTCAGCCACCAATTGTGCAAGTTCTTCCACTTAAAATAATGACAGAGGTCTGTAATTTTCACCCCTCGATCTGGGTCCCACGCAAGATCTCATCCCGTGGGGTCAAAAGGATTATGAGAACGGTGATCAAACATCCCGGAACCACACGGGGGGACCTGGTGAATGACCTGCAGAGAGCTGGGACCAAAGTAACAAAGGTTACCATCAGTCACACACTACGACGACAGGGAATCAAATCCTGCAGTGCCAGACGTGTCCCCCTGCTGAAGCCAGTGCATGTCCAGGCCCGTCTGAAGTTTGCCAGAGAGCACATGGATGATACAGCAGAGGATTGGGAGAATGTCATGTGGTCAGATGAAACCAAAGTAGAACTGTTTGGTATAAACTCAACTCAGAATACTGAGTTGCATCCCAAGAACACCATACCTACTGTGAAGCATGGGGGTGGAAACATCATGCTTTGGGGATGTTTTTCTGCTAAGGGGACAGGACGACTGATCCCCTTAGCAGAAGGAAAGAATGAATGGGGCCATGTATCGTGAGACTTTGAGCCAAAACCTCCTTCCATCAGTGAGAGCTTTGAAGATGAAACGTGGCTGGGTCTTCGAGCATGACAATGATCCCAAACACACCGCCCGGGCAACGAAGGAGTGGCTCCGTAAGAAGCATTTGAAAGTCCTGGAGTGGCCTAGCCAGTCTCCAGACCTCAACCCCATTGAAAATCTGTGGAGGGAGTTGAAAGTCTGTGTTCACTGCTCTCGAGAAGATCTGCATGGAGGAATGGGCCAAAATACCAGCTTCTGTGTGTGCAAACCTGGTAAAGACCTATAGTAATCGTTTGACTTCTTTTATTGCCAACAAAGGTTATATTACAAAGTATTGAGTTGAATTGTTGTTATTGACTAAATACACCATAATTTACAAATACATTCTTTAAAAATCCTACAATGTGAATTCCTGGATTTTTTTTCTTCACATTCTGTCTCTCACAGTTGAAGTGTACCTATGATGAAAATTACAGACCTCTGTCATTATTTTAAGTGGGAGAACTTGCACAAGCGGTGGCTGACTAAATACTTTTTTGCCCCACTGTACATTAACAAAAACAAATTGTTCTGAAAGTTACAAAGAATAGAAATAAAAAGTGCTCAGGTAAACTTTAGCACTTTTTATTTCTATTCTTTGTAACTTTCAGAACAAGCACAGGTTCGACATATAATTTGTAGTGTCCCACAGCCGACGGAACAAAAGTTATCTTCAAAAAGTTCAGATTGGCAGCGAAGCAGAAGAGTCATAAGATTGCACAGTTGCACTCTTGCTCCTAAGCAAGAAGTTGTGTTTGCATGAACTTCTCACTGGCCCTGATGTAATATTATTTTACAATACAATTTAATATTGCTGCTTTCAGGCTGAGCTTGGAGAAATGGACAATTGGCAGGGAGATGCAAATGCCTGGGAGGAAGAATCTGATGCTGCATGGGATGCTGAAGAGGTCTTAAGGTAAATGCAAATTTCAAAATGGACATTATAAGATGTTGGCCTTGTGAAATGATTAATGCACTTGCTCATAAGTGGTTTCATCAGTTCTGGTACATGAGGCCAAGGTGGTAACATGTCATATTCAGATGGGCCAGCAGATGGCAGTGTCTCTCACAAATAGAGAGATGTTGAGCCCTCATTCCAGCTGATCAGGCTCATGTTGGTGACTCATGACACTTTGTTTTGCTGCAGACAGCAAAAGATGGCTGACCGGGAGAAGCGGTACATTGAGCAACAGAAGAAGAAGATGGAGAAAGAGGTGCAGAGGATGATGAAGAAAGAGCAGAAAATGGCTGTTAAGCTCTCATAACATTTAATAACTGCTCAGTCTTTGAGACAGAGGACAGTCAAAATTCTCAATCTGAAGTTACTGTACTATTCGAAAACCAACAAGTTCGATCCAACAAGTTCCGACTTGCCCTTTTCTCCACCGGAGTACATTAATTTTATTCCATTCTACAGTACAACATTGTTGCTAAAGCTCATTACTCTGGTACAATGTATCGTATGGAAACATACCATGTCAACCTTTTGGGATAATAAAGTTTGTATTCAGGTAATGTAATTTGTAAATTCTCAAGACTCGGGGGCAACCAAGATTTCTTTGTCTTCACCACAGAAAACAAAGAAATGTATTAAATGTAATTATTAAAATAATTGTTTTGGTATACCAATGATTTTATTATTAATGGGTTTCAGCTTTACCAAATGTCAGATGCACCCAAATGGAGCTGTGAAGTGGGCGCAGCTTTCAGTTTATATTTATGTAGATCTTGTGGTCATTACTGACCAGATAGATTCAAGATAGCTTTGTATTTAATAACATTTTTGGTTACCTAGCTCCTGTCAGCAAAAAAACTACAAAAATACCTTTTTTGGCATCAAAAAAGTGCTAAATTCTACTGTCCAAACATCATAAAAGGTCTCTTTTCCAAGTATAGTTCCAACAATTTCTATGTTATGTAACTTGCAATTACAATCACCCTATCGTAGAGATGTGCTTATCAAGTGAGTGATTGGTTCAGATAAGGCTTGGATGTCATTAGGACTGCTGCTGCCCTTTTGTGTGCCCCCACCCTGATATTACACTATGTTCTTCCTCGGCTCAGGATTCTTGATGCTTTTCTGATGCAATGATCATTGAAACTACAAAACATTGTACTCTAGCCAACCAAAAGATTATCTTAAACTTCACAAGGAAATACTGAATCTAGAAAAAAGTTATAAATGTTGGTGAGTTGGTAGTATTTGCAAGTATACTATCGTGTCGTTTGGTAAAGTACAAAAAAAAAATCAATTCTATTTAGATACGTTTTGCAGAGCAGGAAATAGGTTTGCTCCTACGAGTGAGATTGTAAACTTGTTTGGTCTAGTTCAATGTAACAGGTAGGGGTGCGCTAAAAATGTTTCAGGTAATATTCAGAGACCTAAACAGCCTCATGATTAAGATTTCAATGATCAATAAATTAAGCAATGTTCTATTTTTCTAGCCGGAGCATGAGATGAGCAAAAGCCATCATTCTTCACTCAATCTAATCACTTAAATATATCTTACCAAGTGGGGCTTTTGGCCTTGCACACTATGTAATCACAAAAACTAAATTATAACCTATTTGTTCATCACAACCTAAAAAGACGTAACAAACTGGTAATATTTATCATGCTTTAATAGACATTTGTTGTTAAACAGTATTGCACATGTAGCTCAGGCACATAGTGTCTACGTAGAAGCATCAATGAACAATACACTGGTAAAAAATAAAGCTATTCCCAGTGATGAAAAAAATATATACACGCTTATCACAAAAATAAGTGACTTGACATTAAAGCTTTGGCTGAAGGTTTAAGGTTTCATTTTAAACAAAACACAAAGTGACGATTGAAGACTTCAACACAAACATTCACCTTGAAAATATCCCATCTCAACTTCGTGTGACAAATAAGGGACAGTATAGGAACACACAACCATCTGCCTAGATGATTACCATATACATAAATAAATACAACTTTACAAATAATCACCAAGTTGCCAATGGAAACAAGACAAGTGCAAAGTGGCTTCAAAAATAACCAGCAGATTGAGGGTGATGCAATTAATCTCAAAGATGCAGAAGTGCTTTTTGTGTGTGCGTGCGGGAATCCTTCAATTGCCAGGCCTGTTTGATGCATGACGAAGAGAGTGCAATCCCATGACGCAACAGCCTCTGATCAGAGAAGCGATATTGTGAAAGGGTGCACTTCCATCAACCCCATGCCTCGAATACATCCAGGCCACTGTGGGCAAAACTGGGGCTGCCACAGCTACCAGGTCGACCAGGAAGTTGTTGCTCCAGTAGCGCTTTTCAACTACTTTAAGTTCAGGTCTAGGGCATAGCTCCTTATTCCCGCGGCCAAAGTCGAGTTCTTCCATAAACTTTGGGCTCTGTGCCGATTCTGCAGACACATTTCCAGAATCTGTGGTGGCGTCTGGGCTTTTGCTCATAGTCATGTTTGACGTTTGTGGACAGACAGTTGTGACTTCTTGTAGGCTTTCTGAAGGTAATGAGACTGGTTTATCAAATGTTACGCCATGTAACTTTAGCAGCTGGAGAAGTAGAGTATGGATATCGGAACACATTGGCTCGGTCTGAACCTGCTTGTCATCTTGGCAGGGTCCACATTGAGATAGTGTTACTGTTGTAGATGGATATCCAGCCATCTTCTCACTTCGAGTTGTGTCCGACAGTTCATCAACTCTTAGCTTTCCATCAAGACTGCAGTCTACAGCTGTTGACATAAATACCTGCTCCAAAATGTCCTCCCTGTTGGCCATCTCATCATTGACCAGCAACCCACTGTCCGCCATGGCCTCTGCCCCATGCTCCATCTCAACATCCCCCTCACTCAACAGTTTCTTCCCGCCCTCACAGATAAAGTCCAAGGTTTGTTCATTGTCGAGGCTGCCATTTCCACTTTGGGCCAACTCCATATTGTGGAGAAGAGACTCCAGTTTTCGGTTTTGAATATTGATGTCGATAAAGTATTTTTGGATGCCCTTGTCCTTCTCCATCAGGCTGCTCTTCATGGTCTCCACCACCTGACGTAGCTGCTTTATTTCTTTGCGGGCTTCTTTGAGGGACAGCTGCGCCTCCACCCGGTGGCACTCCTCTTCAATCCAGTCTTCCCTCATCCTGCTCAGCTGTCCCTTTAGCTCTTCAATTTCAGACTCCCTGACACACACAAAAAAGTATGCAATAAGCTTGAATGCCAGTCTTACCCAAATATAAAAGCTAGTTTCAATATCCCCACACCCACCGGTCTCGAACTCTGGTTTCAGATTCTTGTAGTTTGGTCTTGAGGTGCCGGATTGCCACTTCCTTCTGTTGCAGCGGAGTGAGGTACTGCTCTGGGTATGGGGGTCTGATGCCATGGTTGTCTCCACATGAATGGTAGTAGCTCGGAGTGGTTCTTCTGTGGATAACAAGTTAATTTACAATCTATATATTCATTTGTCTATATATTTTTCAATGAAAATACAACCAAACTAGTGACATTTTAGCCAAACACTAACCTGGCCTTCAAAATGAAAGATAACAGGAGAAAAACTGATTCCAATCAGCAGTAACCAAATAGATGTAGCACAGAACCACAGACTAAATGTGAGCCAGTCATAAAGCCTTGAACGCATTTATCAAATTAAACTGGACAAAGAAAAATAGACTAAATGTCTGCCCCCTCCTCTTCAGTCCTGAATAATATTCTGCCAACCTGGATAGAGGCAGCTTTGAAGAGCCTGCACTGCACTGCTGCCAGAAATAGAAAACTAACAGAAGGAGTGAGTGGGGGAGAGTGGGATCACATGGTGCCGAGCTGCACCGGCACGAGACAGCAGGAACATCATGAATTGACTGTAGCAACTATTGAAAATGGGGTATATTGAAGAGTTGACCATGGAGATTTAATGACAACAAAGCTATGAGTCAGTTATTTTTCATTGTGAAAAGCTCCAACTATTTAAAAATTGCATTCTACCCAAAAGACCTACACAGGCGGATTACAGATTCCTGGTATATGGAACATTCCAAATTTTTGTTTTAAATGAAGATTTGCTAAAGCAGAATTCCTCATCATTCTAATCTGCACCCCTTGAATAGACTGTTCACGTGTGCATTTCACCCTCCAGCACACTCTCTCTTAGTGAATGAATAATGCAGCTGATACCTCGCAGAAGGGCTGGAGTTACAGCTGCTGTTAGAAGAGGACACTCTGGGGGGAGTCCGATAGGGCGCATAGAGCTCGGCATCGTGGTTTTCAACAGTGTTCCCAGCCGGTTTAAAAATGGGCAGTGGTCTGATGCGAATGGTCCGGCTAAGAAAAAGGGAGGGGGAAAAAAAATGGTTGGCCCATGCCCACAGTACATATACAAATAATACAGAACATATACAATAATACAGAACATATACAAATAATCTGATGTTAGAGTTAGGGTCATACCTGTGAGTTGGAGTTTTTTTCCCAACGGAATTTGAGATTGTCTGGCTGGCTTTGAGGCTGCCGCTGCCACTGCTGCTCCAGGAGCTGAAGTCCAATTCACTGCCTGCAAAAAATAAATAAAAATAACATTTTACAAAGAAAAAAAAACACTAACTGAGCAGGACATTTTGTTAAAGCTCCATTACAAAATTCTAACAATACCTAACAGTCTTGCAGCAAAAGCTTCTGTTGATATCATTTTGCAGTATGGTTAAAAAGCCAGTTTTACAGTCAAACCTGAAAAGCATCTCTTGCCGTCAAACAAAACCATATTTCGTGTTCGGTGACGACAGTGACATATAATAGTGATCTTGCTGTGTTTGGTGAATCGACTGAAGTCTTGGCTCAGTGTAGAAACCCTCCTAATCAGCCTAATTGGCCAAGTCCCTGAAATGTTTCCTCAACCAATCAGCTTCTTTCCTGTCTGCCTCTTGATTGGTCATTGTGGAGAAGACATTTGGGACAGAAATTTGAACCAGCAAATCCACATCCTCTCAAAGCATTTCATTGTTCCAACATGAACATTATGCAGTAAATTCTACCAAGAAATCACATTTGTAAATTGGATCAAGTTAAAGCAGGAGTACCTAACTTTTTTTTAACATGTCCCATCAGAAAAAGTCTTGTAAAGGTAGATTAGAACGTTGCGAACAAATCAGACCCTAACATGTTGTCTTCCTTTTATTATAAGAACAAGTGAATAACAAGAACAAGTGAAGAGTGATTGTCTGAGTAAGGATGGGTCATTGCTTATTAAATTTTGTTTAGAGTCCAAAAACACATGGAAAAAGAAGAAAAGAAAAGAAACATGGATTTTGTTTTTGTTGTTTGAAGGTCAGGTACCCCAGCTTTAACACATGTGCTGTATGCTGGAGCCATTTTGCCATATAATATTCTGCTGCCTCCAACCACTGTGTAGCGCTGCCTTGATTGTATGCCCGGACCTGTGACTGGACCTGTGTTGTCGTGTGGAGGCAAACAACTTTTGACCGTTGTCTGTTACCATGATTATAATGTGATTTCTGTGCAATCTGTGGATGGCGAATAAATGATTGTGAACACAGTATTTTGCTGTATTTTGATGGTGAGAGACGCACACTACATCCAGCGAACCTTACACAGGGCAAGTTTGGCCACTTCACTAAATTTGCATTAAAAAGAAAATAGACAACATGTTCAGTTCATATGACATATTTACCAAAAGTAGAAACACAAAATCATCTCATATTTTATCTTGATTCATTATTTCGAAATAGAAGAGAAAATAAGCTTTGAATAGATTTGAATATGGTTGCGACTTACCTTTGTGCTTCATAGCAGATCGTACTTCCCTCTTTTGTCTTGTTCTGGGATGCGGTTCTCCTCCTCCCTCCACCACGACCCGGACCCTCTTCACTTTGGCAGTGCGTCCAGCCAGGACAGGGGAGCTGTTTGTGCTCTGCTCTGAGCCGGATGGAGTTATGGTGGGGGACACAGACTCACTGGTGGGGCAGCCGGTGTCATCTGACCATATAGAACCAAAACAGAACAGAATATGGCTGTTATTGAGCAGACTGTATCCCACTGGAACTTTGTCTTGTTTTCTTAATGACAGAAAAGCACATAGGAGTTCAGATTCATTTGAGATTCATTTTTATTTGCCATTTGCAGTAAAAAACACATTGGAATACGGTTTACAAATTGTGCAAAATGTACCACCTATCTAGTGTGCAGAGGTCTGTGGGGCATCTGCAGCTCAGGCTGGCTTTGAACACCAAGCTGTGTGATTCTCTTTATTGTATGTATAATGTATATATTTTTCTCATATCCAGCTATTTTGTTGGTTCATGTATTGTACTTTTTATGTTTTATTCATTTTAGAGACTTGTTGGTAGAGGAGTGAGTGAATTTTGATGTTAAATTATCTCAGTGCAGTCCGTCAGAAAACTGGTTGTTTATAAAATGTTCTATAGAAATAACTTTGATTGGGTCACAGCAAAGACTCTTACCACTATTTCTTTGTTTGCTGCAGTCACAATTACTGTACTAACTAACAGATTATATAATATAATTTTCACAGACATTTTGTTATGACTCATACAGAGACAAGAGAACATTTTAGCTGCATGGTTCCGATTCCCTCACATGTCACGCAAGCAAATTAATTATGGATTTGCGCTGTTATGTGTTTTAGATTACATAACCAAAGTGCTGTGCCAAATTAAAGAAATCAACCTACTAAATACTAAACTAGACCATTGCATAAGCAGATCTCACCAGAGTAGAAGCTGTTGGTGCTGATGGTCCCTTTGGAGTGGTCAGAATCTTTCCCCTCCTCTTCTGAATACGGAAAATCTGACAGAGGTGAACTTTTGGATTTAATCTGATGTGGGTGGAGCACCAGTCGTGGGATACGGCTGCCTGACACCTTGATTGTCGACTTCTACAACAAAACAAATACATATTTTTGAATCCGAATAAGGTTAGCAATGCTGTTTAATTAAGACCCTGGATCGACTGACCTTATAATCCTGGAAAGGTCCCATTGTGCTTCAGAATAGCTTTCCCCTGAAAAAAACAAAACAGGGAATATTTAGACGAGTCATTTGAGGCACTCACATTTTTAGACAAACAAGCACCTTCAGTGCTGCATATGGTGTTGAGACCCATCCACTTACAGCCGTACACACATATTCACACATAACCAGCCAAAATAAGTGAAATAGGGAACTGCTAAAGTTTGAAAGCATGGTCATCCATAATGCCTGCAATGGCAAACTGCAGCTTTACTTCAAAGTGGATATTTTACATTTAGTGGGCTGGAGAAAGTAGTGACATTTGATGATTAATGTTTGATGTACACTGAATTTGAAATAAATAAACACTCAACTCAACTCAACAATCTTTCAAACTCACAAGTAATATATTACTTACTATTATTATTATTATAATGTAACTGAGAAAAAAGTGTGGAAGAAAGTCTTGACAGTGTTACACAGTGCAATCCATTTGACCTATTTTCCCTGCTCTTAACATCTTTGCCTGGAAAGGGGCTATTGCATAAGGACATAATGTGACGTCATTGACCCCATGTACTACCCAGAAGCTTTGGGTCTAAACCTATCACCCTGTTTTGTTCAGTGATGCTGTTACAGTGGGTGATCTTTCTGCCCTCATTTCACTGCCTTTACATAATATACAAGAACTGCTCAGTGCAAGTCCAATCACTCTCAGCGCAGGCCTACGGATTGTAAAACTGGAGCAGTGCCTTGTGGGATAAGTCTTCCACATCAGAAATAGCTTTGATTCACTGGGGTCTGTGTGCCATCTTTCCTTCAGCTTGTCGACATTCTCACAGAGCAGACTTATCCTAGACTGCGCTGCTGGCAAAAATGGTATTTGGGCATCGTACATGGATTAAGCAGAAGCAGGGCAGAGAGGCAGAGGAGAGACGTGCCTAGCAACAGGCTTAGTTACCCAGGGAATAAACATTAACTCATTATTTAAAACATCTAAAGAAACATACTGCCTGGCCTTTTGTTTGAAAATCCTGGTGGTAAAAGAATACTTCAATGTAGAAAAGGTGACCTAAATACACAATTTATACACTTGATATAATTGCCTATATCCTAAATTATTTTTAAAATGTTTTATCTTATAGGTCAAGCTCAGATATTTACCCATATCTAAACTTGTGTACAATGAAGCCTTCTCATGATTCATAACAAGTGCATTTATCTCTCTTTTTCTTTCTGTTCACAAAGCTAATGACGCATGATGGTTTTATGCCACAGACTTCAACAAAACCAATGCATTCAGTCATTTATAGGTTTGATGTTTTGTGAACCATAAACATTCCCTGAGCTCTAGCCTTTTGACTGTCCAGATGGTCTACTTTCAGAAGCGTTGGTGTGAGTATTATGGTCTGTAATCCTCTGTGCTGTGTTTTCTTGTTTATCGAGGACACAGATGTTGATGAGCACCGAGCACTTTCTGTGAGAACAGTAATCAGGTACTATTGCACTGATGACGCACGATAAATACTTGATCTACTCTAATCTGTCGCACCATACCACAGAACCATGTCCACAGAACCATGTCCACAGAACCATGTCCACAGGCCTGTACAAACAGCAACAAAACAACAACCATGATCTTTTTTACATAATTACATAAAGTAAAAGGGAATCAAAACATTCAGACAACACATTCAAATGGACAAGCAGATACACAAACAGCAACATGAAAATACTATAGCTCTTTTAGGCATCTCTTTTAGGTCATGAATGAATCAGGATCAGTCTTGTGACACTGCAAAGACGACCCATAAGAACCCAAGTGCAACAAATTGCTTTAAATTGACATGTTTTGCTCACCATTCCCATCATTACACGGTTTGTTTACCAAAAAGTCTGTGCTATGTAATCAGGATTAAGTGCCAGACATTCACCCAGCATAACATGTTGGCATTCCGTGGCACCAACAGAGCCAGCAATAATAATGTAAAATGTTTCCCAGCCTGAACAACATGATTTAATGTTGTCATCAATGAGTAGACCTAAACCATAACTGTACATAGCCTATTGAAACATACTTATCTGTAATGTGGTTGTGAATCTTACCTTTTTTCCTGATGATGTTAGAAGCTCAGCGTGCGTGAGGCTGATGCTGCTGAGGCTGTGGATGCGTTGGTCCAGTCTCCTCCGCTCCACGCGTGTGTGTTACATAACAGGAGGCATGACTTCACTCTTTCGTGGCCGACATGATGCGAGATGTGTGACGCATGTGTGATTCTAGCAGGAGTCGCTGATGGCCTTCTACACAGTCTTTATCCAAGCCTGAAACTCTTTTTCACCCACGACTAATGGCAATGTCCAGTCCGTTCGCCGGCACGTTGGCTCTCCATGGTCCTGAAATCTTCCAAAGAATGTTATTGCAGTATTATGGGCAAAGACAAGTGCAATGGTTATGCAAAATTGAAGTCATTCGATTGTGAACTAAGAGTCAGACATGAGTCAGTAAAAGCTTTTAGTCATGTTATCAATAATCAAACATAATCCCATCAAATCCGTGGATATTGTTGACGGGCGTCGACGCGAAATGAACAACAGCAGATATGTGCGAAGTAACAGTTTGCCTGGTTGTCTTTGGCGCCCTCTGCAGGACATAATGAGGAACATTCACGAGCGTGTGTAGCTATGTTTCAGTCAAATGTATTTTGTTATTATTTTTATATAATTTGTAAATAATATCTTATATATTACAATATGGTTTTCAATTTTACTCCTATTATATTTTTTGCATTTTATTTTCTGGTGTATTTTTTCTTGCAATGACTTACCAACGCCACGTGATGTCAGTAGAGTTGTTTGCAGAATATGGACAACGCTGCAAACGTGATCAATCTTTGTCAGTACAACCTAACCATAAACACATGTAAGCAAGAAACATAACTTTTGTCTACATAAAGGTGTCCACAAAGTGGTCACTCTTCTCGCTTTGTTTTACAGATAACTGTAGACATATCCAGACATAAACACTGTGCCATGAGCCTTGCAGGTGAGCAGCACCTCTGCTTAGACATCAGTCTCACATCAGGGGCCAAACTCTGCGTTCTCCGTAACTCTGCGCGGTGTTCTGGAAGCTGCTGCTGCTGTGAGCGCTCATGTGGGCGTGTTCCTCTCGGCCCGGCTCTCTCCGCTCTGCTGAGGAACCCAAAACACACTTCTTCTGGTTGAGAGCAAGAGTTGGCGTAAAAGGACAGCGGGTGTTTAAGAGACACATTTCTGACGCACCATCACCACAGCACCAGCAGTGACTGAGCTCCTTCCTCTCCAGCGGTCATCACATTCAGCCATGGACGCGTGTCTCCATCTAACGCTTTTTCTGGGCTTTATTTTGGCTTTCCTTGGGAATATACCGTGTTTTAATTCTGCTGCTATCATCTCCCCATCCACACCAAGGCGGCACCGGGTGATCAAAGCCTTGCATCAGGACGGACACAGGTCCCACAAAGTGTTGAAAGACATTTTCTCCTACTCCAATACAGTTGTGAACAACTTTAATCTCCACAAAGGCGAGTTAAAGGACGGCATCGTGCCGCACGAATACATGCTTTCTATTTATCGGACTTACTCCGCCGCAGAGAAGCTCGGACTAAATGCAAGCTTTTTCCGCTCGTCTAAGTCTGCGAACACCATCACGAGTTTTGTGGACAGAGGAACAGGTTGGTTTCTTTCATAACTCCGTCTCCCACAGGGCTGTGCGCGCCTGTGTTTCAGAAAAGTGGAAGAAAATTCAAGTCACCCTTTACATGTATTATGTACTTTTTCGGTGCAATTCTATCAAAACAATCACGTTTCCATTGGTCTATACAGCTCATCATATAAATGATGACAGTTATGGCTCGAGGAAACCTTTGCGAAACAAAACACTAAAAAACTGATTAGGGCTCTTTCTAAATTAAAGCTGTAAATCACTGTCACAGAAGCTCAAAAAGGACAGGCCCATAGTGAAGAGTTGGAAGAAAATGGCACCGAATAATATTAATAAAAATAAAAATAAAAATAAAAATAAAAATAAAAATAATCCAACAATTCAATGTGAATCGAATGTCTTAATTTATGACTATTATTATTATTATTTTGTTTATTGTTATTTCTGAATATGAATATAAGGTCCCATAGTTGTGCATGTGTGAAAGCAGGTGTTTGGTGAGCCATGCTTGTAACCAAGTCATTTGGTTAACGATACTTACATGAATAAATGCAAACACAGACGACAGACACAAGGCCACAATAACCGAGTCAACAGTTTATATCAACCTCACTGAGGTTATCTTCCTTTGCCCTTTCTCCTGAAGCCCATTCGTTAGTGCACTCAGTGAATCTTCTCAATCCCCAAATAATCTTATCAGCCCAACAAGTTATCAACATACAGTATATCATGTGAGATCATAGCTGTATTACTTCCTCCAGACGGACGGGTTTGAGCAGTTCTCTGGGGGCTGGTTTGAGCAGGTCTGGGTGATAGTGATGGGATGTGTCACTGCTCTGACCCCGTGAGCGTCGCTTGGCATCGAACGGCTCATTCAAGTATTTGATCTCGCTGATCTAATTGAGTATTTATGTCATAACAACAATGTCTATTCTCCCATAATGATCTCACTTGGCCACAGTGGCACATCACCAGAAATGGAGGCAAAGGGGGAAAAAAATCCAAATATCTCCTTGTTGAGAAAAGTGCTGGTTCTTTCCCTCGTTTGCAGCCGCCTCTCAGTGGTCGCTTTAATTACGGAACTTTATTTTTGATCCTCAATGTTCCCTTCTCTCTGCAGAGAATATACATGAATGCTCCGTCTAATCCTTCCAAAAGGAACAAACGCGTTGGCCTACAAATGAATCAGCTAATGATTTGTTTTTCCCGTTTGTAGCATTTATTTTATGCTATAATAAATGTAAGGCCCACTGGTCAGAAGTGGAAAAAATTGTAAAAGAATAAACCCGATCTGAAAATTACTTTTGGCACTTTGGGGGTAACTCGTTAAAGCTGCAGATGGCGTGTCCCCCTCTGCGCCGCCAGAAACAGAGGCATAGATGACAAAAACATGTTTTGCGTTTGTTCATATACCGACAAGGTCGCGTTCAACTCCACGCTGTACCAATTATAAGCGGCAATAAAACTACTCTCTTGTGAGATTATTATTATTTTACTCGTAATGGAAATATGTCCTTCAACATCGACGTGAAATGAAGTAAACTTGCATTTCTCACTTGTCAACACCAATACAGCGTCAGCACGCGCGGGCTGAGGCAAATCATGTTGTTGTTGGCGAATGAGGGGACATTCAAGAGCAAGAGTGTTTTATTTAACAGGGAATGGGGATGTAAAAACTGTTAATTATTTTCTGGCCTCATATTTGTTTGAGGGCCTTTTGAAAACAAATTAAAAGGGCAAAGGGAACACTTCTAATGCAGACCATACGCTCAAAGTCATGGAAAGGACCACTTGCCTTCAGTGCGTTTTTACGATGTTACTCTGCGGGGATCACCGAGGGGAACTGACAGGCAACTTCACAGATCTTTTTTCCTGCTCTGGTGATTTATGATCCATAATCACAATGGTGTTTAAACTGTGGCAGATCATATTTTGATTCATTCATGCTCAGCCAAAACAGTGGCCGTAAACTAAAGCAACAGGCGCCGTTTAAAACCACTTAATCCCCCTTAGACATTTCCCTTATCCTTGATTTGAATTATATACAATAATAATAACAAGACGGCACAGTCTATTTCAGGGAAAAGCTGTTCCAATACATTTCTTGCCTGGATTTAAACTAGAAACATGCACGCACCCACATCCATAAAGGCCTAATACTATAAACACATAAACTTGACTCAAACATAATCTTATTTAACAAAATGCTGAGTCAGTAACTGAAGCTTCTAGTCCAGCTCCCGTGGCCGAATACTGAGTTAATTGTATATTGTTCATGTGTAGCCAGGTCCGTTGTGTCTGGCAGCGCCCAGGGGCCTTCACTGCTCCATGACAACTTGTTTTTTTTATACCCATTTCTTTGTCGTTTCTCTCTTACAGTAGTCAAACTTTACCTTTTCCGTTCTGCTGCTGAGGTGGAAATTAAAATCAATCCGTCATCGAGTCGTTAAACATTTTTTTTTATTCTTATATATATATATGACTTTGATTAAACATGGCACAAGATTCAGGTAGGCCCACATAGTCTGCAAAATTACGTTCATAGCCTACATAATGACGTACATATAGTTTACAAAATGACGTCCTTAGCTACATAATGACGTACATATTCTACTTGACGTGTTTAGCCTATGACGTGGAGTTAGTAGGAAAGAAAGGTTGTTGTGTTTGATGCGCGAAAACAGCGGGTTTGTTCTGGAAAAGAGCCACATGTTCGCAAAATACATGTGAATATATTGGCTCGTAATATACAAAACATTAGGAAGAGTGAGTACTTCGAGTATAACTTTTTGGCTGTGTTCTGTTTAAGAATGTTTAACGTGGACTTTGGGAGAACAAAAAAGACATAGGATGGGGCTTTGGAGCCAAGAGAATGCGCGCCCCTCCCCCTCCTTCTGAACACTGTACTCTCTAAGTGAATCTGACTGCAATTATTTTCTTCTTTTATCCCCACAGACGATCTTTTGCACTCTCCACTGCGAAGACAAAAGTACACGTTTGATGTCTCAACTCTCTCAGACAAAGAGGAGTTGGTTGGGGCGGAATTAAGGATATTCAGGAGAGAGATGGGAGATGGGCGCAGCTCTCTGGGCCTTTACGACATGCAACTATACCCATGTCGCTCCAACACGCTGCTGGACTCCAGGTCACTAGACCCCGTGGACTCCACCAGAGCAGGCTGGGAGGTTTTGGACGTGTGGCAAATGTTTAAAATGCACAATCACAAACATCAACAAATCTGTCTGCAACTGAGGGTCACGCTGGGCAAGACGGGCGCTGACGTGGACTTGAGACAACTAGGCTTGGATAGAGCGGGCAGGTCTCAGCAGGAGAAGGCCATATTGGTGGCGTACACTCGCTCCAAGAAGAGAGAGAACTTGTTTAATGAAATGAAGGAGAAAATCAAGGCGAGGAGATCAGTGAGTGACAGGGATGCTGCGGATGGAGGCCTCGTAAGAGCCTCGGTGGAAGAGGAAGGGGCAGGAGTGCGCAGTGCGAGAGGAGAGGGCCCGAGGAGGAGGAGGCGGAGGACTGCGCTGAGCAACAGACACGGCAAAAGACATGGTAAAAAGTCCAAATCCAGGTGCAGCAAAAAGGCACTACACGTGAACTTCAAAGAGCTGGGCTGGGACGACTGGATCATTGCACCCCTGGATTACGAAGCGTACCACTGTGAGGGCGTGTGTGACTTCCCACTGAGGTCGCACCTGGAGCCCACCAACCACGCAATCATACAGACGCTCATGAACTCTATGGACCCCAACAGCACGCCCCCGAGCTGCTGCGTCCCCACCAAACTCAGCCCCATCAGTATTTTGTACATAGACTCTGGAAACAACGTGGTGTACAAGCAGTACGAGGACATGGTGGTGGAACAGTGTGGATGCAGGTAGCGGCTCCTCAGCTTTGGTTGAGTGTTATTTGGTATGAAGGTTCCCCCCGAATTCTACGACGCGCCTTACTTTAAAGGGATACACACAGGCTGCTATTTATTTTCGCCCCAAAGTGTTCTTTTTCTCCCACCTACTCATCAAACAGGCCTTTGTTCCCCGCGTCCAAACTGTGCACCTGTTCGTGCTGAGGCCAGTGGACCCGGGACGCGCTTGGCCCGTGATGTGAATGCGCTCTTGTCTCCCCGCCAGCGCGCACACTTACTTTGGACGCTTCTGGTTGTGTGCATATTTCCAAAGGCCAGTAATTGTGTTACTGTCTATCTGGGGTCACTGCGCAGGCCCCGAGCTACAAGTGCATTCTTCGCCCGCACCGAAAAGGAAGGGGCAAAAGTCTGATGTTCCAAAGAGATACGGTGATGCCTACATGAGATTTAGCTGTGGACAGTGTGAGCACGCCGCTCATTGGGGCTCGATTGTTGAGGCGTTTCTTTAAAAAGGCAATTTGTAATTGGACTGCTGCATAATTACAGGCCTTCCGAATATTGAACAATATGACTTGTTATTGTGGCATTGATTGAGCATATACACCAGGCTATCTGCAGCCTTCTTCATCTTGGAGCAAAAGCGACTTTACACAGAAGCCTTATTGATATGTCTTGGACAAATGTTTGTAAAACACAATTGGATTTATTACTGGTGAAATCCAATGTATGGAAAACCCTGGGGCAGCCCACAAAAAGAATGGACTCACTGTTGAGAGACTGGGACCCTATTAAAGCACACAATACTGAGGCTTCTTTACTCAATGCACTTCCACTGAGAGAAAGACTGATACATAGATATATGAAAAGACTCAATACGAGACAATATTTAAATGCACATTAGCTTTGAATGCACTGCTGTTCATTATTTCTTTGTGTAATATTTGTAAATACTTTAGAAAGTGCAACAATTGGAGAAATGAACAAGCAGCATTTCTTTGTAAATATACAGATGCACTCAAATTGGTATAATTTTTATTCTATAATTATTTTATTATTTGTGATGTACAGAGTTTCATGATAATCATATATTTGTTACATTGATGAGAGTAATTTAAAGTGTATTATTACTGTAGATATGTTGTTTTTCAAAGGGTGGAAAATGCCGTCCATATTGTCTACCTCATAAATGCTTCATAGGATCTGAATTTGAGGTGCATTCACTTAGAGTGGAAAGAGGTTTTTCAATGATATACTTTAAGATCATTTATATACATATATTACTGGATAATATTTCACACAGCATTACTGTACAAATAAAATCGAAATTAAAATAAATGCCCCACCCTTTTTTACTGTAAAAGTATTTCATCTTTTCAGTTGTTTTCCTGCAAGAAGTTACTTATCATCTTAATATCTGACATTGAACGGGCAATCTTGACAATGCTCATGACTTAGTTCACCATCCTGACCCGCAGCAGTAATACAAAATAATAACCAAATATAAATAAAGTCCAAAGCTCTATATTATTTGCTGTTGTCAGAAAATGTACAAAAATGTTGAAAAGGTCATTATCGAGCATCAAGTCATAGTCTTAACACCTATACTAAGACTGCAATAAGAATATATAAATGAAAGTATTATCATATAACAACATGATGGTGACCTAAAAGCTGGATGTGACAGTGGGCTCTGTAAACATATGGTGACCATTCCCCTGCAGCGAGGGCTGGTGACAGAGTGACACTGATACAGCACTGAATGCACAGACCCTGCTATTTCCCAATGAATTAGCTGGCCTGGGTTAAGTTTACTTAACACTTTAATGTTTCCCAATCTGTGGATGAAAAAGGGAGTTTGAAAGAAGGGATTGCTTCCATATAGACTGTCGACCTTGGCCTGGAAACAATTAGGAAATGTCTTTGAAATGTTATATGTTGTTCAGGCTCTTGTACAGTATCATGTCACTCCCAGTCCCCACATGTTTGCAGGGGGAAACAGAGGATGCTAAGTGCACTCTTTAGCAGTGACTGCAAATGACTGACACAACAAGCGCCCCCCGACTTTAGGCAAATGGCTCCTGAGGCGATGAAGCACCCCCCACATGCCTGAGCCCTGCTCAGGAGTGCACTCAGAGAGGTATAGGCTCCATCATTACTGCAGATTACACAGTCCATATTACATCCTCACCACGTCGTAGAGCA
Source organism: Knipowitschia caucasica (assembly GCA_964034765.1). Taxonomy (NCBI): domain Eukaryota; kingdom Metazoa; phylum Chordata; class Actinopteri; order Gobiiformes; family Gobiidae; genus Knipowitschia; species Knipowitschia caucasica. The sequence goes on from OZ035829.1 coordinate 11,748,996, forward strand.
CAGCATTAGAACCTTCATATCATGTGTTCCAAATACATAACCTACAACCATTACTAAACCTTCAAGGATGATAATTTTTGTATGATTACTTATGTCTCTTAGAGAGCTGGTTTATAATTCATAATTTCTCATTGAGTGCAGATAAAGTCTATGTTTATAGTCCTTCTGTGATGGCCTGACAGGGTGCAGGAGGACACTGCACCAGGTCAACTCTGATGAAAAGGAAAGGAATGCTGTGTCTTCCTGATTCTCTCCTGCTCTCTTCACTTGATTCAATTTGGCACCAAATATTCATAAACGCAGCAGAGGTGGAAGAGTTTCATACTAGTGATGTGCTTTGCACAACCTTCTGCAGTATTCTTAAGTATACAAAGAACACTGCAAACCTATAAGCTGCAGCACACATGTGCTATAGCAAAACACAAACACAGTTTTGAAGATTTTATTCTCAGTGGTAAGATAAAACTACTCAAAAAATACCAAGGTTTTGTCACAACAAATAAACAACCTTTTTGGGTCAGTTGATCTAAATCTGAGTCTAATCAGTTTTCACCATAATACAGAAAGGCAGAGACATTTCTGTTTTTTATGAAAACATTTGTCTAACAAATCCTTTGAAGAGGAAGCATGGCCTGGACAGGCCAACATGAAATGGGGATTGCCACCGTGCCGCGGTTAGAGCTTGTCCTTCACAGCAAGAAGGTCCTGGGTTTGATTTCACCTCTAGGCCTTCTTATGTGGAGTTTGCATGTTCTCCCCGGGTCTGCGAAGGTTTCCTCCGAGTGCTCCGGTTTCCTCAGAGTGTTCCAGTTTCCCCTACCACTAAAACATGTACAATAAGTGTGAATGTAATGAGTGAGTGAATGGATGGTGTTGGGGGCTTTGGTGCACCAGTGTGTGGAGAGAATGGACTAATATCTGAACTCTCAACAATTGTAAAGTGCTTTGGGTGACTTGGTCTTTAGATTGCGCTATATAAATACAGATTAGATAAAAGATTACTTACATTAGAGATAGCAAACCTTCACAAATCTTCACATTGCGGTGACTGAGCATGTTGCTGTTGTTGTGTCCTTGGGCAGGACACTTCTCCTATTGCAAAGTCTTAGTCTTCTCTGTGCGTGAATTATTGTGGAATAATCAATGCCATGTATAGTGACCTTAATCGGGTGTCATATATTATTATATCATATTCTTATTACGGTAAACCATATCCTGTCGAAGAAAGCACTTTAAAAATCTGAAATCTTGTGTTTATCTAAACACACAAAAATACATATGCTGTATCCAGTATTCACACAATTATTATGGCCTCAATTAATGCGAATGAAAGTAGAATTCACAATACTATTCTAAAAGTAAGTAGTGATCCCAAACCAAGATAAATTGATGAATTGAAAAAGAAAAAAAAATGTCATGAAAGCTTAAGCCTTTCAACTTTATTTCAATACAGTTCCTGATTGTGCACAGTTTATGGGACCAAGTTACATTTTGATGGATCTATTTGAAATACTTGTCTGGAGAAGCCCGTTTTTTGTTCTGTTTATTTTCTAAAGGAATGTCTAAGCGCCTCCTTTGACCGCTCCTCATCCATTTACTGCCCCTGGTCTATGTTACAGCTGTGACCTCAGCCCGCGCCAGTCGATTAACAAGTACACCTTCAGATTCTCCTGACAATCCCCGTGCCTGAAAAGGGAAATACCGGTAGTCCCTTTGTGTCCATCTCACAGTCCATCTTTTTTTTTATTCCCTTAACTCCCTGGGGCCCTGCGAGAGTGAGTGTTGTGTGCAGACAAGTGCGGCAGCGTTAGCGGGTGAATAAGCTCGAGTCTTAAGTAAATTTGCTCAGTTAACAGCGACAATACCAGTGTTTGGGAGCAAGGCAAGGACATGACCTCTTTGACAATTTGTATCCGCTGAGAATGCTGAAGAAGAGACGGCTTAGGACTGACCAAAGGAAAGTAGATAGTGGTGGGAGTTTAACAAATAAAAACATTTTTGAGTATTCTAAATCTTTACAACAAGAGTTCAGATCTGCAAGGCCAAAGCTATTAAACAAGATAACTGTATTGAATCTATTCTAATTTAAGATAGCAGATATGGTTGATTTATTTTGCAAAAACATAACCAAAATGACTTGTCTAACATGATGCTAAAATGTTGATTTGCTTTTATAATTGGTTCACAGCATGATACACCAAAGCAAGCAAAGAAAATGTGTAGGCCATGACATAATGCAACTAATGCATTAGATAGCTGTTGAAATGCTGTCCCAGAACAACAGTGGGAAAGCTCGGCGTTTGAGTTAAGGAGATGAACACACTTCCTGCATTCAAAATAAATCTTCGAAAGTCACAGCACAGTGCACCCATAGAGCAGGGAATCCCATTAAAATTAACTACAGGACACTTATCCTCCACATCCACAGAAAAACAAAGATATTTTTTTACACATATCTTAATAGAAAGGTTGCAAAAATATCCTGTGTTCGAATCCCGGCCACAAAAGGGCTTGTCTGAGTGGAGCTTGCATGTTCTCCCTGTGTCTGCTTCGGTTTCCTCCAGGTGCTTCGATTTCCCCTACCACAGAAAACATGGCAAATACTGTAGCTCCCCTCTTTCTGGGGCCAGAAGTTCCCTGAAAAAATCTTTGTGGGACTTTCTTGGTTGAATAAAGGTGAATGATGATAATAAAACAGTTCACACTGGACATGCATCGATGAAAAGACTACCTTGCGGGTTAAATGCTGAGTTGTTTGAACAGGCTCAGTGTGTGTAATGAAGAGACGACCTGGGGATTTTTGTACGAAAAACCTTTGTTTTTGCTCAGAGGGAATGAGCCTTACATGTTGGTGGAAGGTGAAGGGTGGCAGCAGTGCTAGCCGAGGGAGGATTTGATGGACAACTCCTCAAGCAGGCTGAGGCAGAGCTTTCACTTAAAAATGGGGCCTGGCCTATCTCAAAAGGTCAGCGCACGGCACACTAACACACTACATTAATCATGAGGCTCACCTGTCTAGCGTTTCGGCCGTGTCATACAGTTAACCTCAATTACGGCTGATTAGGAGGTGTGGAAGTGGAGGGCACCAGCTCGGTCTGCACACCCATCAATTATGCATTTGGAATTAGAAGTGACCCGCACTGTCCGTGGAATCTTTTGCTTGTGTTGGTCATTCAAGATCACTGCCTCTCTCCAAGGACAAACCTTTCTTTACTTTTTAATGGAGAAAAAAGTATAATGCATTCAAAGTTACTGGCATCACATGTGAGCGCTTTTGTAACAATAGTTAACCCCTACTTTACTTAACTGTTTTTACCAGTGTTTGTATTTTTGTTTCTGAGAATGGAACTGTGCCTTTAGGTGCCTGCAGTCTATACTTTTAGAGTTTTAATCTGTGATACACTATTTGGCAACTTTCCTTGTCATTTGGCAATGCCTGTGCTTTGTTGTCCACAGGTTTTGGAATATGGTATGTAGAGGGCCGATTGTTGCCATAGTGATTAAAACAAAATATTATATTCTATGAATGGGAAAGGCCCTCAAAATGTTGCATAAAACAGGAAGCTGAAACCCATGAATACGGTCCAGATCTAGGTCCAAATCAACCCTGCAATATTCAATATAGAATGTTTATTTATTACAAATCAAACATTCACATGACATCAATATTGGGATTTACATTTTCCAGATTTCCCTTTTGAGCATTGGTAAAGTGTTGAAAAAAATGCATACATAGTAAAACAAGTAACAATGTGCTATTTGGTTGTAACTGGCGTCTTTTAAAGCACTAACATATGCACACAGACATACCCTGCGTCTCATATCCAAAAGCTTTGTGGTGCACCATAGAGACTGTCCCTGCCCCCTTTTGGGTAATTGCCCCATTATGTGTTGGTGCGGGATGGAGCTATTATAGATGTTTTATGACGGGGCCATTTTCATTTTGTCTTCCAATGAGGGACAGATTTATGGGAGAAGCCAGTCTCCCATTGAGGGTAAAACGTCCCTCTGTGCCTTCTGCAAAACTCGGGCCTCAAAGTGCAGGGGCTGATTTTCATTCTTAAGTTTTATTCGTAAAAGAGTTGTGAAAAAGAATTGTTGGTTCTGATGTACTTCACTTCAGAAAATTGTGTTTATTTAGACACTTAGGAAGGTTCATCTGGTTTTCTTTGTAGATTAAGTAAAGTTTGTTCTTCTCATACCGGATTATTGTTAGATAGTTTTAACGTGTCAAGATAATAACATGATCTAACTTTTGTCTGGTATAGAACACTAAGCTAACTTAATTTACACAATTTCGTATGTCCAACTGCTATAAAACGTGATGAAAGAACGAACGCATCTAGAGTAGTAGACTGAATTGTTTTACTTTAACTAAATACAAAGATTTAATCAACCAAGTTTAACCTTTTCATGCTTTCCTCAACCATTTTGCGGATTACTTTTTGAAGCTTGGATCTGAAATCTATGCCTTGGTTTTTGGCACTTTTACCATCAAATCGATCTCAACTATTTGGTAAAGCCCTATAAATAAGAAAAAAGAAAAAGAAAAACGTAAAAACAACATACGTTTTGTTATTAGTGCTCCTACTGCTTAGAAAATTTAAAAAAAAGAGGAAAAATTACATTGCTTTCTTCAAGGATTGATCGTTATAAGAGTTAATCAAGTTTATTTGTATAACACAAGGATATTCAACACAAATAATAACAACCATGACCCTCCATCTCGCACACAAGTCTGGGAGAACTGCGCATGAGTCCGTACACAGCTCTCATGTACGAAGCCTGGCACTCTCCCGGCTCATCATCAGTCACAAAACCCCAAAGGAGGGAGGGGGGAGCCGGGGAAGACCTCCTGGAAGAGCGGAGGGGAAGTGGTCGACCGGGAGGAAAACCAACTCTGACACTTTCTTACCAAATGTTATCCTACTAAAGGGAACCATCGCACAGGGAAAGTCAACAGCAGTTAGCTTTTCTCTGCGAATCTCTTTTAGCCTTTGTTGAAGCGTTTGAAGTGCTCTCTCGCTGGCGTGCGTGGTTTCTTTCCATAGGCTGTTTTTTTGGTGTGGTTCCGTCAGAGTTCCCATTTGGAAATCACATCTTTACTTGGGTGAGCGTATTATGCCAAGAAAAATATCGCTCATAAATTGGTGCCGGAATATGTCGTCTAATTACAGGGCTGTGTGGTGAAAATGTACCCTCAGCTCATGGCTACAATTATTAAGGTTAACAATGAGGCGGCTGGGCTGGAGATCGCAAAAGTTCAGCAACTAAAAATGAAATGTTGTTTAGCGTCATATTTTGTTTCGTGTTTCACTCATTGCAGATACATTGTAGAGTTCTTGTTTCAGTTATAAATCTTATTCATTGCTTGTCTTAATGAAGCCTCTTCCTGCTCAAAAGTTGCCAAGACTTTTACTGAACGCGGTCAAAAGATTACTCGTTGTCAATCATTTACTAGAGCAGCCATTCCCAAAGCAAAGGGACATTTTGATCCAGAGATTGCGCACCCCCTCATTAATAATTCACATATTTTTTCATGTTAACCTCAGGGCATATAATAGTGTATAAAACAGGCTCAATGAAGGTCAAACTAAGTATTGTGAGATTAAAAGACAGACCTCAAATAGAATATAATCTCTATGTTTTGGTTAATAAAGAAGCAGTTTAAAATTGTGTATACTTTAGCACAGAAATGTAAACTTGTACAGTATACATCTGCGATAAATTAAGTACAGATAAACAAGTACAGGTATCGGCTTCATGTAAAACACAAGAGTTTTTCAATTCAATTTCATTTTGTGTTTCCCCAATTCACAACAGCAGTCGTCTCGGGGAGTTTTACGAAGTTGTCAATTTTCCATCAACAGATCAGAGAATCAAACAGTTCGAACACACGAAATAATTACCACATAGGAGCCATTGGTCCATAGGGAGCGGGAAGATCCATGTCCATAAATGTCCTTGAATGTCACATCACTGTTAGCTTTGGCAAGGAACAACAAAAAATGTGGGAAAAAATTAGAATCCTCGGGGAGGCCCATATCAAAGCATATACTCTGTTGGTCTTTCATATAATGTCATGTGTTAGTAAAGCAACACATTCAAAACAAAGCACAGAAACATTAAAGCTGGAGAAAAAAACTTTGTGATAACTGGTTCTGCTTCTGTCCTTTGGCCTCTGTCACATCATTAGATCAGCTTTTTCAATGAATAAAAGAGAATTCTGGCCCCCTGACAATAATCTCTCAGGATGTAAAAGATGTTTAATAATATATAGGATAATTGTAAAAATAAAAACGTTAAAAAGAAAGAAGTTAATAAATCCATAACTATCCGTAACTTCTGGCTCGCAAAACTTTTCCTTCTATAGTTTTCACATTCATGCATGTTTGGCCTCTGACCCTTCTTTAGATCAACTTTTTCAGTGAAAAATAGAGGACCAATTCTTACTTAGCCAATCAGCGCTCGGGAAATACAAGATTTTTTTTTATAGATGTTGTGGTCTGATTTGTTGGGACGAACACAATGTATGAACGAAACAAACAAAAAGGTTATAGATGTTCCAGCTTCAAACAAAATGCCAACAGTGATACAGATACACATTAATATTAAGCGGCCATACATCAGGAATTGGTTGTACCTCTACTCATTTGTCACAGTTTGAGTCCAGATCCAAACTTACAGCTGTTCAAAGGAAATCCATGGAGTTCTGAACACTGGGTGCATGGACGTGGAGCTGAATGAATGATCTATGGCTGACCATGTCCGAGGTTAGTCTCTGTCAATTCTCCCAAATACGCCTCTTTATTCTCAACCACATAAATCCTCCGTCACTGGCATGAGGAATGGAGTGGGGTTTGTTTGACCAGATGTAACTTTATCAGACTTCTGCTCTCTCCTCTCCTCTTAAAAAAGTTTAACTCTCACACAATATTTCTGTTTGCAGTAGTCTGACCTCTTTGTGAACTGCAGCAAAGTGAAAGGCACTTCTCAGCCGCGGGGAATCGGATGGCAGTAACCATACGCCTTTCAACTGATACAAAGGTGGGGAAGGGGGAGGCCGGGTGTCTGTGTGTGTGTTGGGTGCTGCTGGGTGGGACTTGCTCGCTATAGGGTGAAAAGGAAAGTGCCGTGCTGCATCTTTTTGTGTTGGTAAAGTGGTGGTGGTTTAGAGTCTTTTGGGGTTGGCGGGGGGGGGGGGGGGGGGGGGGGTGGTATAGTGGGGCTGCAGCTGTAGAGATGGAGCCCTCTTATGGATGAGAGCTATAACTAAACACTGTTCCGTTTATTTTGATTGTCTCGGCATCTCCCGCAAATGTCAGCTGTCTGATTCAAGCAAATATTAATGTATTGACTAGAATTAAGAGTTTTTCAATAGTAACTAAAACGTTGATTAGGAATGATGTGATGATGTCATTATGACCACTTCATGCTCTCTGAATCTAAATAGAACATAATAATATTTGTACCTGTTTCCAACTTGTAAGAAAGAGCCTTGTGAGTCATTTGATGCTTGGAGCTGAGAGCTGATTGGATGAGCTCACTTATCTCAACTTTACTTTTCTGTATGAAATAATCAGGATATCTATTAAAGGAGAGAAAAGAACAATGGAAAGCGTGGATTCAAATCTTAAAATTCACTATTTCCACCTTGATAGACATGGTAAATGAAATAAAGTGTTTTTCTCCTATAGATCAAGGCGAGATCGATAATAACATAGATAAGATAAAGCATGGTATAAACATCTAAACTAACTCAGACTAACCCCCCTACCCTCAGATTTGTTTTTTTTTAATACTTCATATGACAAAAGTAATACTTTTATTCAATGTATAATTGGTTCATAGAGCAGATGTTTTAATGTAAAAAAACACCACTTCTGCATATCATTTTGATTTGATGACATTAGGTTTCAGTTCAACATGTTTTGATTAGAAAACACTATTTATATCTTCTTTTTATTCTGACAGATAACCACATGCTGCACATCCACACGCTGTTTCCATTTAGCTGGCATCACTTGAAAACATATAGATTCGTATGAAACTAAATTGAAAAATGGGATACAGAGACAGGAGTTTTGAGATATCAAATGAATCACAAATGTCTTATCAGTGAAATCACGGCCTGCACGGCTCTGATATTCCAACATCTTTAAATGATTTGGGGAATTATTACAGCACATGGCAGCCCATGGTTAACTGTAGATATAAGGATCCCGCCTGTTTAGTGAAAGAAGGATGGACAGGAAGAAAGTTTGTTACAGAAGCAACATTAATCTATTCCTCTCGGCGCGCTTTGAAGAGCAGCAGCAGCTATGACAGGCTAAATGTTTCCAGAGATGTCACATTTCCACAAAATCTAAAAAGGCTCTTGTGCGCACTCATCCTTTCATGTTTGATTGTGTGTTGGAGATCCTATGATAAACAGAGCGGGGTGGTGGTTGCAGGCTAAAGAGGGGGCTGGGAAGAGAGCTTTTTAAGATATACTTTGCCACCGGAACCAGATGCTTGTGGAAATTACCTCTTTGTCTATACATCAGAGGAGTCCAAGTCTGTGGGATTGAAGGGTATATCGGTCTGAATCAAATCTAAACTCTTGCATTGACTCATATCACTGCTGTGTTCCTATGGGTCTAGAAGGCATATCCACCCAGATTCTAGACACTGAACAGATGCTACAGAGAACCATTAGGGCGCCAGATAGAAATACATCACTGCTATCATCAGGTCACAACAACACACAACACTGGCCTGGGCAGGTACTCTGCTCCATGCTTTTTTCTATCGTTTGGCAGTGATTTATAAACTCAGGAAATGCATCCAGAAAAAAAAAAAAAACATGTAAGAAAAAGTAAAAACAAACCCAAAGAGCCATGCACCATATGAACAATGACTTATATGTAGGGCACATGTTCAAAGTAATATATGTATATGGAGTAATCCTGTTCTTCTGTGAAGCTGGTGGCAATCTTCTCATGCTCTGTGGATGGTGCGGTCACAGGTCTCCTGGTGAGTTTGGTATGAGCCACCAGGAAGGTGGAGAGGGAGGGCATTCCTGATTCCCAGCCAGGCAGATCGCTGAAGCAGCTCCTGGTGCAGAAGACAGGGGCAGTGCTGTACCTCTGCCGGCAGGACGTCCCGTGACTGGCACGTCTCGTTAGCAGCTCACGGAGGGGGACGAGAGAGGGTGAAATTGAGAAAATTAGATTGGGAAAGGGGAGTTAGTTACAGTCCTGAGGTCAGTGAGGGGTGCTTTGTTGCAGAAATATATAATCAACATGGCCAACAAAGACAGGGAACAAAGACAAAGTGGTGAAAACATCTCCGAATGTTACAAAGACTCTCCAAAGCCTCGCACCAAAGCACATGTGTGACATGTTAGTGTCATACATGTGAACATCTACAACACATGGAGCACAGGGACCTCCTGCTGGGGCCCAGAAACAGAGTCAGGGATTCAGAATCATGCTGCTCGACAAAAAGACTTCAACTATATGCACATCAAGGCCATGGGAACAACCCCAACAACTCAAACCGTAAGAAAGAGCCCTGGAAAAAATGCAAATCATACTTAATGAACTCGGTGTGTGGGACTTTGTCTCACGCCTTGAGACTCATGCAGCTAAAGTTTGGAAACATCTTCCCGGAAATATGAGACTCCTCCTGTATGGTATACACATTTACAGAAGGTTTTGTAACAAGTTTGTTTGTGGATATGTCTAACCACACTGATTCATCTTTTCTTTTTTTGTGCGGTGATAATTAAAGACACAGATTTGGCATTAGCCCTGTCTGACATTTGCTCCTATTATTTTTTCTGGCACATGATCTACTGCTTCACATGTGTCTTAAAGGAAAGGAGGAAACACACACGCAACAGTATGTGTCAGTTGTACATGCGATAAAGGAAACTTGTTATACCGTCTCTGTTTATAAGCTCAGACAAAGCAAGAGTAATACAATATGTGAATGATGGATGAAGACCATGATGGATTTCCCCAGACACGCCTGAGTCTGGGACTGTGGGAAACTGTGGCTCACCTGCAGGAAGGAGACAACACCTGCAGCCTGCACACAGAGCAGGCTCCAAACCTCTCTCCTCCTCCACATAATGTAATGGTTTGTCGTTGTCTGAAGAACAAAGCCCCATGATAGCCATAATGTACACTCAGCCGTGCTCCCTTGGCCTGTGTTCTTGGACTCGAACTGAACTGCAGAGCATCTGTGCACAGTAAACTTTCTGTTTTCTGTTTGGTCTGGCCTTAACACACTCAAACTGATTTTGAAACAAAAAAAAGTCTTCCTTTCTTCCGCGAGACTGGGAACCACATCCAAAATCTGTCCGACTCGTTGTGAAGCAAAGTGAAAAATGAAAGCACATAAAAACCTATTTCTTCTTCTCATTTGTTTCAATAAAGGCATGAATTTACAGACATGTCAATTTTATAGGAGTCCGCCCATGTGTGCCAACGCTCTCCTTTAGAAGCGAGTTGGCTAAATAAAAATGGCCAACTTAACTGTTTATGACGGACCATGGTGTACCCCGAAATCCTGCCAGCAACACGCAATTTTTATGTTGCATGTAGGATATTAAATGCAATATTGAACATCTGCTCGATTGTGATTTATAATGTTTTTGGAGAAATGAGGTAAGTGCTCATGTTACAGTGTAAACAAATGGAAGTCAAAACTACTCTTGGCACTTGCAGATTATTAAAGCTATTCGATATGAATGGAACCTCTGAGGTAATTTTGTTGATGATCTATTGATACGAACTGAGAAAAACATGAGGATTAGGGATGTTTTCTATCTTCTTAACAGACTGCATAGTTCTATCAACCAATGGAGGTGGAGGGATTGGGGATGTCATGTGAGGTAGGAGCAGTTGTACAAGGATCTCTCATACAAACAGAGGGTGGGGGGGTGTGTGGGTGGGAGCAAGTTCTTAGCCAGACACTAGGCTGAATAAATAAACCCGGAAACATTAAAAGGCCTTTTCCCCTTCACCTCTGAACTTGTGCATGAGATTGTGTAAACATACATGGAGATGCTTAGGCCTTATCCTGACAGTGGGTTGCTCCCTCGACTGAGCCATTCCGTGTTGCATGTGTGTGTGTGTGCGTGCATGTGTGTGTCTTTGTGTGTGGGGGTATGTGAGCTAGTGTCTCTGTTTGTTGTGTGCATGAGTGCAAAGGGTCAAGAATAAAATCAACACTTTCTTTTACACAAAAACACGCAAGAACACACACAAATAGGCAATGTCAACAAGGGCTTCCACATTGTAACCACCATCTTCGGCTGGCTGAAATCCCCTGACCTGAGAGAAGTCATTCAGAGGAAGAACCAGAAGGGAGAGCATGGCACCAGATGGATGAGCAGATTACTGGCCACGATCTCCCAATATCAAATGAGAACCTTATTGTTTTTTTCATTTTTAAAGCAAAATATATGTTGCTTACAAGCGCATGCATACTGAATGAATGAATAAACTAATTCCATCATTTTCTTAATAGTGCCATAAACTAACGCTGTTTACCATTATAGATATAACCACTACTTTTTACCTAGGCAAGGCAAGGCAATTTCATACACAAGGAAACTCAACGTGCTGAACAAAATAAGATAGCATTAAAATCATAAATAATCACAGTACATTAAAAAGATAGAAAAAAATATAAAATCCCTCAGTTGTATGCACAGCTAAACAGAACTATTTTTAACCTGGATTTAAACATTATCATAATAACTGATTCACTTTGTGGCTACATGCCGTCTCAGCACATTGTGGTGGTATTGTTTTTAATCTTATTTAAATGCTTCCGGTTTATATTTGTTTTTATCAAACATACTTCTGTGAACATTTTCGGGAGACGCCATTGGCACAAAGAACCATGCTAATGATTCCTCCAAGGCCTTTATAGCAACTGGGATCGAGATATCACACCTGGGATCTTTTCTACCAAATATAAGTTACTGTGATAAAGAGTAGCCTTGATTATCTTGCTGCTAAGGTTAAACTTTGTGCATTTCCGCAGAGCGATGTTGAGGTATAGTCATGGATGAAGTTTCCATAGGCTACGTGGGTGGGCATCAAGCAGAAAAGGCTCTTACACATACACACATTCGCTCAATGCACAGAGCACACAGGGCTGAAACGATGTTGCCTGTAATAAATCGGCGGTGATGCAATGCACAAACGCAACTCACCAATTTACATTTACTTTATAGTTTCATAAAATAAAATTGTGATTTGAAGCAGTTTTATAAGGTCACAGTAATAACCACGTTTAATCAGATGTCTGTAACTGCTTGAGGTTACGATTTCCTTGTCTGTCCTATGCATGTGACCCGCATTACTAGACTTGGGTTAAAGACTATCTTCTATCTAGGATTTTCTGACTCAGGAGCTTGGACCCTCAGGCAAACAGTAGGGGTCCCAGTTTCCTGTAAGAAATGCCTCAGCCCTCCACATCCTAATTAATGTGAAGGGCATGCCCAAGATCCCTATAAAATCATACAAGACTATACCAATTTCCTGGTAGCTTTCTTGCTACATGTGCTTCTTGTTCCTTTGCATAAGAGTTTCCTTCCCTGGAAACCCCATGAACATTTATGCACCCCAACCCACCTCTGTCTTTGCCCCTCTCTTCTGCTCTGCCATTACATTAGGTTCTATTTCAGGATGAATAAATACATGGAAATGAAAATAAAAATGATTTTAAACAGCCGTTTGTTTGGTTGTTATGATGACATTATTATTACTAATGCAAAAGTTTCACATTCTTTGCTTTGCACGGCTTTGCTTTGGCTCATGGGCCCATTGCGGCCCATGCTTTTTAATTGTATGGTGGCTCTATATCTTGCTAACTCAAAGTACCATTGAGATTAAAAAGTTCACAAGTGAATAGTATAGTGTCATCCAGCCAACTTCAGCTCTGCAAATAGAGGCATGTTGAACGTCGCTGTAAGGCCCCGAACCTCTTTAATCCATTTTTTTGTATGTGTTAGCATTTGTTTTTCATTACGGCACAAATATCCATCTATTTGCACTGATCTGGTATCTGGTGAGAAAGTAAACATTTAGTAAGTAAGTAAGTAAGTAAACTTTATTTATATAGCCAACTTCAGCTCTCCCAAATGAGTACAAATATAGACATGTCATACCTTATTTTACAGATCAAAATAAGCAAATTCCTGTCAAAATAGGTTTATAATCTGAGTTATCGCCTCTGGACAAGTCTGGTGACCTAAAGTGACCCTATAAGGTTTGGACACCCTAGTCTTAGTAAAACTATTTTTTTTCACTTTCACTCAAAAACTACTCACTGATAACAATGGATTATTATTATTAGGATTACAAGTAAATCCTAGTTGACATGGTCTAATTAAACATATTTTGACAGAAATCTGCAACATTTCCATTTGGAAAATGGAATCAGTTTTGTCCAAAACGTTATATTGTAAGCATTGTAAGTTTTATCGAACCAAGTTTGAGATACGATCATGCATGGCCAAACTCTGATCCATGGGCCAATTGTGGGCCTCTGTGTAATTGTATGCGGGCCTTAACAAAAGTAGTCACACATTAATTCACAAACACAACTTAATATTGTGTGTAATATACTTAGGGTTGGGATTTGTTTTGCCACTTTCTGTTCTGTTAACATTCTGTTAATATTGCTTATGCAGCTGATGAGACCGTATTTTGTCATTCAGTCAATTTCACATCCGTCATTGCTATAAATGAAGATTATAAAAGCTCAGAACAGCGTAAATTGAGTCAAAACAGTTTTACAATCCGTTTTCAGCCCCAGGTCAAGCCTAGTTAACTAATCACTAACTTAAGTGGCCCTCATACTAAAGAAAAATGTGGATACCCCCGATTTAGACAAAACAGTTTAGAGGGACGTTGTAACACCATAGTAATATCATAGTAATATGTAGTAATATCATATCATATAATAATATACATATGTTTTGTGTAAAGTGGTAAATAATAGATAGTATTTTCTTTTGTTGTGAATTGGTGCCGAGTTACGAGACACAAAAACACAGACGTTTTGGGATCACATAGAGAGCACAGGAGGTTGCATGAGCGGCTGCACACTAACACTCAGAAGTAGTAACAATGCAGGCCATCTGAGGAGTACCAGATGCCCCCACACACACGCAGTCACACACAAGCACATGGACAAGCGCTCTTTGATAACTGTGTGAATGTAACAGAACAAACGCAGTCCAGGGAGTTTTATTGCAACTTTCAACACTTATTCAAACACAGAAAGGCCAATCTTGCACTGCAAATATTGCTTTTCCCTACAAGACATTTTTTTAATTGCTCTGATTTTTTTTTTTGCCATTTAAAACAAATGACATGCCTCTAAAATACTTTTTTTTTTTTTTTTACAACCATGTGATTGTGTTTGCAGCTGGTAACTTTTGAAAAACCCCTCCCCCTGGTGGTAGCATAGGGCAGGGCAGGCCGATAGCATTTCTTTACCCTTCATACGTGTTTCACCTCCCATTATCTACTGAAGATAGTATTTCACAATATAAAACATGAAATGACGAAGTAAATTGCTTAATTGGCAACTATGCAATATCGATTAGACACAATTGTTATACTTTAAAATGAAAGCAATGTACAGCTGTCAATAAAGATGACACGCCTTTACAGGTTGGTAGAGCTATTCCCACAGAGCTACACTGTAGTTGACACCGCATGCTCTTTATGTGATGTTAGAAAGAAATTAATCAAACGTAGGAACACAAACATATTTGATCATGTAGTTTATCAATGGAAGTGTCCAGCTTCTCTTGCTGACAACGTTTTTATGGCTGCTGAAAGAGATGAATCATCCGGATCCATTGAAGTCTGTTACACAGACCAGGTCTTGGTTTAGGAATGCATGTGAGTCAGACAGACTGCTCCTCCCTCACCGCTCCTCAGAGACGCATCAAATCAAAACTACATTCATTTTCTAATTAACCTAAATATAACAACAATGAGATACTTTTGCTTTTCATTTCATTTGCCTCCTTTAAGCAACATTCATCAGGGCATCAAAACGAAGGCTTCTGTCCACTCAGTCTGAGCTGTAAACATGGTTCATTGCACCAATAGCACCCTCTTAGGCTGTTGGGGTGTCCCATGACTGACCAGGACACTTTTATTAGGTCCTGAGCAGCCTGGCAGGAAAGAAAGAGGGAGATTCCTTTGGGACGCTGCAAAGAGTTGAGGAAACCAGAAGATTTTCACAGAAAGATTGACGATGGAGCTGAGAGAGAATTGATAAGCAAACTTTGAAATGAGCGCAAAGGGGCTGGCAGGGTCAGAGGGCATAAGGAAACAGTGGCTCAATGAGAGGAAAAGGAGGAGATGCCCAATAAACTTGTTTACAGGATGGAATTTGTTTTTGAGACAGAAGCCTGACAGTTAAACCTTTTTTTTGTCGCCCGAAGGACATTACAATGACTAAACAAACTACAATACAAGGATATTTGGGTTGGGGAAAAACAATACATTTATAAACTTCAAATAATGTTGATAAAATTAGATAAATCCTTACTTTTGTGGATGAAGCTCAATATAATCCAAATAAGTTGAATTATTTTAAAAAAAAGTACATTGTGTGCTTTTGGGAAACTCATTATGTCTGAATTTAACAGCTGTAATTGAATGCCTTTTATTTCAGTTCCGTGATGAAGTCGTTTGCTGAAAGAAAAAAAAGAATCCACACGGTTGTGACTGAGGAAAATAATGTTCATAATTTCCATAAAAGTGTGAGCTCTGTGCGTGGCGGCTCATTCTGAACACTGCTGAGAGCCAAACAATAAAGCTCACTGCCAAGTTAGTCGCTGCTGTTGCCAGTCGGCGCACAGATGTTTTGGCCCGGCCCGAGAGCGCCTGCATATTACGTTTACCCTTTCTGTCCTGTTCACAAATGTATATTTATATTGGACTCATTTTTTGATGACAAACATTAACCCCTTCGGTGCTGCAAGAATTTTTGTTGTTGTATATATTGACACTCTGAGGAGCACAGGGACTGGCCTCATGCTAGTGCCCAGAGTCAGGAATACATATGTGGAGGCAGCATTTCAGATTGATGCACCTAAAATATGGAACAGTCTTCCTGAAAATGGAAAAACAGTCTTCAACTCTGACAATGTTCAAATCCAGGTTTAAACAGTTTTGTTTAGCTGTGCATAAAACTAAAGGTTATCTTCAGTCTTTTGAATGTACTGTTATTATTTATCATTTGAATGCCTTGCGTGATTGACACGCCATTGACATATTTTTGGTACTCAATGGGGGCGGGTCCCGGCTCAAAAGTGGCCAAAATGACGTGCGCTGACATGCTTGCCATACCACCCCGGGCCGATGGGGTGGTATAAGAATTAGCCAATGCTAACATATAGCATTAGGTGATCTCTCGAAAACACCTTTACAGGATGGTCCAAAAGTTGGCTCTTGGCCCAAAGCTCCGTTCCACATGTGTGTCAATGCTGAGGGGAGTGAATTTTTTTGGACCACTCTAGTTTAGTCGCTGTGAATTTTTGAAGTCACTTGTTTAAATGAATGGGCTCGTGCCGGCTGACGCATGCGTTTTTTCACATATTCCAGCCCCCTCGGCCATTTTGAATCACTTCATGAAAGCCCAATTTTTGGCCCATTAGTTAGAACGGCGGAGATAGGCGTGACTACAACTGTTAATATATACAGTCTATGGTAATACTGATGATTTCTGTCAAACTTCCCTGTATTCGCCTGGGGATTACAGGAGAACAAAACTAGTTAAGTAAGTAAGTAATCTTTATTTATATACCGCCTTTCACAGACCAGAGTCACAAAGCGGTTTACAATTGTTATTTTTGGGAATTTATCCTCTCACTCTACACAGAGATGGGAGTGAAAGGACTAATTGGTTTTAGTTAGAACCCAACATATTTTTGCTGATGAAAGTAGACAGTCCAATCTTTCAGAATCTGGTTCCATATTTCCCATAGTCATAGCAGACAATATTCTGTGGGTCTTGAAAATGAGTGAAATCATCAAAAACAGCTGGCAGTCAAGCACATTGAGTTTCCTTGTGTATGAACTGTGCTATACACATACACTTGCCTTGACTTATATACAAATGTGAACGAGATGAAAGGTTGCTCTCTGAATCATGTAAGACGTGCATCAACGGTGAATATTCCAATAGATTCCTAAAGTTGCTATTCCACGGCTACTTTCCTGATTTAAATTCTATCCAGTTGCATGGCGTGTCACAAATCCCTAACGTGTGGAAACCATAGACTTGCAGACCGGCATAACACCAGCACTGAAGCCACTGACAAGCCTGCTCCCAGTCAAAGGTTAGACGCAGCAGAAGCCTTTAATCAAGAAATGTTCTCAATTTCCTCCCTCCATGTTCCTCTTCTTGACCTCTGCTCCTCATGGTAAAGCTAGCCGAGTACTGTAACACCCAAGACAATACGGGCCTTTAATCTTCTGCCCCTCATTACAATTACTAATAAGTCTGACGAAAGGTGTGCGCGCAATGTGTACGTGAGTGTGCTGTGCGTATCGTGCGTTTTGGCCCCATAGGGAGGGAATACCTGAATAACAGCCCAATAAATATCAAGGCCGGGTTTATTGGTTTTGAAGCATATTTGCCGTTTGTTGAGAAATACTAAACCAAGGACGGTTCCTGGCAAAGTGGCAGGGTGGTGCTCTTTTCTGGGTCAAAAAGAATGCAGAGGAAATCAAATGTGACGTTAACAGGCTGCTATAGGAAGTGTTTTTGGATTAAATTAGCATGGCATGTGAAGGCGGTTGGTTGTTGGGAGAAAGGGCACAAGGTGGGAGTCTAGACGGGGCATTTAGAGACAGGTGGTGATGCCCAGGAGCAGCGGTGTGTCTAAATAAGAGGGAGGTTTGTTTATTTATTCAGGATCACCAGCAAAAATAAAAAAAGACTACGCTAGAATAAAAATACAATACAATTTCAATACTTTTGGTCAAATTGTGAAAATCGGCTTGAAAAGTAATCGCCTACATTCCAGAATGATTTTTTAAAAGCAAACATCATACATACTGTAAGTTGACATGCCATAAAAAAGAACATCTTGAGACTATGTTGGCAGGTTAGATAAGGGACATTTATAGATATTTTTGCACATTTGTTAACATTCATGGACATTGGTCATATTGTATGGACCAATGGCTTCTATGAGGATGTGATGATTGCATTTCCTGTGTTCAAATTGTTTGATTCTCTAATCTGTTGTTGGCTAACAACTTTTTATAGTCCTCTGAGATGACTGCTGTTGGGGACTATACAAAATTGAATTGAATGGAATTGAATTAAATCCATAGAAAAGACGAAACTTCCATACATCCATTTTCTTCCCCTTAATCCATTTCTGGGTCGGGGGGGTGGCAGTCAGAGCTGCACCCAGTACACATAGCACCAGCCCCTCACTGATTCTCCTGCAGGTGGTGAGTCCACAGGAGCTGAGATCTTTCAGTGGGAGCTTCAGGCAAAGTGGGGTTAAGTGTCTTGCCCAAGGACACAACGACAGCAGTCATCAGTGGGAGTTGTGAAGTAGGTCTTATGGTGGGCTTGAACCCACGACCTTCAGGCCCAAAGGCCAATGCTCTACCAACTGAGCTACTGTCGCCCTGTTTAATAATATTAGACTGTTACTTATATTACTTCAAATTAAGCTTCAAGCAGTAAATGTGTTTGATTATATGTTATTTGGCAACATTGAAGTTGTTATTTAATATAGTGTTATTAGTAAGAGCGTGTTCCCACTTAAACTTGTAAAGGGTGATTTTATTAGAAGAGATGTTGTCCTTTTCAGGTGGCAGAGTAAACATCAGATTTTATTGCCATGAGGATATTAAAAAGTTCCTCCAGCTGACGGATGAAGTGTTATGGCTTATGCCTTTGCTGGTAATGATTTGTGTCAATATTTCCCTTTTTGAGTGTCAAAATGTTCTGTTATTAATTGCACACATGAACAGCAGTTATATGTGTGTATTATTCTGTCCACAACTAACACAACTCTAAAAACATACTGTAGAGATCTCATGGAATATGCAAAAAGCAGAATCAGGAGCAAACAGTGGTGCCAGTCACATTAGCTGCACCTCTCCAAAAAGCCTTGTTATACCTGATACCTATGGCTAGTGACGTTACCATTGACATTTTTCTATATACACATATATGCACGATGTTGGACAGTAGGAAGAACTTTCAGACAAAAAATAATTTTACATTCGAATCACTATCAAATAATGATGTGCAAAACATTTCGACATTTTCTTTTTCAAATTAAAACAGAAAAAAAGGAAAAAAAGTCTCATTGAATTGTATGACCACCTGCTCTCTGACTATGAATGGAACCTATTCTTTTACAATTTCTGATTCTGAACACAACGTAACCCCAAATTATACTTTTGAAAACAAATTTCCACAAAAGGCTTTGGAGTTTTTGTGCTTCAATAAGGGTCACTAAACCTGGAATGCACAGGAAGTAAGTCTACACAGGACCCTTCCTCCATCAACCTCCCTCCTCTTTTGTCTCGCTACTTTTTTCTGATAAAAGGCAGAGTTGATGATGGAGAAAGCCACAAGTGGGCCCTCTATAGGTTTGGGATATATTGTTGGGTTAAGCACCAGTCAATCCCCCACCACCATCCCCTGTCTCTCATCACACCGTTGACCCCCCAGGAAGCTTTAGATGTCCGTCTGGCTTCATAATTCTCTTATCGAGCTAATCTGGGAGATAAGCAAGAAGGCGGGAGCAGCTGAAAGTGTAAACCAAGTATTGCAACCTATGGCATCCAGTTGCATTGGGGGGCTGATTCTTTTACCTGTCCTCCATGGGAGACTTGTTAACACTGAGCGCTCATATATGCATGCCTTATACACTGCACAGAGCCTTGTATACCAGAGCTTTTGTTTGCATGTGTGCGCGATATGGTTGCCCCCCACATGGTCTGGAGTATGATTGATCTGGGCAGAGCGAGTGGTCACATCCTGAACTGGAGTTGATTTCCTGCTGCAGCCCTGGTGTTTATCATAGGCTCAGTGTCATGTTTGTATGTTTTCATAGATCAGCATTATGGAAGGCGGTCGTGAAGGGTCCAAGGAGGTGGGTTTTTGGGGGGGTAAAAGGAATCAATGAAAGAATGAAGGGTTTCAAGTCAAAGCGCCCCGTTTCTAGTTACAAGCGGAAGCAGCGGATGTAGCCTTAGCTATTAGGGAAAGTGTTGATAAATCTGCTGAGGTACATTTGACACATTTCAGACAACATCTCTCATTAACATTTGAGAGGAAGTGAATTGCCTGTAATGTAAACGTGGCACAGAAGAATGTTTTATTAGAGTGACTGTGATAAAGAATTCAAACTAAATAGTAACTTGCACTTTTATTGAACTGTATTTTAATATGTCAGTTATATCGCTCCCATCTCTGTGTGGAGTGAGAGACAAATGCCCAAAAATAACATTTGTAAAGCGCTTTGTGACTCTGGTCTGAAAAAGGCCCTATATACTGTACACTACCGTTCAAAAGTTTGGGGTCACATTGAAATGTCCTTATTTTTGAAGGAAAAGCACTGTAGATAACTTTAAACAAGTCTTAACTGTAAAGAAATACACTCTATACATTGCTTATGTGGTAAATGACTATTCTAGCTGCAAATGTCTGGTTTTTGGTGCAATGTTGTAATTGCTGCAAATGGAGGATTCTTTGACAAAAGCAAAGATGGATGTAAAACAAATCTTATTTCAAACACAAATCATTATTTCTAACCTTGTCAATGTCTTGACTCTATTTTCTATTCATTTCACATCGTATGGTGGTGAATAAGTGTGACTTTTCATGGAAAACACTTGGGTGACCCCAAACTTTTGAACGGTAGTGTAAATAATGATTATACTTACTTACTTATATGATTGCATTGTCAACAACTACAGATGAAAAGTAGCACAGTGATAAATCTGGTGCAGCCATCTTTTTTAATAGCACAGTGTCCTTAATAAAGAAAAAAAAAGAACAAAATATTGCAGATAACAATACGCATTCTTTATTTTTCAGCAATATCTGCAATGGCCTTTTTGGATAAAAATTGTAAATCAAATGTCAGGATATTGTAGATCTTCCAGTCGTGAGTGGGTTCAGTAATATCTTTATTAGACTTAAACAGACTTTATGAGTATGCAGGGTAATTACTCAACAAGCATGGCAAAAGTATAAATAAAATAAAATAAAGCATTATAAAACGGGAAGATGATGGTGTCACAAATACAGTCTATGTGAATGTATTACGATAAATCAATAATATATTTCCATTCTTTAAAGTTGCAAAAGTCTGATTTCCGGTCTCTCACAAAATCCAACTTTGGGTTTTACTTCTTATATATCTGGCTGTATGTGGTGATACTATTGGATAAAACATTTGCATGATGTTGACCTGTTGAAAGGACATTCAGACATAAGATTAATGTAAAGGTTTTCTCTGACAGAGGGTGAGTTGTGGAACAGCTGGAGTGAGATGTGACGTGGTCCTGGTTCACTGGGAGTGAAGCGTCCAGAGCCTGAAGGTGCTCCTCTGATCCTCTTCTGTCCAGTGCTTTCCTGTCTCCAGCTCACAATCGAAAAAGATAATAGAAAATATATAGATGACTCATACCTTGGTAAGTGTCGCTGGGTAGTTTTAGATGTGTCTCTGTCAAGTAAACTTCATAATGTGATGATTCTCATTCTGAACAGCTCTAGAATGCTAAACAGCTATTCAACAAAGAAACAGGAATCTACATGAGCATTGCAAAATATAAACATATGTACATTGTTAAAAAATATATATATATGTATTGATTGATCAAAAATATCAGCTTGGAGATACAGTTTTACTCAAACTGCAAAGAGCTTTTTCCCACAAGTTGTTTTCAGGTAGAACGAAGCACTACCTGAAAACTACTTTTCTTATATTTGTATCACCATATTGTTGTCTCTGGTGTACACATTGGGTACCTTTACACAAGTTCTGCAAATAGCCCTGAAATGTCTGTTTTTCCCGCATTTTTCTGTAAAACCTTTTTTTTTCAAGATAAAAAAACAGTGGCAGGTCCCGTCGCGAAAACACTTCACATACTCTTCATTCATGTCCCATTTAGAAATCGAACTTCGTATTGCATTTCTGGTACACTATGTTTCACCTGTTTTCTAACTACTGTGTCTCCAGGCTGTGTTTTGGCCCTTTACATTTTACGCTCCCAATT
The DNA here is from genome assembly GCA_964034765.1 of Knipowitschia caucasica. Classification (NCBI taxonomy): domain Eukaryota; kingdom Metazoa; phylum Chordata; class Actinopteri; order Gobiiformes; family Gobiidae; genus Knipowitschia; species Knipowitschia caucasica. The sequence goes on from OZ035829.1 coordinate 11,771,288, forward strand.
TCCCACAGTAGTTTCCTGTGAATCACTGACTCCCAGCCTAGCAAACAACAGGATGATGTGGATCAGTAATAGGTGTAGTATTCTGTAATTAATAATCAAAGGTGTAATTTAGTTGCTACGGTTTTACAGGGCTGTTAATGAAGTTCTTACCCCCACACACCCTTGGGTCAAATGACTCATGCTCTGTTGTTCTTTGTCGCCGTTATAAATAATCCTGAAATGGTTTAAATAATCGCACTTATTTTCTTTCATTCTTCAACTAATAAATTAAATCTCTGAAGCTCTGTGGTGCACGCAAGAAGAAAAATGATATTGTCAACTGGCTCTTTCTGAATCTATCATCTTCCTTTGACAAAGCTTAGATTATAGAGCCGCGAGTCGCACGGCAGGACGCAGCTTTGCCCTCTAATTATCTGATGACATTGTTCAACAGGGAATTTTCGTTCTTTCCTCGCAAACATTATACCGCATCAGCCGTGTTGTCACTGTCTAGCACCTGTCATTGACTCTCATTTATCCCCGCAGTCCATTGCATGACAGGGACAATTGTAGGGTGCGGAGAGTAGCCAGAGGTCACTCCATCGCTCGACTAAGCCACTGACATTATCAAAGGTGTGAGAGAAAAGATGTTGTTCAAGTATAGCGATGGATTCTACAGAAGTGCTGCGACTATTTTCATGTGTGTGTAGAACTAGGCCCTTTTTCTGGATTTGATCGCGGAGGACAAAAGACGAAAACGTAAATAAAAACACACACTCTTGGCCTGGAAGTGTAACCACATAAACTGACTTTGAAACCACAACAAATGAATTTAAATAGTAAAAGTAGCTAATTGTATCTCTCAAAATGGCCTCTGTCATGTCTTTAGATCAGCTATTTTGGACAGAAAAGAAAGGACCAGAATGCGCTCAGGTTTAAGATAACATATTTACTAATAAGACAGCATGTTGTGGTCTGATTCTGAATCTTTTTGTTGGGACTATGAGTTACTTCAGGCAGCACATAGCAGTTTGCATACTGCTATATGCTGCCAAGCCAAGTGTGTGATTTTTTTGTTTCTCTTTACGACTTCTACCCTCCATTATAAAATCTTCATTATCATTCATTTGGCTTATAACTATTCACAGTTTCCACCCGTGCACATATACTTAACTATGGAGCTGAACCCCCTTAGGTCGGAATCTTACGCTTTGAAATCCCTTAACAATTAATAATAGCAGCCGACTACTGCTTTGTGTAAACAAGCCACTATCAGAAACCTCAGGAGAGCATTTTTGTGGTAAATGAATAAGGTCAGTGCCAAAGGGAAGGGTTTTTTATGGTTCAAAACTTGGCTGTTGAACACCTGTTTGAGAAAAGCCCTACTGGAGTGGGTAGATGTCCATGGAATTGATGGAGTTAAAAAAACATGTTACTATAGTTGATTAAGAGATCCTTTTGTGTCTGAACCTTTCTTCTACCAACACCAAGATGAAGTGTGATACATATTTTTCATTTAGTCCTCATGTAGTGCTGTGTATTAGAAACTAAATTGGATTTGACTTGAGAAATTACTACTTAAAAATGGGTAACAAACTTCCTCAAACCAACCCTGTCGAGAGGGGAGTCTAGTGAACTCATGTCTATTACCCAAAATGTTTATTATGGATGCTTTTCCCCGATACTCACTTAATCAAGAATAAGGCGATTCATGTCAGCCATATGTTTCTCATGAAGTTGAATGTTGAGGAATGTGAACTTTGGTGAGAATCTCCATGATTTGTGAGGTGTGTGTGGTGGAAGGACAACAGGGGGAGAAGTGCCTCTGGGGATTCTGCAGCGCACACTTGTGATGGGTCCAACCTGCTCTGCACCTACACATGCCCCCTCCCTCTTTTCACAGTTTTACACCCACTTTCAAAGCCATGTGTTTTAAATGTGCGCTTGCTTGTGTCTATTTCTGCTTTCCCCCTCAAGCATGCGTGAATGCTGCATTTTCTCTTGGCAGCCGCTATGAACTATATGGCTGAGCTCTACACATTTCCCAGGCTTTTGGGCCAAGCCTAGTCCCCATGCACAGTGCGACCCCTGACACATGGGTCCCAGCCCATTTTGAGCTCATATAGGATGAGGCAATGTTAGAGAAGGGGAGGCACTGTCTGCGGCTCTATATCTCCTGCATGAGGTGAGGGAGGGGCCTGCTGACACGACTTAGTTGGATTGAGAACATGTCCTGCACTTCACTGCATCCCAGATGGTCAGGGCGCTGGACCGCACATAAAGAAACAATGAAAGAGAGTGATGGCCACGATGAAAGCTTGTTGCCTGCCTCACGCCAAAACAGAACATTTGTCAACAACTGAAATTTTATATTGTTCCTTGTATCTTTTTATTTGTTTTTTATGCTGGTTTCTTAAAGCTCATTCCCTACAGTTTGAGGTCCTTCTTCATGGTTCAGAGCATCACAGGAACCGGGTGCATATGCAATATTGTCCACTACAGCCATTCCCAAAGTCTGTAACACCGCGGCCCCCTTAAAAATCTGACGGGTCTGCACGGCCCCCCGAAATAATAACTAAGATGACAACGTCAAAACTAGGCTCTTCTTGTTATTTTATTTTGGGGAAATAGCCTCGGCTACAAACATGTAAATGATGCAGCCCATTTTGTAATACAAAAATGATTACATTTGATTATTCAAGTCAAATATTGAACACAAATATTTTAATGTTGCAAACAAAATATTACTAATTTAACATACAATAATTAATATATTTTTGGATGACCTCTTGCGCCCCCCCCTGCAATACCCTTGCGGTCCCTGGACCCCACTTTGGGAGTCACTGGTCTACTAAATATTCAAATATAATGTTGATGATTATTACAATGCAATTATCACATCAGCCCATATCCATATTTGGTTTGAATAGAAATGTAGTCATTTTATAGGAAGCAAGACTTGAATGGTGGGCAATACTTTGTCTTTGTCTAAGGACAGTGATGATCCGGGATATTTATGGACATTTATAAATATTTAGGGCCGCCCCACTTCCTATGGTTATAAAAGGATTCTATGTGTTTGTTTTTATTGCATTTCCCGTGTTTGAATTCTTTGATTCTCTGATGTGAAATAATCTGAGATGACAGCAATTTGAATTAGGGCTATACAAAACTAAAAGTAATGTACTATAATTTATTAGACACTACTCATCAATGGGGCAGTGATCTGGAGAAGACGGTTCTGTCTTGTTGCACTGGGTTCCTCTTAACCCTCAAATCTAGAAAAATGGGTTGTTATTGAAGCAAACCTGAAACTTCTCCTTGATGCTCTTACATGTGTGCTTTGAGGTTGTCCATTCACTGTATGCACTTCAGCATCGTAACATACTTTGCTATTGTTCAGTGAAAAAATCCAGGACTGGATGTGGTTCCCTGTAGGTAAGTCCTGGGAGGGACGGAAATCAAGAGAAACACCCTTCATCCAAAATGCCACAATTAGTGTAAGTGTAGCCTGAATCATATCACATCCAGAGCTGTAATTGCTGAAGAGTTATACAGTTTCATTTTGGAGTGGCTATACAAAGAGGTTTTATTTCTCTGAGGTCTTGTTAAGTCTTTGGACCATATGCAATACTCTTGTGTCCATATAGACGTACTTTATGAGATCAATCTATGTTTTGTGCACATAAGTTTCAACATAAAAAAACATAAAAAGGAAATAACATTCACATTAGATGAACAACAGTGGTGTTATGAATAAAATACGTTAAAATCCTCAGTATATACAGTGCCTTGCGAAAGTATTCGGTCCCCTTGAACCTTTCAACATTTTGCCACATTTCAGGCTTCAAACATAAAGATATAAAATATAAATTTTTTGTCATGAATCAACAACAAGTGGGACACAATTGTGAAGTGGAATCAAATTTGTTGGATAATTTAAACTTTTTTAACAAATAAAAAACTGAAAAGTGGGGCGTGCAATATTATTTGGCCCCTTTACTTTCAGTGCAGCAAACTCAGTCCAGAAGTTCAGTGAGGATCTTTGAATGATCCAATGTTGTCCTAAATGACTGATGATGATAAATAGAATGCACCTGTGTGTAATCAAGTCTCCGTATAAATGCACCTGCTCTTTGATAGTCTCAAGGTTCTGTTTAAAGCGCAGAGAGAACCATGAAGACAAAGGAACACACCAGGCAGGTCCGAGATACTGTTGTGGAGAAGTTTAAAGCCGGATTTGGATACAAAAAGATTTCCCAAGCTTTAAACATCTCAAGGAGCACTGTGCAAGCAATTATATTGAAATGGAAGGAGTATCAGACCACTGCAAATCTACCAAGACCTGGCCGTCCCTCCAAACTGTCATCTCAAACAAGGAGAAGACTGATCAGAGATGCAGCCAAGAGGCCCATGATCACTCTAGATGAACTGCAGATAACTACAGCTGAGGTGGGGATGGTGTGTTCAGGGTGATGAGCTGTGTTGCTTTTACGCCAAACATATCGTTTTGCATTGTGGCCAAAAAGTTTGATTTTGGTTTCATCTGACCAGAGCACCTTCTTCCACACGTTTGGTGTGTCTCCCAGGTGGCTTGTGGCAAACTTTAAGAGACTTTTTATGGATATCTTTGAGAAATGGCCACTCTTCCATAAAGGCCAGATTTGTGCAGTGCACGACTGATTGTTGTCCTATGGACAGACTCTCCCACCTCAGCTGTAGTTATCAGCAGTTCATCCAGAGCGATCATGGGCCTCTTGCCTGCATCTCTGATCAGTCTTCTCCTTGTTTGAGATGACAGTTTGGAGGGACGGCAGGGTCTTGGTAGATTTGCAGTGGTCTGATACTCCTTCCATTTCAATATAATTGCTTGCACAGTGCTCCTTGAGATGTTTAAAGCTTGGGAAATCTTTTTGTATCCAAATCCGGCTTTAAACTTCACAACAGTATCTCGGACCTGCCTGGTGTGTTCCTTTGTCTTCATGGTTCTCTCTGCGCTTTAAACAGAACCCTGAGACTATCAAAGAGCAGGTGCATTTATATGGAGACTTGATTACACACAGGTGCATTCTATTTATCAGTCATTTAGGACAACATTGGATCATTCAAAGATCCTCACTGAACTTCTGGAGTGAGTTTGCTGCACTGAAAGTAAAGGGGCCGAATAATATTGCACGCCCCACTTTTCAGTTTTTTATTTGTTAAAAAAGTTTTAATTATCCAATAAATTTTGTTCCACTTCATGATTGTGTCCCACTTGTTGTTGATTCATGACAAAAAATTAAAATGTTATATCTTTATGTTTGAAGCCTGAAATGTGGCAAAATGTTGAAAGGTTCAAGGGGGCCGAATACTTTCGCAAGGCACTGTAGCACATATGTTTGCGTTTTCCTTTCTGTAACTAACTCTACCACTCTCAAACAAAATCCCTGGTCACACAAAGTTTGGTTCACAAGACACACAACTATTATTCTCAGATTTTAAAGAGACTTTTCTTGTGACAGGGAAACTTGACGTGGTTAAATTGTGCTTGACAGCCCATAATATGTAATAGCCCCAGCTCAGGACCTCTGCGCTGTTGCCCCTCTCCATTACCCCAGGCCCCACCTCTTAACAATATTACATGCTCCTCGGTGCTCCTCAGAGGATTAGGGATCTGCTCTTAATCATGTTCCTCTTTATAAGCTCCCTGTCTTATTAAAGCACCTCACGTCTGTATTTAGGGACTATAAATCATATTTTGTAATATAGCAGGGCGCGAGTGTGTGGGGGACTGCTGGCCCCATTGCAGAAAGTAGATATAAAAGTGTCTGCGTTTGACCCCGGGGGACATAGGGGCAGATTAGGAGTCGGAGAGAGGTAAGAGCATGTGTCATCAGTGGCGGAGACAAGCCAATGGTGTGATCAAAGGCCAGCTGCCATGGGGAATAGACTGTGTTTTACTGGATATTCATCTGAAAGGGACACATGTTGTTGAATGTCTATGCATGGGATTGTTTAGCTAAAACCTGCACCGTTTTTTCCCCTGGTTTTTGCACGTACACAACAACAATCTGTATTCATTTTAATGCTATCACACTTTTTACTTTGAAGTGAACAAATACAATATACAAAAGCAGTGCCCTGACAGCTTGAACTGGACCACAAGAATGGTCATAGTAAATAGCATACATTCTACAAAATGTAATGTAGATTTATTATTTTTTATGCATACCTTATTCTATTTTTACTTTTTTATTGTTTGCACAGAGCCTAAGCAATTTCCTAGTTTGTTTCTGATTCTGATCATTTTAACAATTTTCCTACTGAAATACCACAACAAAGTAACAACAACTGTTAAGTGAAAACAAGATGATACATGATGATTGAAAATATAAATATAAGCATTACCTAATGACTGCTCACATCTTTCCCTAACAATAAAACAGCCAACCTCTGTGTATTCTACTCTGTAATCTACAAGGAATATTGCTCAAACCTGATATTTGTAACAAACATTGTGTGTATGTGATGTTGCTCCTTCAGGATTCAACCAATCATGCAATTTTCGACTGCATAGGTTTCCTCCAGGTGCTCGGGTTTCCCCTACCAAGGGGGGGAAACACAATAAATGGAAATTAGCTCAAGGGTTTAATCCACATGGGTGTGTTCATAAACATGGGCCAACCAAATAAACAATACAATAACTATGCAACACAGTTTATTGTCATGTGCTTAAGGACATAAAAAATACAGAAACTGCATTTGTCAAAAAAACAAACCACAACAAAGACAACTACATTTGCAAGAGGAATGAGTGCAAAGAGGGATCACAGGGAAAACAAAAAGAGTCAGGTGCTCTTCAAGGATCCATGGGGAAATAATGTGTAAAAGAAATAGAAAAAAAAGGAACTTTGATTTAAAATAAAAAATCCTTTATTATTATATGGACAACAACTAGATTTATATGACCACGGCAAATTATGGAAAAAATCCCATAATTTGCCGTGGTCATATAAATCTATGATATCTAAATGGTATGAATTAGTGTGATAAATCAGTATAACTCATTATTTTTCCCGGTAGTGGTCGTCACACATGCACAGTTCTGCCTCAAGGAACATAATGACGGATCCAGATTTTTTCACAGCTGTAAATAACATGCCTCGCTCTGATGGCTCTGACAGCATAACACACTGTGAACCGTCCGCAACTTCTGATTCCAGTCATGAAGCTATTATTACCATCTTAACTCTGATGAACGGAAACATGCTACACAGGCCAACAGCAAGTGCAAGACTCACAAGTGTGCACTTGTTGTGAACCTGCAAAGCCTCATGGGTAAGAGAGGGGCAGGGATTTTGGCACAGACCCAATGAAGCAGTGTAGAGTTTGAGGAATCGGGATATTTGACGTATGGTTAGCCGACTTTTCATTATTATTACCCAGAGGGACAGTGGCCTTCCTGCTGTGGGGATCGAGGCTCTTCTCTGTTTGCTCAGTCAAGTGCTTCCATATGGAGCAGAACATCAGTGGCACATCTGGCACAGCAGGCTGATATGGACATGTGTATTCACAGTCACTTACTACTGTATATCATTTTGAATGTCAACTGTTTGACCTGAAGCGGCTCTGTGTCACACTCCGCATAAACCGCTCTAAACAAGTCATTTAACTGAAGGCAGACTGTACATTTATCCACTAAGCCTTCTGGTCACATTAGGCATGAAAGCAATTAAATATGGATTTGAGGAAAAGATCCATATTGAAGGATGGATGGCTTCAGCAGCGTCTTGAAGTTATACAGAACTATGTCAGTGCAGTAGAGCAACGTACACCTGCGGCAGCCTCAGCACGAAAAGACAATATGGAAAAAGACCATATTGTCTTGGTTGTGGATCTTAGTTCTGGCTGGGGAAAACAAAAGTACTTATGCACTGTGAGACAGGTATGGGCAATAACAAGGGCCATGTTGTCATATCCTCATTTCAATCTGGAGACACTACACAGAGACAGAAACTGCATTAAATTATGACTATTATTGTTTGTTTGGCACCCTAGGCCCCCATTACGGCATTTGGTCTCTGAAGATCATTGCTTGGTTTAGCTCATAATCCCCGGGGCCTAAGTACTGGTGGTGGCATAAAGCCTAGGTACTGGTGGCATAAGGGCAAAGTTGATGAGAGGCTCAAAGGCCGAGGAGGTTGTGCGGATTGGAAAAGGGTTTGTTGCTGGGATGTTTCCACTTTTAAACTACCTCTTGATTAGCATAGGTTGGTAGCGCTGTGTGATTGGCTGATGGAGAAAGGGGCCGGCTTGGATGGGCTGCAGTATAGCCTACTAGACTGAATTACCGCAGGCTGCATACTGTATTGTGTGGAGCCAGACCAGTCCATTTATTTCACCCGTGGCTACTTTTTAATCAGGCAAAATACATTTGAAAATGTACTTTGGTTTTAAAATGTTTTAAAAAGGTAATCAAGAAGTTATTAAGGTATTTTTGAGAACATGTATCTTATTGATTACTGGTTTAGATATTATTTTAGTTTTTGTTTTTATGAACAGAACAAACTTCTTTACACTGGGTTTGGATCGGACACTGGTTCGATACAGGAATCAAAGCTTTCCTAAAGTACACACAATAAACATCCTGCAATTACATTTTATTACTGTTTTTACTTTAACTTTTTTCTTCAATTCACACAGGAAGAACAATTAACCTTTTGTTTCTGTGTGTCGCCTTATGCACACATTCTGCATTTGTGACCCAGACATTATTGATTGGGACAGCAGAGGTTTGCCAATATTTGGACAGCAGGTTGACATTGATCCACTGACTCAAGAAAAAGGAATCTTAAGAAAAAAAGTAAAAACAAAAAACTTATACTGTAACAATGATTAAAAAAAACATACATTCACACTTGACACCATTAGCCGTATTGAAACATTGAAATAGTGATACTGCAAATAATAGCTAGCATTGTCTGTGAGTTTTCATAAAGGCATGGCCAAATAAAAAAGTATTAGAATGGTCCATTTTAGCCAAGAGAATCCTATAACCAACAGTAGAACTCTTTCAACATCCAAACATTCCTGAGTCCAGAGAGGGAGATGACGCTTTTGGAAGAGGAAGTTAAAACAATGACTCAACACACTGACAGACACCGGCAAATCAATATCACATGTCACACACAGTCCACAGACAACCACCTGAGATTACACACACTGTCGATATGTGTTTGTTGCATTGTCTATACGCGCTTCTGTCTGCTTTGTGTGATTTCTATGTGGTGCAATACTATTTTCTCTATATCTCTATATTGATCCAAAAATATCTTACATGCACTTCTGTCTGCAGTACCGCCAGAATTAATGTCAGCTATGCACGATTTTTTTTCCCCTTGGAGTATAAATGACATCATCCATGTAGATTAGAAGAATTATCCATGTAAAAGAACATTTGCAAACAAACCGATAAACCAGTGGGAGTGGCTTGGTGGCTGTGGTCAGAGAGGTCCGGGGAGGGCATAGGAGAATAAATAATTATACCAATATTGCTCTAAAGACTACTTTGTGTGTGTAAATGACAGGGGGAAACAACTATAACATGGTCAAAAGCTGTGATTCTAGATCTAGCTTCCCTTTCTCCTTCCTCTCTCCTTCTTCCTTCTACCATAGAGCTGCAGTTCTCGCCTTCTACGTCTGAAAATGGACCATTAGAGTTTTTTGTTAACCCTGCTTTCACTCCAGCACAACAAAAGGACAAACCTATGTAGCACAGGCAAGCCAAACATCATAAAGAAGAAACAAAGCAATGTCTGGACAAAGATTGCATCATTTAATCACTAACAATTTTAACATTTTGACACGGCAACCAATTCCTCGAAAGCATTGCACCGATGTCCAAGCATCTTGATACAGGTTAAGGTTAAGACAAAACAATATGCATAATCTTTGGCCATTAAAACTGCTTTCTGACAGTAACTCCCTATGCCACCACAATAGGGAGGAGTTGAATTTTACTCAGAATGTAATATTTCCTGAGAAATTACTAAAACAAATGAGAGCAATACTTTTTTTTTAAAAGGTGGAAAACAGCTCAGTCGTAGAGCGGGATGTCATAATACAGATACATCATACTACAGCAGGGGCTTATAGATAGAAAGGGCAAAGTTTCTGATTATGATTAAGAGATCCTTTATTTGTCCCACAGCAGGGAAATTTCAGTGTTGCATCACAAGTTATAGAACAGTAGGAAAGAAGAGCACACAGCACAAGATCAGTCAACAATAGCTGTACTAATTAAAATAAAACCAAATCTCTAGCATCAAACAAGTATAAAATCTCTATCTTAAAATTACATGTTTGTGCCAGGCGTGGATGGGTCGATAAACAACTCCAGGACTGACTTTGATTTAAGAACAATATTGTAACATAGTTAAACACTCAGAAAAGTGTATTATGTTTCCTTCAAAGTGACTTTCATTGTTTTTGTGAGGAGATTTTGTTGTTTGCATTTGACTCTGACTGTTCCTTTTAATGTCATGGCTGGTGAGGGAAACTGGTGAGCCCGGAGAAAATTCACCCAGACAGGATCAAACCCACAATCTTCTTGCTGTGTAGCATATGTTCTACCCACTCATCCACTGTGCATAATAATATTATCAATATTCTGAAATCTACAGTATCATTCCGACTATAAAGACAACTTACACACTTGGGTCTGTTCAGATCCAGTAGAAACTGAACCACATTGAGCACGGCAGAAAACTGAAATGTTGAAAGAAATATTGCCCAGGTGCTGCAACTTCCTTCATGCATTTTATTCCTCTTACAAAACTACACAGGCCTGAAAATATAAATCTTCTGTGAAAAGTGAAACATCCATGGTGGATCGGTTCCGGTCACTGATGTCTTACTTATTCTGAGGACGGATCAACGACAACAACTGAAGCAGAGATTTCAGCAGAGCCATGTGCGACTGTTCTATGGGTTCCCGGATGTTCTCCTGACCTAAAGCCCATATGACAGATCACATTAACACATGTCGTTAAAACACAAGATGGATGCATTTAAGATTTGACCAAACATTTATATCAAATATCATCTGAAACATAACCACAACATTTCAATATATTCCCTGCGTCTGTTTATTCTGTTACTTCCTTGTTCGAAAGGAGCAGCAGATGTGACACAGAGGCCTTTTAGGATTGAACTAATCTAGTGCCTTAAATCATTTATAGTGTGGAAGAAGCCGATGGTGGAAGAAGCTGATTTGAAGACAAGATAGCTGGAACCAATTTCCTTATATGGGCCACTGTTCTGACGGGGTTAGATTTGAGCTGTGACAGCGGCAGATGTTTTGGGAAGATTGTTGCTAAGGGGAACTGCGGATTCCCTGCGAAGAAGGCATTTGATTGGTCATTTCTCATATGGCTCATGCCTGGATTTACAGAGACAATATCAACAAATACACACCAGGAATACAGAGCATCCTAAACCAAGGATTTGCTAAATGTAAATGTGCACATGGGAACCCCTCTCCAGATGTTGATGCTCGCCTTGGTCAGGACTACCGGAGCTGGAGGATTTTCCTGAGTGGAGCATTCAGCTACCAAAATGATGAGTGTGACATGAACCAAACGGTGTCTGAGCCAGAGGGGTTTACTTTTCTGTGGGTCAATAGTGATTTGTAGCAAAACTTCATCCATGAGCACTTCCCTATTGGGCAGCATTGAGCTAGGGAGAGCATTGTCCATCTATAAACAATCTATGCAGAGGTTGTCATCAGGACTATGAGACAAAACCTTTATCTTGTTGAATTAATGTTTAAACTATGTCAAACATGCGGCTAATGGGTCAAATGTGGCTTGCAAATTATTTTTTGTTGTGGCCCCAGACATTTCCAACGCTCAATTCTATCCTCCATACTTTTTGCTTCATCTTTTTGTCACAAAGAGAGGCTTAGCTGATGTCAAATAAATAGCATAGAACATTATTAAAAAAAGCAATTACATTATAAATAGGAGTTTTAAGACTTGATATTAGTAACTTTGCAATTGGCCTACTGTTTGTGTTTTTAAAATAGCAAAAGAAAGGATGTGTTCTTCTTTCAAGCTTCTTTAATTATTTAATTATCCATGGGCTGTGAAATACAATCCCAAGGCCATGAGACAAAACTATGAATTGTTATATTTGGTAATCCTTCAGTGCTTGAGGGCCCTCTGCTCTTGGGCCTTTGTCTTCATTAACTCTTTTTTTCTGTCTTCTTTTTTGTGGAAAACCTTAGTGCATCGCTGAGCCAAAATGTATAATATAAATATCTTTACATTGGCCACTTCTCATGTACTGTATAGACCGCAAGGTTCAAAAAACTTGGAAAAGTAGTGGCTTATAGGCCAGGAAGTCGTAATCATTTTTCTACTCATGGAATTACTATATTCATTATCAAGAGTAATAATATTAAGATTCAAGATTTGTTTGCCATTTGCAGTAAAACCACATTGGAAAAACTGTGCAAGACTACCCCAGTGTGCACCAGACAGAGAAAATAGTACAGGCCAGGGCTCCTGCCACTCTTTAATCTTGAATAGTAATAATATACACAAAATACTTTCATATCATTGTTTTTAATTGAATGTGATCTCTTTTGTATTGATCAATCCACCAATCACAGTATGTCACGTGTGGTCTGTAAGAATATGAATTTATTTTCTCAGTCTTGATAATCTGATGCAGTAGAACTCGTCCAAGCTCGTCTAGAGCAGTCTGCACTGACCCTGGAGATAGGACCACTGTTTCCTCACTTCTATTTGTTGAACGTTCTGACGAGGCTCTGGACCCGCAGGTTCCACAAGCGTTTTTCCCATGCAGATTAAATCATATACTTCAAGTTGTTTCAAACAACATGGCTGCTGTGGGGTCAGAGGCCAACCGCATACTAGTGCTAATGGTAGCGACTAATGTCAATCAAACCAAATGAGGCACTGGTGAGAGTCGCTTCTGGATGAAGTGGAATGTGAGGAATGGAGTGACTGGCAGGACCACTCCTCTGATGGGGCGAAAGCTATTTTATCTCCCTCCTTAATTTGTCTGGAGTATTGTCTGCTTGACGGGAACGACTGTTCACTCGGATGTTTCTGTTCTTTTGTCTGAGGAAAAGAAACTTGGATGCTAGTTCCGATGTCACATGCTCTTGGCTGTCCATGTACTTTAATGTAGGCCTACCAAAAAACAGTGATACAATTGTACATGAATAAGTAACATTTAACAAAAGCCGGGTCTCTAATCTCTTATTTGAGCATAAGACCCACCAGATATAATTTACAGTAATATAACTTTCAAAGTCTTAATTGAAATCATGCATTTAAAAGTAAACACAAGTACTTCATAATTCCATATTTATATATTTTTAACTGCAAGGATCTATTTTAGCGAAATTACCTTTTTGTGAACCACGTCTTTAAAATGAACTTCTACCATGTTTATGTTATATTAACGATGGAGTTCATCTGTCATGAAATTCTTGAGTCAAATGTCATAGGTCCTGGAACAGTTAAAAATTGCGGCCTACAGTAGGTACTCTTTTTGTTTTTAAGTAATGCTGAACAAACGAGAAACTGATCCATTTGTATTCAGGGCGATGCCACAGTGATGCAGCGGTGCATGTAAGCTAAAATAATACTTAACTTCTCTCAGAAAATCTCAGTTTTTATTTAAAATGCGGTCAATTACATGGGTCAGGAGATAGTAGAGACATGGGCCACATACAGACATAAGGTGGTATTCTTATTGTTTAAGAGGTGGATCAATATTACACAGTTTTCTGTGAGAGTGGGTTGGGTTATCCACACTGCTGTTTGTTAAAGTACAAAGTCGCTCGGCTGCAGGCTATAAAGAAGCGAAGCAGGTAAATCCATGATATTGTTTGTCGGTGACTTTGATGTTTGGCAAATAACTGGAAATGATGTGTGAGGTGTGTAGTCATGTAGGTGAGTGAGGTTTTAGGTCATAGGTTTAACTGATGTTATGGTGCATGCCGATAACCACTTTAATACTAACCACAAAAACATGAAACTCCAAATGAATCCAGAGTGGCATATCAGCACTGAGGGGAATTATTTTATTTAGAAAATCCCTAATGTTGATCTCCAATAAAATGGTGAACAGAGACTGAAGTGAAACCAATGTCATTGACTAACACTTTTATGACCGTAACTATGATTACATTGCAGGTTCTACATGAAGACAAATAAAGATGCATGAGTGTCTGAAAAAGGAAACAAGTAAAATTCCACGTCTAATGTGCTCTTTGAGTGGAAAGGCTCAGTAAAAATTCCTTGGGGGGAACACACACATGCCACTCGATGTTTTAACAGTTTTACTGTCCAGTTTTAGCACGGCGCAGCAAAGGGAGATTGATGTAGCTCTCAGTGAAGACAATGTGCTGGTGCCTGTCAGTGTCAAAGGGCTGTAGAGCTGCACATCTGGCCCCGACTGTGGAGGAGCACGAGGCTACAGCAGGCTTCACATTACAAAGACACATGTAGTCCATACAGCGCAGGCCAAATGTGACAACTTTAGTGCAATTTGAATGGAAAATCTATGTTTTTTCTGTGTTCTTTAACAGAGAGAAACAAGTCATTTGAGCTGATTATACATTCCCTTCTCACTGTGATGTGCTGTGTCATCGACAACTGTCTACAGGTGATGGCAAATGAAAGTCTGTGAATACATGGTAAGATAATGCATATGGTGCAGGTGGCTGCTGAGAATTACGTGTTTGTTTGCCCTTGCTTTTTGTATATTTCACACACAACATAACTCCAGACTAAAAGTGTGTTGTGTTTAGGTCACAATCACATGTTAAACTCCATGTGCCCTCGTCGCTCTGAGCTTCTTAAAGTCTGCCCTTGCCTTTAAACAATTCTTCTGATTTAGCTTTTGTTCTAAATGACAGACAAGAACTACATCACGGTAAACTGTCATGACACTCAAAAGCAAGTATTTTTACAACCTGCAAGCATCAGTGACCAAATTTAAAAGATTGGTTAATTCTGCTGTTGACCTGATTAGCGGCCGGTGGATGTGCCGACGAGAGGGAGCAGGGCCTATTAAACTCAGCGAGGTGCCAAGAGAAAAGGTAATGAGCTTTAAGCTGCAGTGCTATGCTCTCTCTGCGTTGCCACCTTTCAAGTCCAAGCTTATTCTGAAGTCCTGGTGCGAAGGGCTTTAAGTTTAGCGTTTGCCAAGTGCGAACATTTGGACGTGAGGTGCATGTGATTTGTTTTCTCTCGCTTTCGTTCTGTTTTAAAAAGGAAATCTTTTGTTGTTTTTGCTAAATCCCGTCAGAGCTAAAGAAGCCAACATGAGGAATAGAAGGCTAAAACTCTGGTCGGAGCAGGTCATATGACTTTTTTTTGCTCTTACCAACCTTCGTTCTTGGCACTTTGGGGTCATAACTACGTGTAAGTGGCAGCATGTTTGCCCATGTGTTTTATGTTTGTGGGAACGTTCTCTTGTTTGGTGCTCATAAGTTTGAGGTATGACACCAGCTCAAAACACTGCAGCTTTCACTCTCCACTAGCCAAGCACCTTAAGTACTAGCCAACAAAACAGTCTGCTTCACTTCTGTCCAATTTGACACGCAAAACAATTATGTCACAGGCAAGCTTATTTGTGCAGTTTCATCGACAGGAGACCATTAGATGCAAATATTTAAGCAGTATTATTTATAAGTAGAGAAACATGATGCATAAGATATATTCATTGACCCAGACATTTTGCAAACATCCAGACTTTGATCATTTTTATTCATTATGTCACACTATATTTTGAATAATTAACATAAGACAAGTTTAGTCCTCTGTGACCCCATGCTTCACTGGCAGTGTGCAAAGATTATTTCTTGTAAATTGATATAATAAAGAAAACCACATTGTTGGTAGCATGTTGGCAAGAGCTTAGACATGTCACTTCCTCCTTGCATTTAAGCAAACTCATCAAACCTTATATATTTCCCTTAATCTGGGTCAAATTCAGATTGTGTTTCATGAATCAAAATAATTATTACTAGAATAACGGAAAACAGTAGATCAGTATAGATGGATATAGTTGTAGTGAGTCTTATGCAACTACAAGCCTTTGGTAAAAGTCATTGTACTTATTTTTTTAGAATTGTTACAGTTTGTCTTGGAGGAGGCTTGAGTTAGGGGGGATTTGGGCAAAGCGCGCTCTCTAATCTTGTACTCAGCCAAGCGATCTCATGATGCAGAGGGCTTAGCCACCACAGTGAAAGCAATCTAATGGCCAATGAGTAATCAACACTATTGCCTGTCTGGACTAATATCTCTACAGCCCAGTCCGCTCAAGCAGGGAATGCTCTCAGTGGAACAATAGAGCACGGGAGGAGACAACATATAAAGCTGTCACACATATGTATTGTTAGTTTGTTCTGACAAAAAAAACACATTTCCCAGCCAAGAGTTTCAGCAGAACTGGTTCATTATAATCAGGGTAACAACAGCATAATTTGTATCGTAACATAATGTTCAAGTCTGTATTTTGGTTATTTTTGGTCTGAAACTCTGATTTTACAGCTGCCTTGGCAAAGATGTGGCACGAGCTTTAAGCAACAGGATGGACTGGGTCAAGGTTGGGGTTTTATATTAAATTCCTGTTATTCTGCTTATTTTTTGTGGATAAAAAGAAAAGGTCTGGCAGCAGTGATGCACCGGCCACCTACTCCTCTTAGCTGTGATTTGGGATCCACCTGCCAATCTAATTCAGGAAATCATAAAACTGCTGTTAATTATTTCTTGGTATCAAATCCGGCATACTTTCCTTACCCTCTGTAAATGTGTGTTTTTATAGATCTCCAAGTCACTTGTAAAGACGGATCACGAGCCAAAGCAAGCTTGCCCAAACCTTAGATGCACCCCTTTTTGTGAATCGAATCCAAACTTTCAGATCTTTGCAAGCTCACAAGGACTATAACATTCAATTAACAACTTTTCCTCTGGTGGAGTTTTTGACCAATTTATAATGAAATCCTCACTGCAGCCAAGACTTTTACTATTTAAATTAACAGAAGAAAAAGTGAAACCTGAGCAGGAAGGTCATGGAGGACTCAGCTATTTTCCCAAGGTTTCATCTCAGAAGAATTAAGTATGTTTATTGTAGTCTGCATTTTATTGCCACACAGGGATTTCACAAGTGTAGCAGTAGTCTATATAATTGCTACAGTTTGTGCTTTCTTTCATCGTTGCGTTCTTTAGCCGTAGCTGTGAAAACATTTGATGCACATTTATCCCATTTTCCCAAAGCACACAAAGGAATTCCAACATGACATCTTAACTTAAACTGTGAAATTTTGTTTCATGCAGACTAAATACCATGTATTTTCTTTATGTTCTTTGTTTTAAGAATTATAGGCTAAAATGTTTTGCATATGGGACCAAAAACCCCCTTCTGTATATAATAGGTCTTCATGAAATTACAAAATCTTAGTAAGAGTTAAGGTCCTGGCTGAAGTCTCTGTGTGTATTGATGCTTGCTCATAGATTGTCTTTCATAAAAACTTGTCAGTAATTTAGCATGGCTTGTTTAGTTTATTCTCGTGAACATTCGTACTCTGCAAAGAGCGGTGAAAGCAAAAGGCAACTAATCGCTGTCAAAACTGCCATGCTTCACTCACCATTATAACCCGGGCTACCCTGACAGACTGACAATTACATGAGCCAGTGGATGAAATAAATACGTCCTCACATTAGGGGCCATTAGTGGACCTCTCTTTCCCCTTTTTGCCCCTGTATCGCTTGTGTCTATAGAACAACCACACTATGGGCCGCTGTTGAGAGGCTCCATCCACACGGACACTCATGAGCCAAAGAGCCCAGCCCACTCAAGTCCAACGCTGACAAAAATATATCTCACACGCTGTCACGGATTTTTGAGTCTTTCTACAGCCGCATCGTGAACCATTTATGATTTTAGACGTATTAATTTGATCTTTGCATGTTGTAGCAAAAATGTATATTGGTTTATGCAAATGTATGTTGAACTTTTCATTAACCCACTGCTTCACCCTCTATAGTGAATTATATTCTCATACATTTATAAAACGAAGAGCCTCTTTCCCTGTTCTGGCCAGCTCAGTCAGAATTCTAGTATGGATTTGAAATGGTTGTGTCTTATCAGGTCCACAGAGATTTTCTGTCTTGTATCAAAACGTCATGTAATCTAGAGCTCCATCCCTAAACTGTGTATGAACCTCAGGGTTAAAGTAGATGACGGATCTTAAAGCCACCGTTTGTAGTTGTAGTACATTCTCACAGATTAGGATAAGGGATCCATGGAAATATGCACAGACCTCAGTAGAAAAATATTTTGGATTCTGCAAGTCTTTGTGATGTTTTCAATATAGGTTTTGCTAAACATTTGTCATGGTTTTGCAATCATACGTCAGAGCTACCTACGCTACTGAGAGATTCCTAGAAATTGTTCCCAAGAAAATAAAATCTCAAGGTGTCAGCCCTAAACTCTGGAATGAGTCGCCTGTTAAGCCTCTTTACAGTTAATCTTTCCTGAAAACTCACTTTTTTACAGAGGAACATTGTAATCACTACATTGCATGTTTGTGATGTAATGGGTGATATTTGGAGATAGTTGCTCATACAAAGAAATATCTTCAACACTCTAAGGTAAAGTAGAAATGTGAAAATTTTTACCTCACTGACTTGTTAATGGGACACACTGTGTGGTATTGCTGGTCACTCTTTTCATATGTTGTAAGTGAAGCGCCTTAATGTAAAAGTAATCTACAGATGGAGTCATTGCTGACACAGTCCAGAGAGGAGCACTTCTCCGATCTCATAAACACAGAGGAAAACTCTCTTTAGATGATTTTCACGACAATCTCATTAACGCTGTTTAAACATGTCACTGTCTCATTTTTAAACACATATAAACATACTAAGTGGAGGTAATATTATTGAGAGACAGCATCCATTATCATTTTATTTTAAGGAAACAGTTGCATATATTTTTATAAGACTCACTGTTAACTAAATTACCTTTAGGTGTTTTCTCACTTGACGCCATGAAGGCTTTGACAGACTGGAATGGCAGTGCATGTGGCCTTGATATCTGTTGGTTTGGGTACAAATTTCATTAATCACAAAAGGTGCTCACTGGTAAGAGTGTCCCTCTACCTTTGCCATTGCCAAGGGCCCCAGACAGGGATGTCCTCTGAGTCCTCTCCTATTGGTTCTTTCACTGGAGCCACTGGTTAAAGATTTTTTTATTTGGTAACGTCACTCAAATTGAGGCAACAGTGGCTCAGTTGGTACAGCATTGGTCTTCCGATCAAGTGGTCATGGGTTCGATCCCCCACGAGACATGTCACCTGCTCACCTCACCCAGTGATGTCTGCTGCCATTGTGTCCCTGGGCAAGACACTTAACTCCGCCTTGACTGAAGCCCCTTGCTGAAACACCAAGGCCGTGCGTGACGTTGCTGATGAAGCAGCCATCCTTCTGGGGACCCACCACCTACGATGAAGATTGGGTGGCAGCTCCAATAGAACAATGCCAAAGCTCAATCCTGACTTCAGAACCAGCACTAGCGTCATGTGGCTCAGAGAATAGACTTTAAAGCAGCTCTGTCCATAGCCTCGTACCTGAGTACATCCTGAGTGGCGTATAAACCAACTCAGACTCTGAGGAGACCACGGACAAGCCTCATTCTGGGACTCTAGAGCATAGGGACTGGCCTCATGCTGGGACTCTAGAGCACATGGACTGGCCTCATGCTGGGACTCCAGAGCACAGGGACTGGCCTCATGCTGAGGCTCTAGAGCACAGGGACTGGCCTCATGCTAGGACTCTAGAGCACAGGTACTGGCCTCATGCTAGGACTCTAGGCACAGGGACTGGCCTCATGCTGGGACTCTAGAGCACAGGGACTGGCCTCATGCTGGGACTCTAGAGCACAGGTACTGGCCTCATGCTAGGACTCTTAAGCACAAGGACAGGCCTCATGCTGGTGCCTAGAGTCAAAACCAAATATAGTGAAGTTTTAAATATTTTTTTTATTTGAGTAGCCTTTTCATCCAAAGTGAGACAAACTTGCCATGACTTAAGTTGTGACATATAATCAAGATATGAAGAGCTTTTGCCACCAACTACTACTTCTATTTTTGAATCTGCATTTTAGTTAATTGCCGGTGTTTGCAGTCATCCAACGTTTTATCTTTGGAGCTGAACAATAAAGTGTGAGGGGCTCTGCTAAAGGGGATCCACTGAGGAGGAGAGACAGAGAAAGTGAAGGAGTTTACTATACAGCAAATAGGTGGTCAGTGGGTTTATGGTGTAGAAGGTTATTGTTGGTAATAAGTGTCCACATGAGTGCAGGCAGGTGCTGTGTTAACACCTCCTCTTAACGCGCCTTTCCACCAGGGGCCATTCTTCAGCTCAGTGTTAACGAAGGCCATATAATTAATAGGTGGATGGTATGGAGAAAGCACCCCGAGTTAATCAATGGAGGCCATGTTTGAAGAGCAGGCCAAGGTGGAACACTTGTGTCTAAAAGGGAGGTCTCAGTTGGAGAGGAGACTCTTTGATGGTATTCAGCCTAATTTCTTTGTTCAGATCTATAGGAGACTCTCGCTATATGTTGAATGGATGCAATCTTAGTCTATTTCTTCGACATATCAACGCTTACATTAAAAACTAAGGCACTCTTTTATACAAGGCACTGGCAACGAATTATTTTGTCCAATCTGTATTCACTCAAGTCCCACTGCAGGTAGCTGAGTTCGTAACCACAGCTTCCCTGAGTCCCATAACACATCTTCCCCAATATAATCAAATTTCCTTCCAAAAATATGAATTCCTGTAGTTGAGGGTTGTGGAAACATAACTTTGTCGGGATTTCTTCATTCGTATGTAAAGCCACAGACTGTTTAGAAGAGTAGGTAAGGGGCAGTAACCTCAATGGAACGTAATGCATTAAAGATCTCAGATAAGGAGAAAGATAGAAAGGCCTGCTCTGATATACATTCTGTTTCAATGAACCGGCACCGTGGTTCAAATGATTTAACCTTTTCATTTTTTTCTGTTTCTTTTTCCCTGCTTCCCGCTCTACTCCTTCACCTGCTCCTTATCTCCACAAATGGAGTGTTGACTTGGAGTTCTTCAAAGGAGAAATACTGTCGGCCTGCTGCTAATGGGGATCAGGAGAGGACTGTTCTGGTACTTGTCAAGCCCTGTCCGAGCTGCCATCCTGCACTGGAGTGTGGAAGCTATTTCACCTCTCCTCCAAGTGCTTTCTCACATTCAGTTACATCTCCTCTGCCCTTCTTTTTTCTTGCGAGCATTTTTTTTTCAACCACCAGATGCGGCTCTCAAGCATTAAACTGTTTTTCTCACAAACAATTTTTGGAGATGATATCAGCCACTATAATTTTTAAAAAGCCCAATATTTTTTTCCAAGCAGCAAAAGGGCATATTTTTTAAAGGACACATTGCTTTGAACCATGTTATAGAGGTTTTCCCTTGTCATGTACGCACTCAAAGTTGTTGTGAATCTGCATTCGTCAACTGTCCTCGTGGAGGGCCTGCTTTTGGCTCAGGTTCATCTAAATGGTGTTGATTTACCTGGATATAAACAGTTAAATTTTCCTTTGACATTAGAAAAAAGCATGTCAATTTGGAATTACTAGTTATATCTGTGGAGAGTCACGTCTTCTAAGTGTATTTTTTTTTAGCATTAATTAAGTTTTACCATGTATTTACCAAGTCTTCTTTAACTGTGCTAAAATATTCGAGAAAAGCATATACCATAACATATACAAATGCATAAATTAAGCTATAACTAAAAAACAAAAACCACAACTGCACAAAGCAGCCATTTGACATATTAAAATGTTTAACTGTCCTTTTCATTTCTACAATATCAAATGATTTCACACTTGTATGTTATTTTACACACTATTTTTTGCTTTTTTCTCTGCAAAGTCTCAATAAAATAAACACTTTTTAAAATAAATGCAAATGACCGTTCCAAGCCTTAAATCTTTCAACCGCACTACTCTTCTTCTGTGTCTATTTGATATCCTTTACATGCAGTGCTCTCCCCTGACTACTCTGACCACGGCCACAAAGCCACTCCCACTGCTTTTATTCACTTTGATTTAATCTTATCTGTGCATTGCAACTTGGTGTGCAATTCTATTCAATTTGCCTAATCACAAATTAGAGAATCAAACTATATGAATAAAAGGAAATGCAATAAAACAGCAACACAAAAAGTCCTTGGGAAGCACATTGTTCATAAATGTTCTATGATGTGACCACGTTTCACTGTTGCATAAAGACGCAGATGGAACAGAGTATGTAAGTATACAATCGCTTTTTAATTATGGTTTTGGCTCAATATTGATGTATAATATGTACTAAATAATAATGAACCACGTATGTCATAAATTATCACAGAGAGAAATGATTAATCCTCTTTAAGTCCATGTCTGGTCTTACACAGTGTATTGCATGTGTGTATTGTTACATTGTTTTTGCCCTTTGTGATTATAATGTTTACGTTTCAATGCCTATGAGAAGCACTTTGTGTTACCTTAGGATGAAAAAGCGCTTTAAAAATAAAGGTTGATTGAATGTTGAAGAAGTGCCTCCATGATATTGTATTGCTAAAGTGTTTGTATCAATGTACTCTATGATATATTTAAATACAGTGAAACTTGATTACAATTGTATCTACTGCCCTCTGTGATGGTCTTAATGGAACGGACAAAGCTAGGATTATCAAAACCCCCACTCCTCCATTTCTCTCTACTGGCTTACTTACATTCTTGTAATATTTCAGTGGATGTGCTTTTCCTTACATTTCTGTGTGGTGTGTGTGTGTGTGTGTGTGTGTTTTCTGTGTGTGTGCGCTCATGTTTCTGATGCCCAGTGTTTGAGTGTGTGCAGGAGAAGGACGAGGGGTGGGCCAAGGCTTTACAATGGTCAACTGAAAAGAACCATTCTTTTATACAGCAATTAACCCCATCTGGGTAAATAATACGCAGTGCTGCCGTAGAGGCCTAAACCTGAGAGCACTTCAAACAGCAGGCGGGTCACCCAAACCACGACAAGATGCTGCAGGAACCGCTTTTCACAGAGTCCATAATGCAAAGCATTGGGTTTCACTGTAAAGTTTCAGCAAGATACCCTAGAAACGAGAAGGATGGAGTGAGAGGGGATCAGGCAGAGATGGAGGTTGCAGCGATATCACAGATAACGGGTCTGGATGCACTTACCTGCTTGGATACTTGATCTTATTATTTTAAATTCTGGGGCTCAGGCACTTATAAACACAGGGCTAGGGGACCGTGGAGGGAGCAGACGAGGGGGGTGGTTTGAGATGGGCCATCACACAGAGAGAATGTATCGTGTGAGAATCAACTTTTCTCATCTCCTGCTATCAAAACTTAATTTCCCGTTTCGCAAGCACAGGCATGAACGCACATTTGGCCAATCAAGGTGTTAGTGGAGGAGACATCCTTTGAGGAGGAGTGTGGGCGATTAACGTCAGTCAGGGCTGCTGCTCTTCAGATTTACAGCACAGAGGAAATGGATGTGATCTGGTGAATGTGAGAATTGGTGTGAGGTACAGAGGGGAACATGTCTTTTCATAGAGATGAGGGCCTCCGGAGCTGCATTACGGGGTGTGCTCCTGGGGCCCATGTGTTAACTCCCTCACAAAATCCTTTTTGGATTGAGGCTTGGTTTGAAGAGAGGCCTTTTGTGCCCAACAACAGCCGTGGGACTTATGGACACACTCCAAACCACTAAGGGATGTAATATTGGTGTCACCTGTCACTTAGCAATAAACGGCTGTATGCAGCTCTGTAGTGTGCAAGGGGGAGATCTCTGCATGGTTTTGTAGTCTATACATTTGACAAATAAACAGTTTAACTTTACTCAATAAAACACCATCTAACTTGATACAATACATTTATAAAACATGTTTGTCCCAACGGAGAGAGTTTTGTTTGGCTGAGTGAGCACGGTCCTCTCTTGTTTTTACATTTCTGATGTCTAAAGACGTCTAAAGACGGTATGAGGAACTATGATAGAACCAAAAGAGTTCATCGGTATAGTTCCATTTCTATGTGTTATGAATAAGTACAAACAAACAAGCCATTGAAATTTAAATTAAAGCATACTTTTATATCCCATATCTATTCACAAATTCCAAGATATGTTCAAATAACCTGAGCTTTTTTGACTTTTAATTCTTTATACTTGATATTATTGCATTTATCAGACACATGTGGTTAGGTGATTACACAGTATATTTAGTATGTTTTATATTTGAGACCCTCTTATTCAAACCAGAAATGATCCATTACGATTTTGGATAACATTGCTGGGACTCGGCCAATCATTGCAATTTTCATTAAATTGTGTTTTCATTTTGTGCAGTAAAATTCAAAAGTGTCCCATTGCCACTGAAATACTTCACATACATTACCACCCTGTAGCATATATATATCCTGTGTCCCTAAGCCCTGCTCATTTACTTGCCCTGAAATTGCACTTGATCTGCATCATACCCATCAACAGGTTGTAAATTAGCGGCGGGTATTTGGAGCATAAACACAAGGGACAAGGGTCAGTGGCACAGCTCACGCCGACTAAGATGCACGACTTTCTAGTTAGCGCACATTTGTCATTTGAAAACAAAAATACATCACTTGAACTGATGGCAAGTGTAGGACTTAGAGGAAGGGCAACTGGATATAGTTACAGGTTTAGGGAGAGTGTGACTGATTTGAACAATAATAATGCTAATTTATTTTTCATACTTCACACCACAATTAGACACGGGAGATTAAGTGCTGAGGGAGAGCTCCGGGCTGCATGTTATATTTATTATCACTGGCAACGCATAATGTTAATAATGCATGCTAATCTGGAATCAAAGAACCATGTTATATCAAAGCAGGTATCACTTGTCTTTGCTTATTAGTAGATTACAACAACTACAAAAGGCTTCTCATTTCACTTCCTGCGGTAAGGAAGTACTTTTGTTTTTTTGAACCAAATTAGTTTTACCCGTCACGCACTTTTCTAAAACATTTGCAGCGTTCTAGTGCATCACATTTAAAAGGAAATTGTCCATGTAGCAACGATCTACTCTCTTGTGTTGCTACGGTGAGGCCTTGGAGACCGGTGTTCAGTCGAGCCAGACCACATGGCCAATGGAGCGGCCGGCAGACTGTGTCATCTTTACGCTCCATCAACAACAAACATCGGCCTTAAGTGAGACGCACCGCCTCCCGTTTGTTTGGTTCTTGGTTCAGTTTATTTTCCTTCCCTCGTCACAGTTTTTATGCATATCCTCAATTTCCACAGTAGTGTTGCAAAGACGATTTTTTCGATCATTTCACAAAAATACAATTATAAACATTTTTTTTTTTTTTTTTAAATAAAGAACATATATTTTACGCTTCACTAAATCAAATATCATTAAGTTCCATGGCATACTGGTTGAAAGACACTGATTTACAGGTCATACACACTCTCCACAGCATTAGAGCAGTTAATCATGCTTTTCATTCTATTCTGTAGTAAAAAAAGAAAAACAAGTTTAAGATTCAGAATATTGCCATTTGCAGTAAAACCACTTTGGAATACATTTGCAAAATCTGGTTCCCACCTAAATGTAAATGAATATGAAAATGTAAATGTTTAACTCAGTATCTCCACTATGAGCAAAGCCCGGGGGGACAAATACGTATTGAGTAAACACGTTTACCCCAAACCTCTCAGCACTTTTACTCGAGGGCCGCATGCAAGGAATCTACAGCGCTGTATCTGCATAGCTCCAGGCATTTCACGCGCCTCTAGATCAGCTCACAGCACAGGGCTTGACGACATCAAAAACAAGACAACTGGAACAACTACAGAGCAGCCTGAAGACAGTCCCACACTCATATTGAAAGTCCGGTTTCCCCTGCCCCAGGTAAGTGCTCACGATGATTGTAAGTGTGAGACAATTACACTGTCACTATCAAAGGATGCAGCCTTTAAACAGGCCGTCGGGGCGCTCAGCAGGGCCAATCATCACTCATCTCTTCCCCACTGTGACACTCAGGTGCTCAATCCTCTCTTTGTTCTGCACATCACCTGCAACTATTCTGTTACTGCAGGCTCTTAGGCAGCCATGTCTCCAAAGAAGGTGCAAAGTGGTCCCTCAGGGCATGCAAACAGGTATCTGAAAGTCTGCTCTTACTAGACCTGTTTGTGGCTGTTCTTTTTACTGTTACTACAGCGGGGAGTGACAAGTGTTTTATGATAATTAGCTTCTTACGACACAATTTTGTTTAAATGTTCATGTTTTGTCAGACAATCGAATGCAAATAATCATAAAGCTCCTGTAAAGTAGTATGTTTACAATAAAGATGGAGTCAAATCAAACACTCTGGGAGGATTCAGGACCAGTTTGAACTCCAAACTCACAAATAAAATGATAGAATTGTATTTATATAGCAGATTTCATGGATAAAAGAGTTTGCAGTAAAGTGCTGCAGTAGAAAGTAATGAAAGTTTAATAAACAAATGCCAAATCTGACTTCTCTGGTTTAAAACAACAACACCAGTGCAATGTAATAAGGGTAGAGAAACTTCAAATACAAGTAATGAAAAAAGATAGATACAAAAATAAAATATATAGTCCAAAAATGACCAAAAAGTGAATATAGATTTTTCATGGGTTTTGCCTGGAGCGTTTTGCTTGATAACAGGTGCCTACAGCTCAGGTCCAGCCACTTTTGCCTCAGCTGTGGAAGGGGAATTGTTAAAACCTACATCATGCTGAATCAACCGTCAAATAGATCCAATCCCCAGACACCAGATTTACCTTTCTTTATATTCACATAGAACTGGTTGGCAAACTTTGGAGTCTGATCTTTCTCTGTGCAGAAATTGTTCCCTCTTATAATCCGAGTAAATGAGTTTCCATTGTTCAAAACTACAGAATTCCAGCCATTTGATTGTGCTCTAAGGGGTTCTCAAGATTCAGTTTTTAACATAATCATGGAGGTATTTTAGAGGAAAAAAGGTCAGTGTAGTAAGAAGCTAAAATAGACATACATGTATCATACAAGCGATATCTATGATCACTAAAGTATAATTATATTCCATAATGCCATTTTATTTGGTGAATCTGGAAGCAGACTAAGATATGAAGGCCTTTGATATACAGTGGAGCATAAAGTGCAACCACTTACTCCCAAATG
The DNA here is from genome assembly GCA_964034765.1 of Knipowitschia caucasica. Classification (NCBI taxonomy): domain Eukaryota; kingdom Metazoa; phylum Chordata; class Actinopteri; order Gobiiformes; family Gobiidae; genus Knipowitschia; species Knipowitschia caucasica. Next base: position 11,798,547 of record OZ035829.1, read on the forward strand.
CACAGCAGATTCCCATTTCCGCCGTTCCCTTTTGGGTTAATACCTGTTTCATGTTTAACATCAATTAAAGGCATAGAGGTAATTAGAGAAGACATGGGAGAAACAGAGGGGATCCTGCAGTTTCTCCGCCACAGTTTAATGATTGGCCAACAGCCGACAAGCGGCATTTGTGGAATGTTTGTCCCTCATTCAGTGTATGAAAGTTATTGTTGAGGCTATATGGAAGAAACCGATGTGGCTCTCACAGTGATTGACGGGCAGAGGGTTTTTTCCCACTCATTTGGACGGTTTGGCTTCAATCCCTGTGCTTCATGGATCTTTTTTGAGACTTTTTGTTTGATTATGCTCAAACTGAGATGATCAGTACAAGTCTGCAGATGTCAGTACATTTATCAGTGAACTTATTTTAGTTATCTGAAGGTTGAAGCAGATGGTGAGGGGGGCGTGTCTTGGTGTAAAACCACATACATGCTGCAAAAGTCTGTGCTGTTTACAACGATAAAACATGAAATCTGCTGAGACACAATCCTCCCCATCTTTTGTCATTCTCTTCACTTGCACTGTTTTTATGCTATTTCTGCAAAACACCTCACTTACCTTATTTCTAGCATCTATGAGAAAATGTCTGTCATTATTGGCTGCTTGGCTGAAAAAAGTTAGCTTATCAGAACAATAATATAGGTAAAATTAAGGGCATGTCTACACTGGTCTGGTTTACTTGGGGAAAAAATGCTTCACAGATCTGATTCAATTGTTTCAAATGATGTAAACTGACTTACTGTATGTGACTATTGCTGACACCTGTCGACTTGTTTGGTGGTTTTACGTTCACATATTGCCCCAAATGAACCAGAAAGATCTGTAATGATGTTTGAATAGTGTAATGGTGTTCGTAAGGGTGTTGTGTTAGCAGCTGTTTGTGGTTTCCCTGATTCATCACTGCACATAGTTTTACATTTTAAATTCCATGTACCCCACTTTCAGTTTAGGGCACCACGCCTTCTGCCCCCCTCTCTTCCCCTGGTTTGCCCCTGTCCTTGTGACACCCCATCCATTTATGTTTTATTAAACTTCAACGCATTCTGAGACTCATTTCCTGTGGTTACTATTGGAACAAAGCATGCTGGGAGTTTCCAGTGGCTGGCAGGGGTCTGAAGATGCTGGAGCAGTGGGGCTGAGGGGCAGTGTGGTTTAGGATGGAGAAACAGGGGAGGGGCTGTTTGATTGAGAAATGTCCTCTCACACTGTGTCCCAGAGCATCATTCTCAAACGTATGGTAAATAGCACCTCCAACACTATTGGAAGCAACTATAGCACACATTCTGACTCGCAGAAAGAACCTAGACCATTTTTGTAGTTTTGCTCAATTAAGTGCTTTATGTTTGTTTATCTTAATTCATAATATGGTATACTGAGATCAATTAATCAGTCATTTTTTATTTCAAATTGTGTATATATTTACTAACGGAGTGCAAAATAAATCGACAGACACTGTTTGAAGAGAACTTTTATATTGAACTTCTGAAGGTGTACAGCAGCAAAGCAACCATCAGACATAATATACAACATTCACCATTCTACCTTAAACAACCACATGGGCAACGCTACATTAAGGAAAAAAAGCCATTGACACTTATGGAATGCAACATAAAGGGCAGCTGAGGATGTGGTTCCTGTAAAATCACACAAAACACAATTGTAAAGCTGTGGTTTAGCGTTGAAGCCCTGAAGCCTCGATATCACACACACACACTCACACACACAGGCACGCGCACACACATACTCACACTCACGCACACAGGCCCTCGCACACACACACACACACACACACAGGCACGCGCACATACACACACACACAGGCACTCGCGCGCGCACACACACACACACACACACACAGGCACGCGCACACACACTGTCCTGATGTGACTCTAAAATATTCCGCGCCTTACTCCTGAAACAGATACTTGAGTGACTGCCTGTCAACTTGTCAGAATTAAAGAACATAATTATATTTTCAATGTGTGTTAGTTTCACAGTCTGAACACTGAAGTACTGTGTAACGTCCAAGAATCTGCTCTGTGCAGCAGCGGCCGACTCTTTACTGGGAAGCACTGTCAACGCACGAGCTCAAGCTCGAGTTGGATTTACTCAGGTGTAAAGCCCACATCAGGGAGGCACTTCAGGGAAACAAATTAGAATATAGGGACATTTTCTACATTTCTTTTTAATGGTCCTTATTTAAATACTGTATCATCAGTAGGTCCACTCATTCACTACAATAACACTGCTGTAGAATCACCACATTCTCTTCAATATAACTCTCAGATACTACCAGAAGGTCCTGGGTTCGAATCCTGGTCAGAACAGAGCCTTTCTGAGTGGAATATGTATGTTCTCCCTGTGTCTGCGTAGCCTACCACTAAAAACATGCACAATAGGTATGAATGTAAATGAGTGAGTGAATGGATGGTGTTGATTGGAGCTGATGGTCCAGTGTGTTCGGCGACTCGCTTCCGTCATCACTGTGTGTGGAATAATTGGAACAATATCTGAACTCTGAACATTGTAAAGCGCTTTAGGTGACCTTGGTCTGTAAAATGCGCTATATAAATAAACATTACTTACTTACTTACCATTGCAATAATATCCATAAATATAATTTATTATAGAATATATATAATATATTATTTTATTACATATAAGTTTAAATTACATTAATTACCCCTCCCATATTAATGAGTTTCTCTGTAACTTATCTGCGTCTCATGCTGTTCAAGACTCACTTCTATTTAAAGAAGTCTAACAAAAAGCACTGTGGTGATGATCCAGGACACTATTATTCTTGTATGAACATTTATCAACATTCATGGACATTGGTCAACTCCCTATGTCATATGGACCAACATCTATGTGTTCTATACTCTTTTCAACTGTTTCATTCTGTGTTCTGTGTTGGCAAATTTTCTATAGTGGCTGTTTATCTGTGTCACGGACATGATCCTTTTGACGGAATGAGCTACCGAAGTTTCTTACGTCCAAATTTGATTAATAGATTCTTTATTTTTTTTACACAGAGTAGAAACAAAGTGATTACTTTCATATAACCCATTAAATGTGATACCAGGCATTTTTTTTCTTTTTCACAATTTTTCAAGGGTACTTTTTCATTTGTATTGATAATTTTTCAAAAGTTATTCCTTTTTAAATCAAGTGATTTACTTATGTTAGCCATGTTAATGTTGTGGGAGTCACTGATTACCTCCTAGGCTGATCTGTATTTTTTTTTTTTTTTTGGCAAAAATGTATTTGTCAATCTTTTCTTTTGATTTTATCCACAGTATCTCTTTGATATGTCTTTGTTTGAAACCTTTTTCTAATTCCCTGAATGGCACTTCTTCAGGTAATGATAAATGTGGTTTGGTGGATTTGTTTGGTGGCTGCATTTTCTGTATGAAAAGTGCTTTGGAAATAATATTTGATTTTGATACTTTAAATTAGTTGGGAACAATAGGAAAGTGAAGATGGGTGAGATCCATGATCCAAAGGCACCAAGAACAAGGGACATACATGCACAGCAGAACACAGGTGCACTAGACAAAATAACTACAGCTGAGAAAATGTAATATCAAACGATAGAATTTGCTGTTTTACTACAGAGTTGATCATTTTACTGATGTACAAATTTAAAATTACCCTTTTCCATTACTGAGTTAGTTTAAGAATATTTTTGCAGATCCCCTCTTGAATGAGCAGCAATCGTCTTTCTTTGGTTTGAAACAATTTTCTCAATTAACTGGCTGCATCTCGAGCAATTCAGGAAAATCATCTTTTTGTTCTTTCAACTAAGCTAAACACGAGATTACATTTATTTTCTTAAAGGCAGAGTGTATTCTGGGGGATATTCTCTGGCTCGGAGCTTGTTTGGAGAGCCTGTCCCTCCCTCTTCATGTCAGCTCTATATACTGCTGTCATGATCCAACACACTGAGAGCTGCAGAAGTAAAAAGCAGATATTTTTATCATTACCACATCACAGTTCACACTTGTCTCCCGTGCATGTCTTTGTACTGTGTGAAATCTCCTGAGGCACACTTGATTTAGTCTGTATGATTGAAACTTTCCAGGGCTGCATTAGCACTGTGGTTATCTCACAAGGAGATAAGAGCGACTGCAGAAAAAAAAAAAGTTTGATCCTTCAATAGAAAATGTGGTTAACAGTGCTTGTTGTCATTTTAGTGGAATTATAACTCAAACTAAATAGTCATTAGCCTTACAATTTATAGAGCGGGAGAAGATTAGCTGGTCCGGTCAACTCGACTGGTACCAGGGGAAGCGTTTTTTACACTTTGAAGCAACTGTGGTTAAAATGGACCTATTTACTAATAACAGTAAGTAAGACTCTGATTTTTTCCATTAGAATGTTTTGGTTATCTGAAGGCCGAAGCTACTAGCTCCGTGGTAGGTACTGATTGGACTGTTTTCGATTCCTCCATGTTTTATATCACATGCAAGCTGTAAACTCTTTGTTTGTGTCTCGTCTTTACCATCAACAAAACATAACTTCTGTCTGTGACACAATCCCGGACCACCATGCCATTTTCTTCAGACCTCACGTACATTACCAAAAGAATTTTAAAGCATAAAAGTAGACTGTTATGTCATGGCCAAAGTCAATCACATAGTCTGAATCCAAATGAGACAACAGAGCTGAAACAGGCAAAGGATTTAACCAAATGTTATCATTAAATAATTCATTAATGAGTTACAATGTTTTAGATTTTCAAAAAGTGGGAGGCACGCACAGACACCTATGGAACAAGTTTCACCAGATTTGGACATGAATGACCCTGAATTACAGCAAGAGTCAACACACCTCCTGCTTCCTGAGAATTAGTTAAAATCCTTGAGTGACAGGTGAGCTTTCTCCTCTTGCAAAGTAGTGGTGATTTAAAAAAAATATTCAAGTTTCTACTGTTAAACTGACTTACTTTATATGATAGTATATTCTTAGTGTGGGAAAAAATATGCATTCTTCTTGAAACATATGACGTTGCAGGGGTGGATATGTTTTTTGCTTTCTCTGTCTTTGAGAGATATGAGCTGTTTTATTGGTACACAGTATTATTATGCCAAAACTTCTGCCACATTTTCCTTCACATGATCCCAAAATAAATTATGATATCGTTAACTGAAAAATAAAGCAGCAGCTGCAATGCTTTATTAGTTGTCTAGTTTATAAACAAACAGCTTTTGTTTTATGTGTTGGATGTGCAAAAGATGTTTCGCAATTTTATGATTTAAAAATACAATCTTACCACCGGCCATTACTCAAGACAAATATTTTCACTGACAATAGTCATGAGCGAAGCACAATTACCATGATGACCTCGGGGCATCCCATGGAGGACAGCCCTCCTGTGTGAACCCTACCTCCCTCTCGCTGCTCTTTTGATAATTGTGAATTATTACAGGCCGGGCTCTTGTTGGTAACTCTATAATTTTGCACTTGATAATTGATCACAGGTGCAAGTGTTTTGAAGTCCTTTTTCCATTTCTTCTTTGCTTAAGCAGTGATCCGAGGTCGTGGCAGAGGCCGGCCACTGCTGGAGAGCTTCCCTTCTCTTAATTCCAGGCGTTCTTTGGGTGTCGTGGATGAGTTGAGGTCCTTTCATCCTCCTGGTGGAAAGGAGGACACCGTGAGCGCACACGGTCAGCCCAGCTGGGATGTGGCGCAACTCTCTACATTCCTGCAGTTTCTCTGGTCACTGTGAACATGTGCTGCTTTCCCCTCCGAGCCTCTGCACAGCCCTCTCAGCCAAACCATGTTGGGAATGGAGGAGGGAATATTGGATTAGAAAAAGTCAAAGCAGATAAATCTCAGTGGGGCTCTCAAGTCCATCTCCCACCTTCAGGATTTATAATGTTTTAACCACGTGAAATAATAAAGCAGCAGAATATAAGTCATAAAAACGTATTTTGTTCACGATTATTCACAGTTTTGGCTTGGTGTTACGCAGCATTAGTATTTATTAATGACAATATCAAGTTCAGATCTGTTATTCCAGATGAGTCAATCCATCTACCAGACAAGCATACCGATGACTGTTTTCAGCAAAATTGTTACCCCCACAAGGCTTCTGGCCAATCAGTAATAAACATGAACAAAGTAAAGGAGAACCCCAACTTTATTTTATACTAATCAGTGTAACAGTGTGCTAGATTTAGGGGAAGGTAAAAATACAACCAAACCTTATTCAACCCTGCAGCTCATGTATGGAACAAATGTATAAGACATGAATGCATTACTGAATATATTTTACAGATTTGTTAGTAAAGTAAGTAAGTAATGTTTATTTATATAGCGCATTTTACAGACCAAGGTCACCCAAAGTGCCTTACAATTGTTCAGAGTCCAGATATTTTTCCATTCTCTCCACACACTGTGTTGACGGAAGCGAGTCGCCGAACACACTGGCGCATCAAAGCCCCCGACCAAACACCATCCATTCACTCACTCATTACCTTCATACCTATTGTGCATGGTTTTAGTGGTAGGGGAAACCGGAGCACCCGGAGGAACCTATGCAGACACAGGGAGAACACACAGAAAAGCCCTGTTCCGACCAGGATTCGAACCCAGGACCTTCTTGCTTCATACGGTCTGATGGTAAAGTACTGCCACCACTGACTCAATGCTACTAACCCTACACCATCTGCCCTCTTCACTGCCACCAACCACTCACATACAAACCACACTCAGCCATGTGGGTGAAGTGTCTTGCTCATCACCAGTTTGGCAAAGGTCTCACATCACAGCACTAACCAGGCCCTGCCCTGCTTAGCTTCTAGGGCTTTCCCGTGCCAATTGCTTCTCTAAGGACAATGTCGCCATATGAGGCAAATACAATTGTGAGCAGAATTCAGAGCAAATAAGTACAACATACAGAAGTGATGTAAATGTGTGGGAATATTGAAATGGTGGAAGTGTAAAGGTGTGGCAGGTGTCCAAACCACCATCCAGGGCCATGACTCACCGGGGCTCAGTCTTTCCATCGGATCCGAGCTTTATTTGCCGCTCTGAACATGGCTTCTGTTAATCAAGTTAAGTTTAAGTTGATGTATTTTTGCTTCAAAATATTCTCACTTATTTTCTGTGAGTGGTGCTATTTCTGCAATGTCCCCACAATGAGGTCAGTGCACGTTTAAAAAAAGAAAAACTAAAAAAGGTTTGTTTAATTAGCCACATTTGTCTTTTTTCTATGTCTTGACAGAAAGTTGTACATAAACATCGATCAACAAAGGGGGAAAGAGCAACAAAATGCATGTGGCCATTTTTATGTTTGACAGCAGCAAATGGAACAAAAACAACAGTGCCCCAAGTTCCAGCTTTTTGTCCTTTAACAGCAGCGCGGAGTGTGTAATGACTACGACGAGTAAGTTAGAGGTAAAATGAAAATATAGCATGACATTACATCTATATACAATTGGTGTGTTTCTGTCAGAGGTGATGTGTGTTTTGATACTTTAGATTACATTGATTAAACGTGATACAACTGCAAAAGTCCATTCATAAATTATCGTTCTAAAGGAAAATAAATGCATTTTTTTGTTGTTGTGTGTTCTCATGGGATAAACACAAACTGGCGACTGAATCTTCTTTGAGAATGCTCCAAAGTTCATTCACTCAAAAGAAAATCTCTGCCAAGTTATACATTGCTAAGTCATGCTTAATTGTTTTATTCTGTTACACATTGCCAAGAGTAGGCAGAGCAGTAGTCAGGTACCACAAATTACAGTAGCTAAAATGTCAGCAACAGAAGCAAATACAGAACTAGCATAATATACAAGAAATACAGAGATATACATTCTGAAATATGTTTTGGGAAATAAAAAAGGCATCAATGACAAATGTATGGTGTTATGGTGGTTAATATGAGATTTCAAACAGGTTGTACTGCTACAAAGAACAATTAGGGAGACAATTAAAACAAGTTGACAAAAAATATGATTCTACCACAAAAAAAAACCTCTGAATGTAATGACTGAGTGAGTGGATGGTGTTGGTTGATGCGCCAGTGTGTTCGGCTTCTCGCTTCCGTCATCACCGTGTAGGGAGAGATTGAAACAATATCTGAACATTGTAAAGTGCTTTGGGTGACCTTGGTCTGTGAATGCGCTGTATGAATAAACATTACTCATTTACTTACTAATGACTACTCAAATATGCAATGAAAACATATACAATCAATGTCCTTACAAATAGTGTTCACAAAGAATGTATTCCAAAATAAGATACAGTTACCAAAAACGGTTTGGCCTCAACGCCACTGCTCCCACAAAACCATAATCAGTGTCTCCAGCACACCTGCATAAGAGCAGAGAGCCTCCACCCCAGAGACTCCACCTTACGCACACTCAGGGTCGATTGGATTAAGGAAAAGTCGCCTCTGCACAGAAGTCCCGAATGGTACCATGGTTGGATCTGTTTTCAGGTCTGAATTTGACGAAGGAACAATGTTGTAACAAGGTTTAAAGCTTGTTTTAGCAAAATGTCTTCTTTAAAATCAAGTGAAAGTATGATATAGTCACAGTACATTCGGTCACTTAAAAGAATACATAATGGGGACTGTGTTATCCATGAATTGAACACAAACACTCTCAAAGCCGTAGACTATTAGCTGTACGCTGTAGCCCTTTACAATGTACAGGTGGCAGCAGCGGCCGAGGGGTGTGGGCCGCGGAGGTGAGGCAGGGGCCGGAGCTGCTTGGTCCTGTGATGATGGCGTAATGGGAACTGCCAGCTGTGGCCCTAATTACACCACACCATGGAGGGGGGGAGACTGGTCCTGTTTTTCTTCTGGGACACGCAGCCTAACCAGTGTGTAGACTCCAATGTTTTTAAGCCAGATGAAGGGCAATGCTGAAAGATCTGCTTCACTGGGAGGAGGGAAAGGCCCAATTTGAGTAAGATTTGTTATTGTTTGACATTTTAAAGCTAATAAATAGATGAAATTCTACTTTGGGGGAAATATGATCAGGTGTGACCTTATGGCATTGTAAGTCCAAGAACACACAAATCTACAAAATCTTTCATTGCAAGCGCTGCCAAGGAACATGTAGACAAATCTGTTTCTTCTCTATGAATATGAATCATAATATGTTTGCTTTAACATGTTTTTTTACTCCTGAACACACTTCTCATGCCTTATTGCATACTGTACATGTTTATTGCATTCAACTGTCTCAGCCACATCTTATTGATTGTTTAAGTTTAGATGATCATGGTAAATGTTGAAATTTCCCAACAATATCTAAAAAAAAATTGTACAAAACATAAATACAAAAACATTTTCTTAAGATTTAAAATAGCAATTGTGAGTCATATCTACTGTTCAGTAACTACCCAAACCGTAGTTTAATTTGACTTTTTGCATATAGAGGAGTTTAGCCATTTTTGATGTTGCCTGAAAAGAGCTCTTCTGGTGGTGCAGAGCAGTCATTATGCCTTGTGCTTGGCTGCCTCTTCTGACACATTTCACTAATGGCATTAATGTCCAGAGTGCTCCAGTCCTCTCGAGGTGCCCGCTGCCGGAGGAGGTAAGAGTCCAGCAGCGCTTGAATCTAAGCAGATGGCACTTGTTTTAGTTTGGGCCCGACCATCTGGAGTTTACTTAAACTAATGACTTCATCATCATCAAACACTGGCCCACCGGCTCACTGTGGCACTCCCCACACACATGGGACACGGGTCGAGCAGCAGCCAGCTCTACTCATGACTTCACCAGAGCATGTGTACAGTGGTGGGCCTGGTACTCTTGAACTCTGAAATACAGTCACTTGTTGCTCTCCAAACACACAAATGTGTTTACAAGAGTGCAATAGTAAAACTGACATCCAACTGTGTCTTAACAGTCACTCACACAGTGACCTAACTCAGGCCTCGGGGAGGTCATCATCAATCTAAATATGTCTTGGCATTTTCTGACTCTCTGTCAGCTTTACAAACTGTTAATCATTCTGTGGACAGACTGATCCTGTCCCAGCTGTCTGCGGGACACTGTCAAGAGCCATTGACTTCTTAAGTCTGTATGTGACTGTGGCCCCAGACGTGTGTCAAACAGCAGAGCTGAACCACCCACAAGGTCTCTGCTAACAGATCCATAAAAGATGACAGATAGTAAGACAAACTCCTTTAAGTATTTTCAGGTATTTTTTCCACAGTATCTGTTGTGTTTACAGATCCCCAGCGGTGTGGCCGGAGAAGATACTTCATTTAATGGCCTTGTATTCCATCCACTTGCTCTAACGTAGCTTTCCAGAGACTTTTGCATCGTTGCGTTTGCATTGTTGGATTTTACACACAGATGTTTGACAAATTACCATTAATCCATGTCTTTGACCTTTGATGCCTTTAGGATCAGAGAACAACATGCATTCCTGCCAACATTTTGATTCTTAGCCCAATAAAACCATGGGAGTCTTCAACATAGTCAATTACTTAGCCAAGATGGAGTAATAATATGTTGCTTGTTGTGGCTTCCAGTAAAAGTGCAGTGTTCACTGAACAAATAACAGACAGTAGGATATATTATTTATGGCCCATCAGGCATGGTCTCCTCAAAGACGCAGTTATGTTTTTCATTAAGGACCCTATTGTCTAACAAGGGAAGGTCAAAATGGCTGTTCACTTTAAAAAATAATGTGATGAGCGGCTGTATGCTAGACCTATGTTCACACTTTAGTTGCCACATTATAGAAGCAGAGCTCTGGGGTCGCTCAGGAGAAAGGCGTAGGCCCCGGTGCTGGATGCCCTCCCTGCACTCTCAGGCTGCTTGGCTCTTCTCACGTGTAATAAGTGTAATGTTGCGGAGTAATTGTACAGTAGAGGAAAAGTACACAATCTGAGTTGATTATGGACAACTGGCAGCTCTAAGTGCAGCCACAGCTGAATACGAGGTGACCAGGACTGGACACAGGCAGCATGTGGGTATTATTAAAATATCCACATAGGAAATGAATTTACTGTAACTACCTTAACATGAATTAGAAATGACATTTGTGGTAAGCAGATACAGTGCACTGTATATTTGGTTTGTTACTCTTGTCAAACAGCCTATTGCCTATAGATTACTACTCTTTCAATAAATAACACTTAACCCCCCTCTGTACATTTTCTTCAGAAATGTATATAGTCTTCCTCAGAACATTCTGAGAGAGAGGGCCGGAGGTCGCAGCAGCTAAGAAAGTGAAAAAGCTTTCAAAAGCATTTCTCTTGGCCCACTCGCCCCTGAACAAAGCCTGCTGTCAACTGGTCAAGGTTTCACTTCCTAATTACCTTCTCCTGGGGCACAATGGCCAGACCATGGCCTAACCTGTGTACTCCAGACCCCAGCATTCTTTCCCAGACAGTGGTCTTTCCACCTCAGACACAAGGGTGCACCAGATGCATAAACAATTGTGTATGGAAGCAAACCGTATCATCGTCAAGACTTGCTGCTGTCTCCCTTTGTTCATTTCTGACTTAAATGCCACATTGTAATACAGTAAATCTGACCCAAATATGATTCTACAAATCGGATTTCCAACAGATCACATTCTTGAAGCTATTTTTCAGCGCTAAGCCTATTCCATGATTTGTGCACAACAAGGCTTTTTAAAGCCGTTTTACCCTGGGTTAGAGGTTGTCAAAAGTTCAGAAGGACTTGCTGCTCACCCAGTGTACTTTTTCGTTTTGAAGCCGCTGGAGCGACTCAAACCAACGGGTCAAATCAATTTCTCAGAACAAATGCAAAGACAGAAAAGGATGGCCGTGAAAGTCAGTGGCAACTGATTCCTTATTGGTCTGAGTGCTGAGTGATTCTATCTGACGCTCCTCTGCCACCCAGGTCACACACAAGAACACCCAGACGGGAATTCCACCACGGCTTATCTCACCGGCCCATCGACCGCCATCACCACAAGGGGAGGGGCCACGGGACGGGGGTAGGGTCAAAAGGGCAAGAGGGGGTCTGTACTGCCACTTGGATTTAGGGTTAGAGGAAACCTGTTGTTGGCCTAATGTTTACCAACAATTGCTCCAAGAGAAAACTGTCGAGAAATCTATGCCCTAAGGAAGTTAGCTACAAGTGGCTTTAGATATACAGGATTACAGAGACCAAGCACTCCTCTAAACACGGCCAGGGTTTGGGGCAAGGCACTAGGGGGAGAGGCAGTGTGTGAACTAATGCTTCATTAGGTCTTTACAACTTTAAGCCAATGTTTTTCCAGTTGACAAGCCACTTACTCCAACATCCACTAAGCCCTTTAAAACTTCAGAAGCCAAAAAAATATGCAGTTTAGAAGCATTAAACCTTTCCGTTCCAAATAAAACCCTGGAATGATTTGACTTCAAAGTGGGAGAGGCTGAGAAGTGTCTACCATGTCTACCAATGTGCCTTTATTAATTTGCCAAGTCTTACCACATTTCTCTTTCAATCAGAATCATTTCATTGCTACTAGAATTGTAATCTCTGAAACCATTCTACCTACTGTATGGGTAGATGTGCCCTGGAGAATGGCAAACTGTTCACATGGACAATTTAAAGTATATGGTTTACAAAACCTGAAATGTGCATCAATGCCACATAAGGGCAACATAGTTTTTTGGTTATGAAAAACTATCTTCTTTTTCACTTTAGATATATTTATATAAATCTGCCTTGCCCTGCAGCATCATAATTGATGTTCAGTTTTTGCATTTTAATGTTGAAAATGGTTTCAACCAAACATGTATTTAATGAATAAAAGGTATATTAATTTACAAAAAATGTGGTGAAAAGCGTCTGAGTGTTCAAAAAAGCACTATATAAGTACGATGTATCATTATTATTATTATTATCTCTGGATCTTGTTCACGAGTGAGGGAAAGATGGAGCGTGAGATTGACAGACGGCAAAATGGAGCAGCAACTGGAGGAAATAAATAAAGTGCAACTTAACCTTAAAGCTGCACTAACTGACTTTATTTTTGTATTCATTTCGAAAATGCTATCCATGTCTGTGTAGGGCATTGGGATATACGTCCTTTTGAAGAAAAAGTAGAGCAGATTTGTGCTGGCGTGAGATCTTTATTTTAGATCGAGTTTTGATAAAACAAGGAAGAGAATGTGTTTCGGGTCGCAGATTGTGACCAATCACAGCGGACCACTGGCCCCCACTTTTGTGAGAAATCTTCAGGTCCGTTAGCATAGACGGCTGAGTTAGCACAACAAGCGGCGGAGCTAACCTGAAGCTTCCTCGTCTTCGTCACCGGTTACTGCTTACACAGCGAGACAGCTATCCAAAAGAAAGTCCTGTTCCTCCGCGCTTCCCGGTTCTATCATTCTATGGTCACGCCATCCACGTGCAAATCCATATCCATGTATTATCCATATTGGGAGACACTAGCTCCGTCAACAACAGTGGGTGTGTGTGGGGGGCGATAGCTTCGTGGGTGCGGGGAGGGGAGCAGAAAGAGCGAGGCCAGCGAGTCCGCGGCTTCAAAATCCCAAAGTCAGTTAGTGCAGCTTTAAACAAACCTCTCAATTTTCTGCATAAAATAAATGTTACCATCGCAATGGTCATAAGCTCACTGACTGAAACGACAAGATCTCAGATGCCAGTCATCAAATTAGTTTCCTTCGCAGAGTGTCTGAGCACTCCCTTATGACAGAGACTTACATGGGAAGAGCTTGGAGTAGAGCTTTGGATGCTCACTGGATTACACCTATGTCTCTCAGCTGGCCTGGGAACACCTCAGGACGGAGGAATGATGTGTGGATGGTCTGCTGCCCTCCGTGACCGAGCAATGAGACACAGGAAAATGCAAGAAACAGCAAGATAATAACAAAGTAGCACTAGATAACAACTCATAAAGACGCATAAAACCTATGTTTCATTTTAACTTTTAAATATTCAGCCAAAATAATGATGGTAGAACTTCTTTATTGAGCAGCACAAGGTGAAATTGTGCGTAGCAGTAAGTCGTCATAATGGTTGGAGTCTCTGAACTCATTATGGTTATACAATATTGACTTTTATAAACAGTGGAAAGTGCTTGATCTTTCCAAATGCAAAAAATGCTTAAAAGGGGTCATTTACAGTAGGTTTCAGCTGGCATTGGACTTGAATTATAACCAAGTACCATTTTTGGACACGATAACATTAAAAAAAAAAACTTAATAGTGAAGCAAGTAAGTTGTAATTTATGCTTCATTTGTCAGTTTAAGTCAATTATTAAGGGCCATAACTATTGAAAGAGGAAGTTGGTGGAAGTGTTGACAGGATGGTTAGGACCGTGGAGGCCAAAAACAGCAGAGCAACAACCAACTTGGCAACAGAGCCTCGTTTTGATCAAAACCATCCCACTGGAAGGCACAGACCTGAACTTCAGGCTAGTTAGGAGTATTTCATGAACATAAGCTCCGTCTTTATATTTTCAAATCCTTTTTCTTGTTTAATTTCCGACAAAGGCAATCATTAAGACAGTAGCCAACACAGAAATTATGTTATTCTGTCACATATTTTTTCAATTTTCTTCTAAATCCCTCTCAAAGTTGTTTTGCTCTATACTTCTTCATTACAGTCCACACAGATAATTATGCACTGGCCGCACAAGTCATTGGACATCTTTGAGTTGGATGGATGGCCAATTTTTCTGTCTGATTTTTATTTGTGAGCCCCGGTGGTTCACAGACTGGTCTCATGATGGTTGTATTTCACAGGCCTTAAAAGAGAAAAATAATGTTGAGTTTCACAATATGGAATATGTTCAAAAGAGCGGCTGTACTTGTTTTCTTAGCACAATCTTTGTCAGGTTATATTGACACAAAGTTTGGCCCACGGGTTGAAAAGTGTGTGTTTGTCATTCTTGTTCCTCAGGGCCTGTTTTAGTGCTTGGAAATGAGTTTTAAGGTGAAACGTGGCCTTTTACTGATGTATAAGCATGCAGAGCTCTAAGTGCAGCAGTGCAAGAGTCATCAAAAAGGCTTCATTAAAGAATGGAAAGAATGTAGACATCTCCACAGGGCTCTTGCCTTATAGTCAAGATAATCCACTTACCATGCCATGCTTTGTAAAACTTACACTGACCCCTACAGGTGAGGAATGATAGCACATTATTAATATTAGTGTATCAACCAACTCTCTACTATTCAATTTTAACACCACAACTCTCAGAATGTTGAAACTGTTTGAAATCAATTGAATTCTGAAAATTACAAAATCCCAATGAATTAGTGAGTTTTCATTGAGTTTTATTCAAAGTAGGTCATTTAGAAGAATTTTATCTTTACCCACTTTTGAATTATAAAAGTGAAAATTGAAGTAAAGCCAAAAGCAGTTCTTTAAAAGGCTATACAATGCTATCTGCTGCCACATAAACATTATGTTGCTATAGTAACTATAGCACAATTTCAAATGAATAATTGTAATGAAAAAAAAAAACTACGCAGATACACTAGATAGAGAAGAGGCCAGAGTTAGGAAGACAAAATATGACATACAAGTAATTACACTTACAAAACTAAAAGCCATCAGATGGGCTATATGCACGAAGAGGCGTGACATAATTTCTTGTAAACTTAGTACGGTTAACTTACTTCTGGTCTGTGCTACCGCTATATTCTTGTGGTGAGTTGTAGTGAAATGGTTTAGTAACTAGATCAATACATTTGTCCGTGAGACTGATTCAAAGTGTTGACGTGCTTTCTCTCTGAGGAACAGCTTTGACTCTGGCTACTAAGAGAGATAAGGAAACTTTACAAATGCACAATGACAGCACAAAGAAAGAGTGCTGCTGTGTCCCAAAATGTCCAGCATCCTCAAATTCAACTCCCGTTTGAGCACTATTTAGGAAACTTGTGTAAACATCTGAAACTTACTTACTTTTTTACTTAAAGCCACCCTGTGTAATTTTTACAGCTGCTCTATATTAAAAAAACATGTTAACTCATAACAAAGGTAACCTTTTTAAGAATATTTACCTCCACCATATTGTTTGAATTGTATTCATTCAGGCTTAAAATTGAACTTTATAAGTGTCCATGAGAGAGGAGTGCTCTCCGTGTAAATGTGCCATCTTGAAAAACAGTGGTGGATAAGGGACAAAAAGGATGTGAGAATTGCGTTTTAATTTCACATGAGCTACTGATATCGTTGCCTTCACAAGATGGAAGAAGGAACCATGGAGGACCACAGTTATATAAAAGAACCATGGAGAACCACAGTTATATAAAAGAACCATGGAGGACCACAGTTATATAAAAGAACCATGGAGGACCACAGTTATATAAAAGAACCATGGAGAACCACAGTTATATAAAAGAACCATGGAGGACCACAGTTATATAAAAGAACCATGGAGGACCACAGTTATATAAAAGAACCATGGAGGACCACAGTTATATAAAAGAACCATGGAGGACCAGAGTTATATAAAAGAACCATGGAGGACCAGAGTTATATAAAAGAACCATGGAGGACCACAGTTATATAAAAGAACCATGGAGGACCACAGTTATATAAAAGAACCATGGAGGACCACAGTTATATAAAAGAACCATGGAGGACCACAGTTATATAAAAGAACCATGGAGGACCAGAGTTATATAAAAGAACCATGGAGGACCAGAGTTATATAAAAGAACCATGGAGGACCACAGTTATATAAAAGAACCATGGAGGACCACAGTTATGTAAAAGAACCATGGAGGACCACAGTTATATAAAAGAACCATGGAGGACCACAGTTATGTAAAAGAACCATGGAGGACCACAGTTATATAAAAGAACCATGGAGGACCAGAGTTATGTAAAAGAACCATGGAGGACCACAGTTATATAAAAGAACCATGGAGGACCACAGTTATATAAAAGAACCATGGAGGACCACAGTTATATAAAAGAACCATGGAGGACCACAGTTATATAAAAGAACCATGGAGGACCACAGTTATATAAAAGAACCATGGAGGACCAGAGTTATATAAAAGAACCATGGAGGACCAGAGTTATATAAAAGAACCATGGAGGACCACAGTTATATAAAAGAACCATGGAGGACCACAGTTATATAAAAGAACCATGGAGGACCAGAGTTATATAAAAGAACCATGGAGGACCAGAGTTATATAAAAGAACCATGGAGGACCACAGTTATATAAAAGAACCATGGAGGACCACAGTTATATAAAAGAACCATGGAGGACCACAGTTATATAAAAGAACCATGGAGAACCACAGTTATATAAAAGAACCATGGAGGACCACAGTTATATAAAAGAACCATGGAGGACCACAGTTATGTAAAAGAACCATGGAGGACCACAGTTATATAAAAGAACCATGGAGGACCACAGTTATATAAAAGAACCATGGAGGACCACAGTTATATAAAAGAACCATGGAGGACCACAGTTATATAAAAGAACCATGGAGGACCACAGTTATATAAAAGAACCATGGAGGACCACAGTTATGTAAAAGAACCATGGAGGACCACAGTTATATAAAAGAACCATGGAGGACCAGAGTTATGTAAAAGAACCATGGAGGACCACAGTTATATAAAAGAACCATGGAGGACCACAGTTATATAAAAGAACCATGGAGGACCACAGTTTTATTTCGAAAAATTATTATGCAGAAGTCCAGCGTCATAGCAACAAAGTGTCAACATCGCAAACCACACGCACCGAAAGACAACGTTAACACAACAGGAGGCACATTGTGTAGTTTGTACACAACAGACTCACACGTGGACAATACGTAACTTTTTTTAACACTGAAAATGAGAACAAGGCAGAATCTGCAACAGAGTCTCAGGATGTTCTGACCCGGTCCGAGCGCAGTCCAACTCCTATACATAAGTTTCAACTAAACTTATTCAGTGAAAAAGCCTCAAATAAAACACACATAGAATCCCCACAAAACAATCACCAGAATACTTTATCAGCAGCGTGAG
Source organism: Knipowitschia caucasica (assembly GCA_964034765.1). Lineage (NCBI taxonomy): Eukaryota > Metazoa > Chordata > Actinopteri > Gobiiformes > Gobiidae > Knipowitschia > Knipowitschia caucasica. The sequence goes on from OZ035829.1 coordinate 11,816,525, forward strand.
TGAATGTTATGTTTTCTTACCGTGATGCAGATAGGGCGCTGTGGCTAACGCTAATGCTAACATGAGCTTTTAGCCATGTCCTGCCACGGCTGTGAATATATCCTGCTTCTTTGATTGCCTTAGTTTTAAGCTCCCGCAGACAATAATCCTCCATGCGTCTCTTCTCTATAATATATTTTAATTTATTTTGTTATTTTGTCACTGACACTACAAGATTACGACAGCGTCAATCAAAATCAAGCTACGTTGTTTATATCACGTGCAAGCGACAAAATATGTCCTGCTGTTGTTTGCTAAAGCCAAAGGTGTTTGGAGGCTACAAACAAATAATACACGCTTTAAAATGAAACAGTGGTTAATATCCACAACAGAAAACCCTAGAGGGGGAGAAAAGTCTATATGTGCCAGAGATGAGGCCGATTGATGGTGCGAAGATTGCAGCGGAGTGAATATCCGAGAGAGCAGCGGAGAACCGTGAGGGCGAGACAAGAAATGCCCTCCACCTCTGTTAAGGGGGGAGCCCGCCAAGCCCATCACAACCCGGTTTACTCCAAATCAAAGAAATATATGCCTTACATTTCACACGATGGGAAGGGCTGTTGAGGTGCATTTATCATGGGTGTCACGCGCTAAAATCTATGGGAGCCCCTGGTCTATACCACGTTTGTTCCTGGCTTCTTTTCAGTTCTGGATTTTTGTATTTTGGCGTTTCCTTGGATTTATTTGATTAAATTACACTTTATTTTCAGTCCTATATTTTGGGTTCCTTTATAATTTCACCACATGATACATCCCTTACCCTTATTCACTATGCAGTCCATGAATATACCACGTAACCATTTTTCTGCAACTGCTTTCGCTAACTGCCACAATCTTTATTTAAAATGCTTACTTCTCAAGTTTGACAAATTCTGACATGGCTTATAAATTGTAAAAGAACCTTGATACAGAGTCAACATTGTGGTGCTGAGAGAACCATTCACAAAATACATGCTTGTGGCCTGTTCAGGTCATTTTTGGAGTGTTGAACTGACATTATGGAAAGCAGCAGCAAAGGCCAGACTGGAAACCACACGCTGAGACAGAAGTGAATATTGTGTGGCGGAACAACACGTGCAGGGCATAAAAAAGCCCATCAGAGTCAATCAGGCGTCAGGCGCTAGTCAGAGAGGAGAAGTGAGGAAACCTTACCCCGGCCCTCCAGAGTGGCCCTACCATTTGCTGCACAAGGGGAAATCCTCAGCATGTCACATACATCTTGATTTTATGAATGCTTTGATAGCTCCCCTAAAGGGGCTCTCTGGACCAGGTGGACGCTATTTATTCAAGCACAGTCAGAGAGATAGAAGTATGGAAAAGATATTTGCAGATCTTGTTTGCTCACACATGAAACCCCTTTTTCCCCAAGTGGAAATACTTATAATTTGAATGCTTTATTCTATAACTGGCTATAGAACTGTTTTTGATTGAAGGATCAAACCAGGTCTGTTTTTCAGGATTACTTTTGACTTCCTTTAAAGGTGACATTTTATATTGTATTGTTATATTTCTGACTATGGAACACTGATACTATAGGGAGGAATTTTCAATAATATATTTAAAATAGTCCCTCTCCTTGAAATAACTAACCAGTAAGACGTGTCAGCGGAGAATAGTTAAACCAATGACGAGGAACCTCAAGGATTTGAATTAATTTTGACAAATCAAGAGTCTGCGGCAGTGAGCATGGGTCTAACCAGTGCTTAATTGTCTTCAAAAAGTTTCACTATCACTTCACAATTTGAAACAAAATTGCCATTCACATTGAAAAATAAGCAGGTAATGTAATAAAGTAGGGAATAATACACAAAGTTCTGCCAAGCCACATGTGTCACATGTTAAAGCACTTTTGTTTTGATCCAATGATGACTCATGAATGAAAAACGCTTTATGAAATTGAACTTTGATTCATTGAATAGTCAAATGTACATGTACATTTTTCCAATCCCTCTTGAGATTGAGGTTTGCTAATGTTTTACATGTTTTTCAACATTTATATTAAATAGTTTACATTATATCAATGGTTTCCAGATTCGTGAACACTTATTATCTCTTAATATCATGTAGCAATGTGTGACTGTTTACTGGTAGAAAAAATATTTACTTCATTTCAAGTAAAAATCAATCAAATCCATTGAAGTATTTATGCTATGCAAGACAAATTAGCCACCATGTTTATACCGTGCACATGTGAAGCACCTGGATCGATTTGAGCAGCCGTCGTTCTCATAGTTTACATGAGAAAAGCTGAAAACCTGCCGTATCAAATCTAAAAGTGCATAACAGGCTCATGCTAGCCAGCTCCCATTAGCGCAGTACGACAAAGGCCTTATTGCTTCCAACACTGCAAACAAATTCCACACATTGTAACAGTCAGTGCATCAGGATCTAGTCACGTTACACGTCCAGTCTGTGCTTGGCTCCTCCATATTCAGTATCTGTGCACTTCTTTAATGGTCTCTAATGACAGCGTGGAAAGGGAAGCAGGAGGAAGTTATAAAATTTAAGAATGTTCTCTGATGTGACCACAGCGCTGCAAATTCCAACAACACAGTACATGCATTATTCAGTGAAATTAACACCAGAGTTTACGTGATCGGGCTCAAATCAAAAAGACGCATGCAGACAATGTTATGAGAGGGTTTGTTTAAGCTTGGTTTTAATGGGAAATGTGTTGATTTGACTGCGCAAAGTTTTATCTGCAAGGTGAGCAAAGTGGAGACGGAATAGTAATAAAAAGATCTTGTGAAATTTGAACTTTAACTTTCTTCATCCTGTGTGAAACCGCGCACACACAAGCGGCCCTAATTTATTTACTTTCTAAAAGGCCTCTGGGGAGCATTGAAACCTGCACTGTACAGTATATTTCAGCTGTGCACGCATATCTGATGATGTCAAGTTTTGCCGTTGCATTTTTTCAGCGCGCTTTTTGCTCATTGACAGAATGTGACGGTAGCGTTAGCCTGCTTTTTGCTATTGCTACGTGGTAATTGTGCAAAGCTAGTTCCAATGTGCCAGGTCTGTTTTAATGAATCCCACCTGTAGCACATTTGCACATTCATTCCTCTCCAAGGGAAACTCGGTTGCCAAAGCAAAGCTGAGCAGAGGGGCCCGTTACTAATTTAAATTGTGTAACCAACATGGCCGCTGATTTTATCAATGCATTTAGGTCCCATGCAATTGTGCTGGCAAATGTATAAATCCATTGTTTATGTCCATTTCCACTTTGCGCTCAAATGATGCGATAGGGGAAAGGAGCAGTCGTGGAAAAGGTTCTCAATTGTTATGAGTTTTGACATACTAAACATTTCAATTTAGAAATTAACACCAGATTAACAAAGGGAGGTATTTTTTAAACATTTCATTACTGTGAAAGAGATAAACAAGGGCTGGGTATATTCAACATGTTTTATGTCCATATGCAGGTTTACAGGGGCTCATGGATGTGGCACATACCCAAAATATAAGAAGCATAACGTTAACTTTCTGACTATATTTTCATTCACCTTCTTAGACTAAATTTATCTTAGCATTAATGATAATTTGCTGAGTGATCCCGCTGCTTAAAGAGTCACGCAGAGACTATAAGACAATTCAAAGGGAACTCCATTCATTAGTTGTGAGTTTAAAAACATCAAAGACAATTGTATTTCATAGGAATATTATTACAAAAGGGGTCAGGTTTTGGAAATACAAACCCACTCACAGTAAGTAACTAGTTTTGCCATCTCAAAATATATAACAACCTTTTATATACAAATACTGTGTGTTAAAGATATAGGAGGATTTTCCAAATTTTTAGGAAAGATGCGCTTTCTCCACTTTTTGAATAACACTCTCTGCTCTTATTTGACGAGCACGTATCACCAGAACAATTGACAATTGTGAGGACCAATAATCTTGACGATCCACCCGGGAGAAGAAAATCCTCCTATATATCTTTATTCTATACAAGTGAAAATAAACAAAATGGGATCTAAGTTGATACCTGGGTTTACCACAGTCGAAGCTTGTGTCTGATGCCAATCCACGGTTTTCGGCCTTCTATCAGTATTTTATTTTGTGAAGAACATTGTCAGCGGTGAAGCTTAGGTCTAATCGAATTCCATCAGCAAACTTAGCTTCTGACTCAGGCCATAAGGATCTGGAAAATGTTTGTGATTTTTCTAATTCAGAGTACAATAAACAAAGCAGTTTGGTGGTGTGTTCATTAACATTCACTGTCCCAACCAAATAAACAACACACTGAAGTAGTTTGAACTTTTTGCACAAGTACTACACCATTTGGCTTCCAGAGGTCCACTGTGAGCAATCTACAATATGAGCGCTAAAGACAGGAAAGAAATACTGTGCTGGATCAGAAATAGTGCAACAGGTGCTCATCAAACTGCTGGACTAATACCACTAGTGCCTCCATCACTTCCTTCTTAAAACTAACAACTGTGGAAAGCCAACCAAGGAAAAGGAAATAAAACCCATACAAGATGTGAGCTACATTTAAATCAAATAAAAATAAGGCAGAGGAACCTGAGGACAAGCAGGTGAAGCTCAAAGTTTCACCAAAGTTCGAGAAATAGCATAGCAAACATGTGGTGATATTGATATTGTTTCATGATAAAAAAAATTATGAACGGATGAAATAACTCTTTAAGTCTCTGTACCGACCTCAGCTGATCCCTCATTTCTCATGTTAATGGCGGCTGTGGGTCGGTGGTCCCGTGAAGAGCCACGGGGCGTGTACAGACCCCAGCAGCAGGAGCCACAGATAATAGCCTCACTCCTCCAGGCCTTTCTATTGAGTTGGCCTGAGCTCTTAATGGTGTGACTGAAGACATTGTTCTCTTAATTGACGCTCATTCAGGTGGCTCCGCAGGCTTTCCCCACTCCCTCAGGTAAAACACAGGTGATTATAGAGCTACTGATGTGACAAGCGATCTGTCAAGAAAAGTAACAGCTACATGTAAAGAAGATTGAGAGCCACACGATGGGACCCTTAGGCCGACACCAATAGATAATGTCTTGTTAATTGTTGCATGGAATGACTAATACATACATTACTTTTTAAATGTGTCACATGCTCACTGTAGGGTAGATTGGAGCATGCAGCATTATACGCTCATATGCACTAAAAGATGTCCGAATGGAAAAAGTTGGGTTTGTTTTTACCTGGAGCAGTCATTTGTCTTGGCCTGAGACCAACACTAAACCACTGTGTATGTTTCTACGGTCTCTGTGGGTTTCAACGTGCACCGCAGCCACTTACGACCGAAAGGGAAGGAGCTGGTTTCAGTCCTTCTCAAGAAACGGAGAAATAGCATCATCTATGTGTGCACCTGAGCACAGCTTGGTATTTGAGTAGTTTTTAGACGACTGGACTGTGGTGAAGTGGAAACAGTCAAAACAAGTTTAGGTTAAGTAGCGTTTATGTAAATCTTTACACTAATTTTAAATCCTCCATTTACTCACATCAAACTCGCCCTGAGGCGGGTTTACTGTGGATAAAAGGCAGTTAGACAACTATTCACTTTCACACAGGTGCAATTATTCACACTTTATTCATTTATTTGATCTTTGTTTTAGGAAGGAATGAATTCGTGAGGTATATATTTTTTTGTTTTAGAAACTGTTTGCTAATAATTTAATTAATATAAAAACTTAATGAACGTATACCTCAATGAGGTCTCGTGAGTGAATTGTTTTATGAATGTCCTTGCTCTTTTGAGGTGCAGCTTTACTGGGTCTAAAAAGGTTAATTACACGCCCTTTTATTCCGTAAAACGTAGAACGTATTGGTACTTCCTAATTTTTAAGTCTAATTATAGTTAACTAAGATTAAGATACATTTGGATATTTACTTTAGGTAACACTTTATTCTCCAATGTAACTATTTGTCTTGTTTTAATTAATTTTCCTTGGTTGAGTGCCCTGTTTATATTCTGTGCTGTGTGTGGCAACACTGACATTTCCCCACTGTGGGAAGAATAACTATATTCTATGATTGTAAAAGTGTACAGTGGTATAAGGTTAGATACTTTAATGTCCCACCAAGGGGATATTTGTCTTGAGTATGTGGTGGTGCTGCTTCACATAAAATATTTTAATGGGGTCTTCCTACACATCCTGCCATCCACACACCAAAGTTCAGACCAATCCATGTAGTCGTTTTTTGTGGAATCCTAAACACACCCACACACACACACACACACACAGACACAAACACACACACACACATACAGACACATGCACACACTCACACATGCACACACGCATGCACATGGTTTTACTTTGTTGTGGTCTAGATGAGGAACATCTCATTTACAATGAGTTTCTGATGTTATGACATACATAGCTAAAATATATATTTCTCACATATATAAAGATTGAAAAGTGATCTACTGTGCATAATCAACTGTTTCAGAGCAATTACATTTTCCATTTTTACATTCATTTGTTAAGTTGATTCATGTGTTGTTTAAGCTGTAAAGTGGTTTGGCCTGGGACAAAATAAGTGTGCACATTTGTTTACTGCATTAACTAATTTTACATGAATTTTGAAATTTGATCTACAAAAATGATTGACTATGGCAAACAAAAGCACAGTGTCTTGTGGAATAGGAACCAGGCATAATCCCAGGTCATTTATCAGTCAAGTTGCCAGTAGCTTCGCAAGCTGCAGATTACATTTTCCCCAGTACCAAAACATTTGCAACAGGCAAATTCCTCCAATGAAGGTGGTCTTCAGATTCCCAGCACACCAAACAGTGGCGCCCACTGCTATTTACAGGGACTATAAAGTTCACATTAGCCTCAAATTGGTCACGCCATATTCACATAGAATTGATTCTAATTGATGCAGGTGCTGGTGTTTAGGGCGTGGCCATTGAGCCATCTAAGACCTCTCTTTAATACAAATATTAAATACAAAGCTGCTCTGGAAATACAAACCGCCTTACTACTTGTTTTTCCAAATCCAAATAATATTAGCAAAAAAGAAACTTCAGAGGAGGATTTACCACCTCCTTCCAGGCAACGGCCCCCATGAGAGTTTCCTGAACTGCTATCTCCCTGAGCTGCCACTCCAGCGCCTCCACTGACCCGCAGCCTTCACACTCTCACTGCAGTCACATCCTGGCCGTAAATCTGCAGTGCCTCCACTTCCCCGGTCTTCTGTTTTAGGCCAAGCGATTGTTTGGGGATTTCATGCAAAGTTCAAATGTTATCAGCTCTACACAGTGTCATCTTTGGGCCATCTATTATGCAACAAATGATACAGGTGGTCTGCTTCTATTGCAAGGTGATGGATGGATACGGCATGGAATTCATTGCCATATTCACCCATTCACTGTTCACCTCTTGTTCAACTTGCAAGCAAATAGCCTGGTTGTATGAATATAAGTTGAAATTATACGAGACCTCTGTGCCAACATCAGCTGATAATGTATCCAATGAAAGAGCTCAACAATATTATAAAAAAACACCCATTTGGGGCTATTTTAAAACAATTTATCCCCAACAAACATCTCTGTATAGTGGAGCATTACAAAAACCTGATAAATATCTAGAATGAGGAGGTCATAAGAAAACCCATTTAACCTATATGAAGGAGTGCTGTCACTTTCTGGACGTTTTCAAGTTAAACTAGACTTGGCTCCAAAAGTATGTACAGTAATTACCATGAATGTGCTCATCTACGTATATGCAGACCTAACCTGTACTTCGGACAGCTGCCATCCTACTAGTATCCACATTGAAAGCTAAATCAAGGCGTTAAAGCAGTCCGCCTCATGCCACACAACTCTGACTGATGAGAGACTGATTAGGGCCATTGTAAAAGTAAATCAAACTAAAGATTACAATATTCAAATTGGATAAAGGTTCAGGAAACTGTAAATAGCAGAAATCTGAAACAGAGTACTTACTACTGTAATTAGGTTGCTGGTTTCAATTTGTCAATCCAGAAAGGACAAAGCCTACATAACTCCATGTCCTCACATTACCTAGTTTTTGGCAAGGAGTTGTGTGTCTTGTGTCTGCCAACAGCCTCTTTCACCCATGTCCAGTCCAGACGTCACGCAGACATAAAGCATCTTCTCAACTATCCACCACTGTCAACTGGTTCCCTTCACTTACATGACATCTGAATCCTTGAGTATATTTTGACATGTAAATGAGGCCTGGATTGGCTCTCTCCTGACCCCTTTTGCAGACCTGGGTGGGCTCCTGAAATACCTCTTCTAATTTGACACAACCCGATTTGGAGAATTTCAATGTTATTGTTCCTCTTGGACATATGCGCTTTCGTCCAGGGCCTGAGACGTTGTTTTAGCGTTGATCTGAGACAACAGTGCACCTCAACATAAAGGCTAGGACTTTTACAGCCTTAAAATAATCCTATTCTTACAAACGTATTTGATTTTCTCACTACAAATAATCACAGCAATTAGTTTATTACGCACTTTTTTGTCAGATCTTTCTCACTCACAATTAACACTAACAATAACAATAATCTATTAAAACCAAGATTTTTTTTTTCATGAGCTAATTTTGCCACATATCAATATAACCTATCATAACCTATATATATAGCCCAATATATCATAGTATAAACTTTGGCTCAGGAGCTACCTAGCTTGCCACTCCCTTTCAGGAAGCTCCCCAAAGGATTTAAGAATTTAACACACGATCCTGAATGAATCACTTTAGCATCATTCCATATTTCAACTGTAAGTGTTTTCATTAATATATGTATATACACTAAGTCTAACGGTCTATTATGCAGTTATTATATAGACTACAATTGTATTACGACCGCTAAAAGGAGGAAAAGGACAAGCTTTCTTCCATTTCTGTTTTGTAAGTAGCTCTCCAGTAAAAAAGGTTGGAGAGCGCTGCTTTAGAGGGAGCAGGAAATAGATGTTACTGCGGTGCTCCTCCATGATTGTGTCAAGCTCAAATCTATGGTCCAGAGGTGCTGCTCATGACAAGCTCTACATTTCCTCTGCTTGTCCTCTGCTCCCTGCCATCTCACTACAGAGGAGTTGGATGAAGCTAGGTTTGGACAGCTGTGCTCTGAATGTAGTGACCGCGGTCTGGAGGGAAGGGTGTGTGCATCTGGCTGCGTGGTGTCTTGATAGTTTGTAGAGGACTCTTTGGTTTGCTGTGTCTTGATTTGAAAATATCAGAGCATGTCTCCAGAGGACGGGTCCCGAGGGTGAGCTCATGTGTCCATGATGATGGTAAAATAATAAATTTGATTTATAAAGCCCATTCTAGGCCAAAAGTGTGTTACAGCAGGAGTTTAGCTTCTAATGCAAACAGGAGTGAATAACTGCACTGTTAAGTCATCTGTTACAATAACTGGGTCAGGAGTGGGGGCAGGGTCTAATTTAGAGATGTCATATTGTCATCGACAAACTCCCAGCAAGTGACAGACATACTTATAGAGTTTACAAAACCCAAGTGTGTGTTGTTTATTGAGTGCAGGTTATTTTTGGTCATGTGAGGAAGAGAATGGACCAAAGCACCTTGCTCTTGTAGCAAACCCGTGTGACGGTTTACTTGTTTGTAACATTCCTGTGCACTATAGTCTCTACGTGAGTGTTTTCATTTGAGTTTACAATTTGTATAGTTTATAGGTTAGTAAGTAACTAATCCTTATTCATAGATTGCCTTTCACAGACAGTACTTTACACCTGTTGTGGGCATTAGTCCGCTCACTCCACACTGTGCTCTGTGGAGCAGTGTGGCCAAACAGGAGCAACATACCTGTCTTTAAATTCAATTGGGGCACCTTGGGATATTTTGTTCGCGTGGGATGGCCCTGTGCAGGAATGACTGCTTCATCCATGGGTGTGCAGAATGATAACAAATGAGGAATGTTGCTATAATCTGCAAATTAAATAAAAACATACATTTTGAATTTTAAAAGGGTCCTCAAAATGTTGCATGAAACAGAAATCTGAAACCCATGAATAGATAATAAGCCATAGTGCTTTGTTGTGGGTCAATAACAATGCATCAACTTCTCCACACGGGTTATGAGTAACATCTTCGACCTTTAAGCTTTAATAAAGTGTGCACAGATTCCATTCACCTAATGATGTGGCAGCTGGTATAAATTTGGTCTTTACCGCTGCAGTGAGGGGAGGCTCCATGAGAATGGGAATAAAGCAGGAATGTGTAGTGGGTGCTATGCAGCTGGTGGCTGAGCCTGGCCGGGTCGTGGAGAGCATGGCCAGGGCAGCCACATGAGGCTCAGCTGATCCACACACAGTGGCACACCACCCGGAGTCTCGGCTAAAACAGCATCTAACAGTTAATAGAACTGCTGGAACTCCGTGTGAAGTTGATGCTAATAGGAACAGACATTTTGTTAATCATCTTAAAAGTTGTAGTCATTTGTTCACCCACCCAACGCGCCACACAATCTCCTGCATAATAACAATCATGAAGGTCAGCAGAGTTCCTCTCTCCTGAAGCAAGTGTTGACCATATGTTAATGGAACTGCCTCCATTTCCAAATAATAAGGAATAAGACTGAGAAGATTTCTTGGCAGAAGAGAGTGTTCTTACTGTAACTGAATCAGCTGCACTTAAGTGTCAAAATCACCATGTGTATTGTGGTAATGGTGAAGGACAAACGCATCACACATCTTTGATCTATTCGCCTGAATGTGTCATACATTCTCCAGAATGCATGGATGCTGCTTTATCCTACAGGCTTTTCATTGGAAATATACAACACCGAGAATGGATGAGTATAAACTTATTCCCAAATTAAACCACTTATATCTGCCTTAACTTACAGACCAGATAAATGTACAGGACGAGCTGACCTGCAGGGACCAGCTGGGATGCAAGCCGGTCTCACAGGTCCTGTGTTGGTCCTGTTGTTTCAGGGACAGGCCGAACATGTGGTGCCGCTTCCACGTGTTCGGATCAGGAAACATTCTCTTCTTTCCTTCCGCTTTTTAAAAGTTAATAAAAGCAAGACGTCCCGCGGCTGTGATGCGCATCATCGTGGGATACACATACACACTTCCTAGAGCCCATCAAAGGCCATGTTCGCCTTTTAGCCCGCAGACTTTGGAAACAGTCATATTACAACTATACAGAGGTGATATTCCTTCAATCTATCCGTGTTGAAGACATTTCGTCCTCAAACAAGTGCATCTGGTCTGTCTCGTCATTCTCAGGTCTCTGTCGCCCCCCCGTGGACATAGTGAGTGCATGCAACACAATCCCTTAACTGAGGATGAGGATGCTGCTCGCTTTGGAAAACGTTTGTTCATTAACGTTTTTCATAAACTCCAACCTTTTGCAGAAGGTCTCACGCCACTCTTTGCTCAGATTATCAATTTGTTTTTGGTTTAAGACTAAAAGTAAACAGTACTGAAGGTGACACTCAGCAGAGATTAAATCTATGGATTAAACACTTGAACTCATTTCCCAGTTGCCATGTAACAGACATCCTGCCTCTGCGGAGGCATCCTAAGAGCGCAGGCAGAATGCAGACACCACTGGGCCCGTCGTCTGTCCCACTCTGAAGGCTATTGTTGTGGAGCACACACCACTGTGTTCGGGGCGATCCAGCTGAGAGGAGAACACCTTCGGGCCTTTTCCCATGAAGAGAAGCCTGTGGTTGGTCCATTATCAGGCAGAGGAGAAGGGCACACCTCCCACCACCGTCAAGATCCTCACTCTTCCACTTTTAACTCTCCTCAAATTGTGATCCAGCAGCAAATAAGTGGCGAAATAGACGTTTAAGATGAAGCTCAGTTTGTGTGTGTGAGCGCACAACTGCAGTGAGACAAGAGAGAAGAAACAGGCACTAAATCTGGTGGAGTCCACTGATAGCGCCTGTTTGCACAGCCACTGCCTTTGATCAAATGCTGGGGGAGCAGGGGGTCGTGTGGCGCTGCCGAGGGTCAGCTATATATTACACTCCTAAAAGTGATTACTGAAATTCTTAAGTGAAACCATTCTGCTGCCAGGGTGTGCTCTAATCCCCTGCAGCGCTGTCTGGAGCAGCGCGGGGGCCTCTCTGTGGATCCCCTCTTCCCACACTTGTGTTTTCTATCACAGACCTACAAAAGCCCACAACTTTGGAAACAGAGCCTCTCCAGTTGCACTTTCTCTTCTACAGAGCAGAGCATAAAGAGCAGGTTAGAGGCATGACAGGCAGCAGAAACTTACTTCAACACTGAAGCCGCAAAGAAAGAAGAAACAATGGAATATGAAAACATTATGATCTCAGAACGTCAGGAAATGTTCATTCTTATTCAATAATAATAATAATGCACTGTTGTTATTCGAGAATGCAACACTATTTTTTTTTTTTCTTAGACCAATAGTCTCAGTACACTATGAAAACAAAATGAATTCAAGAAAAACATGTCAGGAAGGGTATTCCCATATACTGACAGTAAAATCCATGAACTCTTTAGAACAGTGTCTCTTTAATCCCTTCACCTGCAGACGCTCCAGCAAAGCCTCAGCGATGTCTCAATAAATTAGAAACGTCAGACTGACTTGGAAACAAACATGTGCAGCTCTGCAGCAGGTGCAGGCAGTGATGGGAATAACGGCGTTACTAGTAACGCGTTACTTTTTTCAGTAACGAGTACTCTAACTAATTACTTTGACAGTAACTATAACGCCGTTATCATTTCCGACATCCCGTTACTGCGCGTTACTCAAGACGCACAATGAACGTGTTGTCATGAGAGAAGGGAGGATGAGAAAACCTCTCAGCAATTATTGGCTGATGTAAATCATATTTCCTTTACAATCTACATGTCTACGGTTGAGAGGATGGCTCATAAATTGTGTTTTTGAAACAAATATGGGTCTTAATCGCGCTCAACCACGGCTTGTATCACCATGAAGTCAGCCACAGAGTAGCGCATGTGAGCGCAGAAGTCGGCTGCATACAATTCCATCGATAAGCTCCTTGCTCTTCCTGGTTTATCTGCTAAGGACAGCAACAAGTTTGGCTAACATACATATAACACATTTTTACATAATCTAAAATGCACATAGGGTAATTTTTCAATTACTATAGGAATGATAAGAAAGAGAGGTGAAGTGTAAGACGGTTGATTTTAGAAATTGGATGCAGCCGGCTGCAGCAAAACAGAGGAGTTTACGGAGGACACACGCGTTTTGTTTTACTTTTTAAAACTCATTGGACTCATTTCCAAATGGAGGATTACATATCTACGCTTAAACTATTATCTGGACTTAAACATGGAACTGGTCTGAACCGAAGTGGTCTGTGCAGGTCATTTATAAGGTATAGCTATAAGGTAAGACCCATAACTCATAGTTTTGCGTTTTGTATGAACAAACAATGCGGGCATAAAACATATTTTGCTGTAGCCAAACAAATTGTCCACTTGATTTATATGATGTATATGTTCATCTGATTGGACTGAAGTCAGTGCTTCACCAGCCTCACCGCTCGTCACCGGTGTTTCCACATTCACAGTGGCGGGCTTTACAGCACAGTGAGAGATGAAGAGTGAACAGGCCTTTTCTAGATGGAAATATTGGCACTGTTAAAGGTAAAAATGCGCACGTCGGGTGCACATTATGTTCCAGATCAAAACGAAAAAGTAACGCAATAGTTACTTTTACTGGTAACTAGTTACTTTTATAGTGGAGTAACTCCGTTAGTAACTCAGTTACTTTTTGGGAGAAGTAACTAGTAACTATAACTAATTACTTTTTCAAAGTAACGTGCCCAACACTGGGTGCAGGTCACTGTCGTTTTTCATTGTGTTTGACTTCACATCACGGGCCACAGCTGATTCATTATATTTTTTTCTTAAACAAGTTTTAGTTTAAAAAGGCTTATATTTTAGATTGACTGATTACGTGAGCTTGCATTCATGGATGGATATCCAAAACATAACACTGTATGTACACAATGTATGTACAATTTAACTGTTAGATACAGTTAGATTTATGTATTACATTGAAAAACTTGAAGAGCAGTGTTAGTAAATGAAAACAATAAATATATATGTCATTACTACTGCAAGATGATATGAAAAATGAGCACTTTATTGTGACTGGCTGGAATCAAATATCTTTACATATTCTTTAGTTTTTCTTTAGACATACATGTCTAAACATGTCTAAACATGTCTAAACATAACACATTGTCTTAAAATACTATTAATCATTTAGTAAAATAAAATAGTTTATGAGGCGTGTTGGGATAAAAAAGTTCTTATTCTGTGGAGAAGCTCTTTCTTGACACTGTCAGGCACCATTGCTGCAAACAAGAGGCAACAGTAAGTAACAACAGTAACTCAAAGCATCGTAACTGAACTACAACAAAACAATTACTTCTTCCTTTAGGAGTAATCTCTGTCACCAGGTCCTCCACAGTCACATGCTCCAGGCCCTTCTCTTTTATGACATCTGTAAAGTAAACAAATATGATGCTGCAAACCTGGATTTACATAATTTATTTGTATGCATTAAAACCAGAGGAAAACACGGAACATAATTTGTACAAAGATCCAAACTTTCACCAATTTGAAAATGAATATTATAAAATGGCACAGTTCTGGCTAGTTAGATATGGGGTCTGAGCATGAGACCCTCAGAGTGCAGCTCCAGCTCTACAGTTTAACAACACACTTTTGGGCCTACAACAAAAGGACATAAAGAGCGTGTAGGATTGTGTTTGAGACAGAAGAGGAGGCAAAATGTGGAGCCGCTGTTGGAAGAGCAATAGTAGTGATTGGATTCAGAGCGTCTGTACCGAGGACATCTGTCTGCAGGTACAAAGATAATAACATGAGCACATAAAGAGCCGCCTCATGCATGTATTCATGTGGGGTTTATACCTGGTGAAGTCCTGATGGGGTTCAGTCCTGATTTAGTACCAGTTTAAACCAAACTCCAAACTCTCAACAGCAAAAACATGCCCACAGTGCCCCTGTGTCGCATAGGGTTTAAACTGCATGTGAACAGTTCAGGGTGGGCTGGATTTAAATTTGGATTAACAGGAGGCATATCCGCCAACTACTGGTGGTTTTTGTATTAAAGACTGCCTCTAAAAAGGTTTAATAGTTGTTCTGCATAGTTTAGTTTCTGCACGTAATATTGAGGTGCACCACTAGGGGCGCGCTAGCGTGTCAACAAAGGGCAGCAGCACGGCTCAGATGTAGCTATAGCATCGGCTCTGCCACGGACTTTGGGTTTGTGTGAACAATTGCTGTGTGCGTCCATAAACGTGAGTAACCTTGTGTGCATCATATTGTAGTAATGTTTTCTACCTTAAGTTGTAGTTTCACCGTGTTTTGTGCAGTTTTTTAGTTGTGTCCCTTTGCATGTTAAACCTACTAAGCGCCTCGTGGTTTCAATTAAGGCTTGTTAAATATATATATTAACGTAGAACACACTTAGTACTGCTATCATTCAGTTTATATAATTTCCTAATTACATCCTGGATATTAAAGTTTGATTGCATTATTTAGTTCTTAGTTGAAGAGGTAAATTATACTGTATGCAGGCATATGTGCCCCTATCGGCCATGTTGCAGGCTCGTGCCTTTGATGATTATTATTGAGGTAATTCTTGCCTGTATACTGAACAGACTTGTAATATATTTTGTATTCTTTTCTGTGTGTCTTGTAGGAAACCACACACACACACACATGCGCATACCCACAAGCAAGATTGAAGTCTAAATTAAAGGCACTGTTCTAATCATCTGGCTGTGGACATTCTCACCTCTCTCTCTCCACTCACCTGAACATATAAATTCAAGTCCTAAACCGACCCCTGTGTTGATTGTGACCTAGCATAAAAACCAGCATACAGTCCTTCCTACAATTTTGGTCCTCCTTCACCGGATCTACGCAACCATTGCAGTCAATATGTTCAGGCCATATGAGCGAGAATCCAGAGAGGTGGACCGCCCACAGAGAAGTAGGAAGCCGCCAGCATATCTACGGGACTACGAGGTCAGTTACCCTGAGAGGTACCACGTACCCTATGATGACCAGACTAAGCGGCTGTCTTCTCCAGAGATTATCAGGTCCATTCATAACATGAGAGAGGAAAATCAGAAGCTGTCCAGAGATGTCCAACGCCTTGTAGACATGATCCAAAGTGCTCCTGCAGCATCCTCACACCCCCAGTCACTGCCTGAGCGCCAGAAGGAAACCTCTACACCAGCACCCACCAGTCGGCAGACGGCAGCAAGTGGTTTCTGGGACCCACGTCCGCCTACTCTAAGTGCCCTACCAGGGATCAAAGAAGTTTCTCCTACTCGACCAGGCATCGGGAATGACATAGTGGAGAACCTCAGAAGACGCTTGCAGGAGTCGGGATTAAAGGATGAAGAAGATGAACAAGATGATAAAGTGATTCAAGCGCATTCACCCACGCCAGATCAGTCACGTCGCCATAGTGACAGAGGCTCCCCATTACCCATTAGAGAGAGCTACACGTTCGGTGATAGCCCCCCTCACCGTAAAACTGATTGGGCTGATGTCAAGCCACGGTACAAAGAGGAGGACTACGATCGCTATGATGGCCGCGCCTATCACCGTGACGACAAGTACCGCACTTCTCCACCTCGCCCAAGTTACCCACAGTACAGTCGTGCGTACAGTTATCCTGCTCCATCCTACCGGCCCAGTAGTCCCAGAGCTCGTCCGGACAGCCGCTACTATGGGTATGAGAGGGGTTACTCACCAGGTTATCGAGACCGACCAGATGACTATTACAGTTCTGGATATGGACGTGAAAGGAGATCAAGGGAAGGTAGATACTCACCTGATCCACCACCTCGATCACCACACCGATCAGGGTCCTATCGCGGACCCAAGCCGACTATCCCAGACTTTAAGACAGAGGATCCACGTGAGTTTGCAAGACTGAAACTGGCCCTGGACAACCTACTCTCGTATGATGCTTCGGAGCACTTTAAGTTTCAAATACTCACAGATCATCTCAAATGTGAAGAGGCACTACTTATCGCTGACTCCTACAGCAACAGTCCGTACCCATTCACGGATACCATGAGAGCACTCAACGAGATGTATGGCCAACCTCAGCAGCTAGCTCTGAAGAGGATTTCCAATCTGATGGATGGGCCCAACATAAGGACTGGAGACATTAGAGCATTCAAGTCATTTGCTCTTCAAGTTCGTGCACTAGTTGGGATGCTACACCAGCTAGGAAGGGAAGGTTACGCAGAGCTGAGATGCGGCTCACATGTCTCTCGCCTCTTAGCTAAGTTGCCACACGACCTAAGAGCCAACTTCCACCGATATGTGAATCCCATCAACACTCCTATTCCCACACTTCTCGACCTGGCTGACTGGCTTGAATATGAGGTGAGAATTCAAGTCAGCGGTGACCAGCACAGCAGTTACTCTCCCAGAGAGAGACAAGCTCCATCTAAGAATCGACGTCCCGACTACAAGTCACAGAAGTCCACCACCATTCTCCTCGGCAGTGAGTCTGTAGAGTCAAATGAGAAAATGGCTAGTGCTCCAGTTCCTGCCAAAGAGGGAACAAATGAAAAGCCCAAGAAATACTGTCCGTTCTGCGATTCAGTGCAACACTACATGAACCAGTGCAGCAACTTCAAACTCATGTCAATGGATCAGAAGACACAGTGGATTAAAACGCATAACAGATGCTGGAGATGTGGACGTGAGCACCAGGCAGCTAAATGCAATCTTAAAGCTAAGTGCAAACAGTGCGAGAGGAAGCACCTGGACGTCCTCCATGAGGTGAACACCAGCCAAAGCGCCACAGCAACTGCTAACACCAAAGCACCAGAAGCAAGCACCTGCCTTGTGAGCTCAGTGTCAGAGACCCTGTACCTTGATCGTCCAGCCAGTAGCCGCCAAGTTTTACTCAAGTTGAGCCGAGTCATCCTCCATAGCGGCAATAAGGTACTAGAGACCTACGCAATATTGGATGACGGGTCGGAGCGCACAATACTACTGAATGATGCTGCTGTCAGCTTGGGCATTCATGGGAAACCTGAGGACCTCACACTCCGCACAGTCCGGCAGGAAGTCTGCACCATCCGCGGAGCCACCGTGTCCTTCTCTGTAGCCCCTGCTTCAGAACCAGGGAAGGTTTTCAAGATCGACAAAGCCTTCACTGCCAGAGAGCTAAACCTCGCTTGCCACACCTATCCAGTCCAAGCTCTGCAGGAGAAATACCGCCACCTGAGAGACATTCCACTGTCGACTATCAAGGATGCCCAGCCACTACTGCTGATTGGGTCAGATTATCCGCATTTGATAACACCAGTTGAGCCCGTACGTCTCGGCACCCCAGGTGGACCTGCAGCAGTACACACCAGACTTGGATGGACTTTGCAAGGCCCCACAAGTCTCTTATACCACCAACTGTCCCCACAGCAATGCCTCTTCACCAAGTGCAGCCCTCCCGAATCTGAGCTCCCCACCAATGTTGAGAAACTTTGGCAGATAGATATCTTGCCATACAGAAGTGAGCGGTTCATTACCAGGTCGAAGCAAGATGTAGAGGCAGTCCGTATGCTGGAGGAGAAGACCACACGACTCCTGGTGGCAGGTGTGAACAGGTATGCTACTCCACTACTTTGGAAGCAGAATCTCCCCCCACTCCAAGCATCCAATGTAGCAGTTATGCCTCAGTTGCGTGGCACAGAGAGACGACTTGTGAGAGACCCTGAGAAAGCTGCCGTTTACTCTAAGGAGATCCACAAGCTCATTGACGCTGGCTACATCAAAGCTATCACCCCTGCCAAGGCTGAAGAGAGCAACTATTCATGGTTTATCCCCCACCACATTGTGCAGCACAATCAGAAATTCCGGATAGTTTTCAACTGCTCCTTCACGCTTGATGGACAGAGTCTGAATGACAACCTCCTTCCTGGACCTACGCTCGGAGCCAGCCTCCTGGGAGTCCTGCTCAG
The DNA here is from genome assembly GCA_964034765.1 of Knipowitschia caucasica. NCBI lineage: Eukaryota > Metazoa > Chordata > Actinopteri > Gobiiformes > Gobiidae > Knipowitschia > Knipowitschia caucasica. The sequence goes on from OZ035829.1 coordinate 11,835,510, forward strand.
GTTCAGAGAACACCCAGTGGCCATCAGCAGTGATGTGAAAGGAATGTTTCACCAGGTGCGCCTGCTTGAGGAGGACAAACCCTTCCTTCGTTTCCTGTGGCGAGATGTCAAAGTGGACCAGGACCCGACAATCTTTGAGTGGCAAGTTCTCCCTTTTGGTACAACATGCAGCCCATGTTGTGCCACCTTTGCCCTGCAGACTCATGTTCAGAGACACACTGAACCAGAGGAGGATGCTCGCATGTCAGTAGAGCGCTGCTTTTACGTCGATAACTGTTTGCAGAGCCTTCAGTCAGAAGCACAGGCCAAACAGCTGGTGAATCGACTTCACACGCTACTGATGGAAGGTGGCTTTGAGCTTAGAGAATGGGCCAGCAATGTTCCTGCAGTCATTCAACATCTGCCAAAGGAATCCAGGTCAGAGAACAGCACACTCTGGTTCACACAGCAGACAGAAGACCCCCAAGAACGCACTCTTGGTCTCCTGTGGCAATGCAAGTCAGACACCCTGCGGTACAAGCAGCATACAAGTGAGTCCCCTGAACTAACCATGCGTAACATTTACCGCCTTCTTGCCCAACAGTACGATCCTCTAGGATACATTGTTCCTTACACAACCAGAGCTAAGATCATTGTACAGCGTCTGTGGGACAAGAAGCGAGGATGGGACGACCCTAATCTCCCTGAAGAGCTTGTCCAGGCCTGGAGACGGTGGGAAGAGGAGCTTCCACTGTTGTCACAAGTTGCATTACCCAGATGCTACACTGACCGTCACATGGACCACAGTAACAGTAGCCGGACCATACATGTCTTCACTGACGCATCTGAACGTGCCTATGGCTCCGTGGCATACCTGTGCACAGACAATGGGGAAGGACAAGTTCAAGTGGCATTCCTAGCTGCAAGGTCCAGAGTCGCACCAAAGAAACAACTCTCCATACCCCGTCTTGAGCTCTGCGGAGCCCTAACAGGAGCACAGCTAGCTTCAGTCCTCACAAAAGAGCTCACAGTTAAGATCCAAACAGTGGTCTATTGGACTGATTCTACCACAGTCCTTAACTGGCTCCAGTCGGACTCCTGCAGATATAAAGTGTTTGTGGGCACAAGAGTTGCGGAGATTCAGGAGCTTACGGATGTTGAGGCCTGGCGCTACGTTGACTCCACCTCAAACCCTGCAGACGATATCACAAGAGGGAAAACACTAGCTCAGCTTGCTGGTGAGAGCAGATGGAGCCACGGACCCTCCTTTCTCCTACAGCCACCAGCTCAATGGCCAGAGAGTCCAACTAGTCCAGTTACAGAAGAAGTGGAAGAGCTAAGAAACACTGCGTTTTGTGGCTTAGCAACCAGCTCCCGAGATCCAGCTGTACCTGATTCCCAGCAGTTTACCACATTTCAAGAACTTCTGGAAGCTACCACTCAGAAGTTGCACGGGGGGCGGCCGATGGTACAACTCCTACTGCTGATGACTACCAAGAGGCAGAGCTGGCTCTCCTAAAACAAGCACAAACTGAAAGCTTCCCTGATGAAGTGGCTCTTCTCAAAGCCGGTAAGCCCCTTTCTTCTAGTAGTAGATTACTAACTTTGTCTCCTGAGTACGACAGGTCCTCCAGGCTGATCCGAGTTGGGGGAAGACTTAGAAGATGTGACACTCTGAGCCAGGACGTGCTGCATCCCATTCTCCTGTCCTCCTCCCATCCGGTCTCCAAGCTGCTGATTCAGCATTACGACAGCCAGCTGCACCACCCTGGAGCTGAACGCTTGTTCGCAGAGCTGCGCAGGAAGTACTGGATACTCAGAGGCCGAGAAGCAGTTAAGAATCACCAACGCAATTGTGTGGACTGCCAGAAATGGAGAGGCACGCCCCAAGTCCCGAGAATGGCGGATCTACCCCCCTGCCGGCTGAGACTTTACCAACCTGCCTTCTACTCTACAGGTGTGGACTGCTTCGGCCCCATGCTTGTTAAAGTGGGGCGCCGCACTGAGAAGAGATGGGGCATTCTGTACAAGTGCCTTACTACTCGAGCTATCCACTTGGATCTACTGCCCAACATGGACAGCGACTCGTTTCTGATGTCACTCAGGCGCTTCATCTCGCGCAGAGGCAAGCCCTATGAACTCCTCTCAGATCAGGGCACCAATTTCAAAGGAGGAAGTAAGGAGCTTCATGATGCCTTCCTTGCTTTGGAACCTGCAGTGAAAGAACAGCTTGCAGCTCAGCAGATCCGCTTTCGTTTTAATCCTCCCAACGCTCCCCATTTTGGAGGCTCGTGGGAACGTGAAGTGAGATCTGTGAAGACCGCACTCCGCACCACTCTGGGAGCTCAAACTGTGCCAGAGGAAGTCCTGATGACAGTCCTCATTGAAGTAGAGGGCATTCTCAACTCCCGACCCTTGGGTTATGTTTCGTCTGACCTCGCTGACCCTGACCCAGTCACGCCCAACTGCCTGTTGATGGGGCGGCCGGACTCTTCCCTTCCTCAGGTGGTTTACCCGGAGTCAGAGTTGCTGAGTCGTAAAAGGTGGCGGCACTCACAAGTTTTAGCCGACCACTTCTGGAAACATTTCATTCAGCACTTTCTGCCCACTCTACAAGTCCGGCAGAAATGGCAAACGGAGAAAGAAGACATCACCGTGGGAAGCGTTGTGCTCATCGTGGATCAGCAAACGCCCAGAGCCATGTGGCAGGTAGGGACAGTAAAAACTGTGATACCCGGAGCAGATGGCAGAGTGAGGACAGCGGTCGTACAAGTCAAGGACCGGACTTACACTCGCCCAGTGGTCCGTCTCATCAGGCTGCCAGCTTTGCCCCAGGATCATCCAGACACCTAGTAGTCAAATTTACAATGCAAATTTGGGGGCGGCTGTATTAAAGACTGCCTCTAAAAAGGTTTAATAGTTGTTCTGCATAGTTTAGTTTCTGCACGTAATATTGAGGTGCACCACTAGGGGCGCGCTAGCGTGTCAACAAAGGGCAGCAGCACGGCTCAGATGTAGCTATAGCATCGGCTCTGCCACGGACTTTGGGTTTGTGTGAACAATTGCTGTGTGCGTCCATAAACGTGAGTAACCTTGTGTGCATCATATTGTAGTAATGTTTTCTACCTTAAGTTGTAGTTTCACCGTGTTTTGTGCAGTTTTTAAGTTGTGTCCCTTTGCATGTTAAACCTACTAAGCGCCTCGTGGTTTCAATTAAGGCTTGTTAAATATATATATTAACGTAGAACACACTTAGTACTGCTATCATTCAGTTTATATAATTTCCTAATTACATCCTGGATATTAAAGTTTGATTGCATTATTTAGTTCTTAGTTGAAGAGGTAATTCTTGCCTGTATACTGAACAGACTTGTAATATATTTTGTATTCTTTTCTGTGTGTCTTGTAGGAAACCACACACACACACACATGCGCATACCCACAAGCAAGATTGAAGTCTAAATTAAAGGCACTGTTCTAATCATCTGGCTGTGGACATTCTCACCTCTCTCTCTCCACTCACCTGAACATATAAATTCAAGTCCTAAACCGACCCCTGTGTTGATTGTGACCTAGCATAAAAACCAGCATACAGTCCTTCCTACAGTTTTTATAGTAGTTTTGTAGTATTTAGTAACTAACTAAACTTGCTGTTTGCTCATTTTAATGTGAAAAGTGACTCCATACCTTTGCAATGGGCCTTCATCTGATCTTTCCATCCACACTCTGTGAGTTTGGCCTTCAGGAGCTCCTTTAGCCTAAAGAAAAGGTTGGTTTTCAGTCAATGCCAATGGCTAAATCAAAAATCATATTTAATAACTCTTTAGTTATCCAACAAATGTCACAAACAAACGATTAAATACCCAAAACTACAAATGTTCCATTACTAATTCACTGGATAAACTATATTTGCATTCATGTTTCCTCGTCTCCTCTTCTTCATATGAGTCATAGAGTTGAGACACATAACAGAACTAGTCGATCCAAATGATCCTTTACAAATTGAAGCGGCCAATGGTACTGAAATGCCTTATGTGGGATGGATTGAAGTCAAGTTTCAGTTAGCTTCTGGGAGGTGAGGAGTTTCTTGTGCCTATGTTTGTCATAAAAGGTAACCAGCAGCTCCGCCCAATAATAGGCTTTAATGTAATTGAGCGGATAGTTTATCAGTGGACAAGAAATTCAGAGTGACAAAGACAGGTTAATAAATACTGTAAAGACAGCTTTCCCGAACTTAAAGCATAAGACTGTAAGAACATTTATTCAAGCAGTCAGTGTGAACAGGATAAGTGAGTACCTTGTTAAAACAGCAGGCCAAAAAGTACTGATCCCTCGGCGTACTGCAGTCCAAGTTAAATGTAGAGTGTGGACCAAACCCTTTAAAGAGGACACCACACTTGTTTTTGAGCCAGATGATAATCCTCACTGGCCTGAAGGCTGCAGTTCTATGATACATTGGTTATAGTAAAAAAGGGGCCACATCCAAACATTATACTCAGTGTACAAAATCCCACTGATCATGACATATTGCTGACTGGTAAAACTAATATAGGTACGGCGCAGACAGTTACTTCTGTAAACCCAGTTAGTTCTACCAATGAAAAAGAGACAGTTGCTCAAATAAATAATATTGAGGCTCAACATGTAGGTGGGGGAGAGACAAAAACAGAATTGTGGGACCCGCCAGTTGACCTTAGCCACCTCAACAAAAAACAGAGACAGATTGTCAGTGAGATGCTCAGGGAAGAGTCCAGTATCATTTTCAAAATCAGATAGTGATATAGGATGCATTGAGAACCTACAGTTAAAAATATCACTCAAAGACTCAGAACCTGTTGCACGAACCTATATGTCTGTCCCCCAAACCACTGTATGAAGAAATGAAGAACTATCTGACCGATCTGATTGCACAAGGATGGATAGAGCGGTCACAATTCCTCTTATGCCTCACCCATTGTGTGTGTAAGAAAAAAAGATGGCTCACTTAGGCTATGTATAGACTATAGGGAGCTTAATTTAAAGACTCACCCGGACAGACAGCCGATTCCCAGAATCCAAGACATTCTGGATGGTCTTGGTGGTAATCAAGTGTTTTCACTACTTGACCAAGGAAAAGCTTATCACCAAGGGTTTATGGCGAAAGACAGCAGACATTTGACAGCTTTTGTGACACCATGGGGTTTATACGAGTGGACTAGGATACCTTTTGGGCTCATGAATGCCCCTGCGGCCTTTCAGCGATGTATGGAGGAGTGTTTAGAAGACATTCGAGACAAGATTTGTGTCCCTTATTTGGACGATACAATAGTATTTAGTAAGACATTTGAGGACCATGTTGGAGATGTAAGAACCGTTCTGCAGAGACTTAGACAACATGGGATAAAGTTAAAGCCCAGTAAGTGTGAGCTTTTTAAACCCGAGATCCGTTACCTTGGAAGAATAGTCTCGGCTGAGGGAAACAAGATAGATCCCTCTGACATTGCTGCAGTAACAGTACTGAAGGACAGAAAACCAAAGACGGTGGGGGAACTAAGAAAGGTAATGGGACTGTTGAGCTACTACCGACAGTACATTAAAAACTTTTCTCAAATAGCCAGTCCCCTGTATGAGCTCATCAAACACCCGGCAGAAAGAACTCGGGCAAAAACAAAGACACAGACCATGAAATATAACAAGAAAAGGGCAGATATAGTGCCGTCTAACACTCAGATAGACTGGACTGATGCTCACCAAATCGTTCTTGAAACACTTATTGATTGCTTAGTACACCCACCTGTCCTTGCGTATCCGGACTATTCACAGCCCTACATCCTCCATACCGACGCGTCCAACAAAGGGTTAGGAGCGGTTTTGTATCAAAAACAAAATGAAAACCTTCGAGTCATTGCCTACGGCTCTCGAACATTGTCAACTTCAGAAAAAAACTACCATCTGCACTCTGGGAAATTAGAATTCCTAGCCCTTAAATGGGCCATCACAGAAAAGTTTAGGGATTATTTGTACTACGCCCCTTTCTTCACAGTTTACAGTGATAATAATCCCTTGACATATGTGTTATCCAGTGCAAAACTTAACGCCACAGGGAGTAGATGGGTTGCGGAATTAGCAGACTTTAATTTCACTATTAAGTACAGGCCCGGCAAAGAAAACATTGATGCTGATAGATTGTCAAGGATGCCAATAGATGCTGAAGAACTTATGAAACAGTGTGTACTGAGGAAATGTCTTATGATGCTGTTGGTACTACAGTTCAAGCTGTGGAGATGCCCGAATCCACTGCATCTTGGTCAATGGGTATTAGTGTTAACCACGTTTTGGACTGTAAAAGTATCCCTATTGTCTCACTAACACCTGCACAGCTGAAAAATGATCAATCTACTGACCCAAATATAGGACGAGTATTGACATTTAAATTGTCCAAAAAGAAACCCACGAATCAACAAATGAAAGACTGTAGTGCACAGAGCCGAGTCCTTCTACGCGAATGGGACAGGTTACATCTGGATAAAAATGGAGTCTTGTGGAGAGAAACAGCCCACAGGAAACAGTTGGTGCTGCCTGAAGAACACAAAATGACTGTATTGCAGGAACTACATAACAACATGGGGCACCAGGGTACGGACAGGACTGTGTCACTTGTGAGAGACCGCTTTTTCTGGCCGCACATGCAACGGGACATAGAGCTATATGTAATGAGTTGTGCTTGTCTTAAACAGAAAAAGCCCAGCAGGGAATCTAGGGCGCCACTCGTGAACATTGTGACAACTCAGCCATTCGAATTGGTGTCAGTGGACTTTCTCCATCTCGACAAGTGTAGAGGTGGGTACGAGTACATATTGGTCATAGTTGATCATTTCACCAGATTTGCACAGGCGTACCCCACCACCTCAAAATCCGGCAAAACTGTAGCTGATAAAATCTTCAATGACTATGCACTAAAATTTGGATTCCCATCACGCATTCATCACGATCAGGGTGGTGAATTTGAAAACAATCTGTTCTCTCAGTTAAGCAAGTATTGTAGTGTTACTGGATCAAGGACTACTCCATACCACCCGCAGGGTAATGGACAAGTAGAACGCTTTAACAGAACATTGTTGCAGATGCTAAAAACTCTCACAGACAAAGACAAACTAAACTGGAAAGACTCCTTAAATAAGTTGATCTTTGCTTATAACTGCACCAAAACAGAAGTAACTGGGTTTTCTCCCTTCTACTTATTGTATGGTCGTTCACCAAGATTACCCATTGACATGTTGTTTGACTTACCTGTTGAGGCAGGAAGGGGTAGTCAACTTGAATATGTGGACGAATGGCGCAAGGGAATGCAGGAGGCATATAACATTGCAAAGGAAAATGCACAAAAAGCTGCTCAAAGAAACAAAAAGACGTTTGATGCAAAAGTGAGAACCTCTCTGTTGTGTCCAGGTGATCGAGTGCTGCTGCGCAATATGACACCTCGCGGTGGCTCGGGAAAATTGAGAAATCACTGGGAAGATCACGTCCACATTGTAGTCAGACAAGTAGGAAAGGATGTCCCAGTGTATGAGCTCAGTCCAGAGCACGGAAAAGGCAAAACTAGGGTACTTCACCGGAATCTACTTTTGCCCTGTGATCACTTGCCACCGGAAATAAAAACTCCTTCACCTGTGAAACCAAAAAAGGACAAAATTGTGGAGAAAACTTCAACACAAGATTCGGAGGATGAAGAAGACGAGTACTATTTCCCAGTGTCAACTGTACAAGGACAGCCGGATATGACAGAAAATGACTGTGAGCCTAACATTAATCAACCATCAGAACCTGTCCTGCTTCGGCTTGAGGACGCCGCTGGAAGTGTGGATGTGCCGGAAAAGGATGCAGACGATGTGGAGGGGTCTTCGATTGGGAGTACGCAGGAAGAAGAGCTGCAGCGAGAAGCTCCACGCCCACAAAGAAAACGTAGGGCGCCAAGAATGTTCAGATATGACTCACTCGGGACTCCGTCATGCTATTATGTTGATGCAGTTACACCTTATGGGCCTCCTGCATGGCATGTGCCAATTTTCTCGTAATAGCAACACAAACTCTTTACTTTTGTGGGATTTGATTTGAACCAAATTCAAATTGGACAATTGTTTTGGTACTAAGGTTAATGTTTTGTTATTGTTACTCACTGGTAATTTGAGGATGCAACCAGTTGTTTCATGCTTTTGCAGGTTCTATGTGTTTTGTGTTTGTACCTGTGACTTGGAGTACTACTTACGGAAATGTTGCGGACAACATTTATTTTTGTGGGGGAGTGTGTAACCAGATGATTTTAGTTGTTAATGCAGTTACGTGGAGTGTCCAGCAGGGGGAGACGCTCTTGAGCTTCACCTAGGCTACGTCTTTCCTCATTCATAAACCAGCAAGGCTTGAGGAAAGACGTGTCCTGGTCTTATTTTTATTTTATCCCCTTTTCAGGTATGGTATGGTATGCAGAATGTCATAAACCAGTCATTATTGTTTTATATTGAGTCAATGTAGCTGTGAACCGAATCCAGTGTGATAATTTAGTCTAGTAGGCTGTTGTTTCAAGGAGCTCCGCTAGTTGCTAACCAAATTAGCATTAGCTTCTCGTTGCTAGCGCGGGAACAGTGGAAATCGTTGAATGTTAATTTAAATGTGTTCAAATGTAAGAAAGATTGTTTTTCTCATTCATAAACCAGCAAGGCTTGAGGAAAGACGTGTCCTGGTCTTATTTTTATTTTATCCCCTTTTCAGGGCTATTACATTCTCTTCATCAGGTTGCCACAGTTACCCGAGTGAACGTGTGAGAGAAAATGTGGAACCTCGGTAATTTTGTGTTAAAATAGAGAAGAAGAAAAAAAAGAAAATAAATATACGATTGTGGTGAAGTTAATTATAAAGTAGAAGTTACTCAGAAAGTACCTTGATCACTTGAAAAACATTACCATTCACTATTTGGTTTTCTATTTTTAGGCCCGAGCCCCGAACGGGGAAAGGGCCTATTGTTTTTGCTCAACCCATGTACCTTCAAAATGACCTAAGGGATTTTTGATTAGTGAAACAGCGGAGCGGCAAAATGTGAGTGCTTATTGGCCGTTTTTCACAAATTTTGCTCCCGTTTGCACAAACAAAGTCTGATTTGCACAAAACTTGAATCCGATGTTCAACTCCAGGGTTTAGGTCAGATGAAAGTGAAATATTTGAAATTGGCCCCATTAGTGCCCCCTACAGATTGAAGCAAAGTTTTACATGGGGTGCCAAACAGCTCTAATCATCATATTCATTACAATTTGACTAACGTTCTTCTATGGCTACAGCAACAAATCATCACACGGCGGCCCCACCTCCTTTGCGCGGTGCTGCGTGGTACGGCGTAGTGCGGGGCGTTGTGGAGCGGCGCGGGGTGGCGTGGTGCGGGGCGGCGTGGTGCATGGCGGCTTGGTGCGGGGCGGCTTGATGAGGGGCGGCTTGGTGCGGGGTGGTGCGCGCGGTGCGGCGAGGGCCGTTCGACGTTGCTTGCGGCTTTAATATTAATTTTGTTCTCTCTGCCTGCCTATATTTTCTACTTATTACACATTATTTCACATTATAAGACAAGACCCATAAATTGCCTCATAAGGGCCAAAATGTTTTGTCTTTAAAAAGAACAATTGTGTATAATGTAATCATTTCTGAGGAGGATGAGGATCAGTAAGGAGCTAAGCTTTGAAATGTTCTTCAGTTTGTCTTTTTACCTTGGGACTGGGAGTTTCAGCGCTTTACAAACAGCCACCTCCCTTAAGCACTGTAGAATGTTGCATCTATGTGTTTTTCTACCTTGGTGATTATCTACTTAGTAACATTATAATTCCCTTTGCACTAAAGATAAAGGCATTCGGAGCAACTTTGCACCTGGCACATGTTCTTTTCACTCAAATTCAATCACAAGATTATTTGCTTTTTTGAGCAATATTCCAATGATAATTCCACAGAAATAATGGGCTCCTTAGTTTTAACATTTTATATAAATATAAATCAATAGTGGACAGATATGGTCATGTATGAGGAGGTGTTTTGGACATACTGTATGAATGGTGTTCTCTTCATCAGGTTGCCACGTTACCCGAGTGAACGTGTGAATAGGCCGTTTGAAAACAGTGGTGGAAAAGGGTCAGTGGATATCCGTCATTATTCTGCGTCTGCGTAAAGGTTACAGCCATGAAGCACTAATTCAGTATGTCTTCGTCAACACACTCTGTCTTCATCCCCTGACCTATTTTACACTATGAGATGGTTTGGATGTTGCTTGTAAAAGGAATTCTGCTACTGTTAGGGTGTACTCTATATTTGTCCCTGTATGGTTTTGTCTTCAGTGCAGTGTTGACAGCTCATTTAAATGTGCGTCATTAATTCAAATACAAATTAGCATCAGCATGTGTTCTTTTATTCTCTCTTTCCCCTTTTACCCTCTTTCCCTGGGTGCTGCTCTATAACAAAGGTTGGGTCAAATACATAGATCAAATCTTTGAAAGTACAATACATTAACAGACCCGTAAATTTAATCCACAGTAACTACACTGTATTAAATTAAACATTGGATCAACTTAATAAAATTAGAGTAAACATTCACAATAAAGATTATACATTGACCTAAGGTTGAGAAAGCATTCAGTTCAATCTAAATTTCTGCATTTTCTTAATTTGGTGTAAGTCAAGATTTTACATTGGCTCAAATATGAGAAAAATGTATGCATTTCATGCAAACTCTTTTCTGAATTTGGTGTATATAAGAAAACTAAATTGGCTTGAGTGTACAAGAAGGGTTTTTACAGAGTTGATCCCAATTTAGTTTTATTCAATATGAAATATGTATTTGCAGCACATGTATTTTTATCTTTCACCTGGAGGAAGTTTGTTAGATATTGTAATCACCATATGGTAAGGTCCTGAACTTATGCACTCTCATGATGTGAAGTAATAATGCTTGCAACTCTGTTGGAACTGAACTTCAAGGAAGTATAGTGACCATTTTGTAGCATCTGATCTTTTCAGTATTTATTAGATGTATGAAACACACTTTTAAGATTCTCTCAACCGTCTCCTCAACCGTCCACTCAAGTTCTGCCTTCAATGTCTTCTTCTTCCAGAACTTTCTCTCAGATTTCATGTGTGTGCATGCGCGAATTGCGCTCGATTGATAAAAGTAATTTGATCGAATGTATAATTTGAATCTTATTTTTATGTTTTACTTTTATATTGTATCAATCTACAAAAGTAGATTGAAGGAGACATCATATTTACAAAATGTAATTTTACTTAACAATTTAGTATGTTTAGGCTATTAGGATGAAAAAAAAAAAACCATCAAATTAAACACAGCAATATTTTACTTTTTTGGCCCGTTGACCTGTTTACTTTTTTCAGTGTAGTTCCTATCTCCTAGCAGTACCAAAACTGTTTGGTTCTAGTAATAAAGATAAAAAGGCATACTGTAGGTTTAACATAGGGCTTTTATTGACACTCAAAGACGCTTCACATGTTCTTATTCTTTCACTCCTAAACAGAGGTGATAAACTTCTGCTGTAGCAAACTGACAGAAGCGAGGCAACCAGAACGTGCCATCGGTTCCTCCGACCACCACCAACCATTCTCACACAAGAGACTCATTCTAATGGAACCTGCAGATTCAAACAAAGACAGTCGCAGGAACGATGCAAAGGAAACGGCTGTACAGTATATAAGTGTTCGATATGCAACCAAAACTCTAGTCCACAGCCTCTTCGTATATCAGGCTCGTGAGCCATGAGCCCAAACTGCTTTTCCTTAGATTCCTTCAAAGCACGAAACAATCTGCACCAAAGTGCCTCGTCCATGTTCCCCGCAGCCGCTCCAGGCCTTGCCAGGTATATTCGAGGGTGCACGGGTAGTTACGCAAGGGTCTTGCGGCAATCCTTGCGCAAGCTCAGCGGCACGCGACTGTACTCCCTGCTTTCACGATAGAAAAGGTAAAATAGGTACCCCAGCTTTAACAATGACAACGGGTCAATGGACCCTTCTAGGTGTGACGATTGAGATGAGAGTGAATTATTCAACTACAACGACTATAATAGCAAGTGACTTAGGGTCAAGATCACTACACAAAAATACACAATGTTTGAAATCAAACTTTTGAACATTTAGAACACGTAAGTGTGTTACCTATAAAAAAAATGGTGTACACACACACACACACACACAATAATCCTAAAACATATTCCATATTATTTGGACAGTTGGCCTTTTTCAAAAGCCTTTTCTAATGCTCTGGACCCTGGACTTATGGAGGACCAGAGTGTCTGTGTCCATCACTGACACTTGATTCAAGTCCAGATGATACTGCTTTGGATTTTTGCCTGAAGCCCCCACTGAAAAAGCAAGGCTATGCCGTCACCGACAGTCCTGCTATGGACTCACCACCTGCAGGAGGATCAGTGAGGGGCTGGTGCCAAGAAATGCATTAAGGGGTTGAAAATGGAAGAAAGGATGGACCTTTAATATTAAAAATAATAATGCTGGGTTGTTTCTACCTTCACCGACAATGTTAAACCAATATAACTGTATGCTATACCACCTCCCTGTTATATGTATTGCTAACACATCTATCACATACTCTGAACTGAATCAGCTATCGCCATCTGCAGAAATCCATGGGGAAGAACGCAGTTCTGTGATAGATTGTCCCATCTTTAAATCATAGGGTTTTTTGCGGAAGTTGGATCGAGATGAAGCTACAGTATAGTGGAAGTACTGATGGTCATGAATTTCCCTTTGCAATTATATAACAGAAAAATCATGGGCGATTTCTCATTTCTAAAACATCCAAATATGTTTTACTGTATTTTGTCAAGGCTTATAGGGAAAATAGTAAAAATCTTATCAACCTTTTGAAACTTCCACTGACCTCAAATTGCGGGCAAATACTTGGGAGACTTTTTCAACAATAAACGACTATAGTATCACAAAACCTAATTGTTAACTTTTCCCCAGAATAATTTAAAGGTAAATGTTATAGCCTACCACAATAAATTAGCCAGGAAAAAGGTAAAGTTTTTGATGTATATTCTCAAAAACGACAAAACAGAAATAAATCTGAAAACATTTAAAAAACAAAGTGAATTCAGAAGCAGTGCATACAAAAGAACTCATTATGTTTTGTCTATGTTATTTCCCACAAAATTGCACACAGAAATGTTTTTTAAGACTAATGCTAATTTAAGACTTTGCTTCTTCCCTGTTCATAATTATCTCTGTGGTCCATTCACGAAAGCCACTGTCCATTGATTATTTCTGACAGAAGAAGCTATTTCTGTGTAGTTGGTAAAAGCTCTTTTCTTCAGTGATCAAAGGATTATTGAAAACCCAGTGCACACAGCATTATATTGAATATCTAAATGAGAAATCACTTGAATCATCTTGTCATTTAGTCTTGGTTGTTGATTTAATGAGTAACCAAAAGCTTTGAAAGCAAAATATCCATCATGCATAAAGTTATGTATCCAAACATTTTCCCAAGAGAGTGAAGCCAATTTGCAGCATAATGTTCGTTTTATGGGATCAAAAATGATACTGTACACACTCTCAATCCTCTTCTCTGTTGCACAATTGAAAGAAACAAGGATTTGACAAGAGGAGCATTAACAAATGTACAGTATGCCAAAATTAAAAACACATACAAAAGAATGTGTTCAGATGGGACTTTTAAGTGGTACACCAAAGGTTATCCAAGTGGTGAAATTAAACTATGTACGAGTGACAGAGCCACAAATGTTCATATTTGTACAACAAATTGTACTACAAATGGCTCCCATTTAAATACCAAAGTCTGATTTACACCAAATTAAAATTATGTGGAGCTCCTGCTTCTGGTCCTACTGCATGTGGAAAAACAGAACGGGTTTGTTTCCACCCCCTACAGAGGGTAGAAGAATAATGGAGCAGAAAATGCAGGTATTTGAAAATGTCTGAAATTCTCCAATCCAAAAAGTCAATAATACCTAAGCTCCAATTGATTTATGTTAAGGGTAAGTGGTCTCTTAAGTGATCTTATGTACAATCTATATACTGTACCTGCGAAAGTGTGTCTGATCTATTAACATTGAGCCAAATGCATTGTGGATATGCAATCAGCAGTGAGTGCAGAACAAACAGGAAGATCAAGAGCGCGTTAGAACATGTTTTTCTACCGTTGGTTTGGTATGGTTTGGCAAAGACCGTCCATCCCCGCTTGCGGCTCTATTTATTTATTTATACATATTTTCCATGAATGGAGACTTGGAGCTTTTGCCAGTGAATGTTGTGATGCATGCATACATTTGAATCATTTTACCCTGAGTCCTGCTGATTGACACTTGTGCCTCCGAGTGGCCATCTGCTTCTGATACGGTTCCTTCTTTGCATCAGTTTTAAGAACCAATACATCAGGTAAATTGTTAAGAGTGAATTGTGGGCTTGCCATAGGCTCTGTGATCACATAATAAATTACTTATGCAGAATTGTCCCTTGGTGTGTATTTGTGTGTTGGTTATTTTCCATTTCTGTTTAATGAATATTTCAAGCTCTCCTTTATGGAATGTTGGTAATTGCACGAGGAATGGGAAAATCTGTCACATGGAACAAATGTCTTCAAGATGTTGAATGGATGTGAAAGCCGAGCCATACCGTTGGATTAACATTCTGATTCCAGGTGATGGTGATTGTGGTTAGATGTATTGATGGTGACACTTCATTCATAGGATCATGGGTGCTCATCACGGGGTATTTACGGACCTGGTTTTGAATTGTTGAATAATGCATTGCGTGTTGAGAGATGGATGCTAGTTGGGCTTCCATACAAGGGAAAAGTCTCAACAGATGAAAAATAGTAGAGTGGCAGTATTATCTTTCTACATTTGTCACTGTCCCAGTTAATGAAAAAGAGGAATGAGATCATGATCTAAGTGCTTTTCACACGGGATTAGAATTACCTAAACCTACACACAAGATAAGCATGCAGCAGTGGCCAATAGGAGTGCAAGCCCTCAATGGAGCGCCTGCCATGTTTTTAATTAGAAAAAAACAAACACATAATAGAGTTGTGTGTGTTCCTTAAACATGATTCTTTAGACAGTGAAATGATGTCCATGTTATGGTAAGTGGGTGAATTCATTATGAAAGAGTTAGGTTTAGATACAACTTTGGAATTAAAATGTAGTTATTTTGCCTCTGTCTATGTATCTGTCCATGATGTCATAGTCTGGGAATTAGTGAATTCTATGAACAAGTTAAAGTAAATTGGTTGTGCCCATTATAATAGTTATTCTGTGGCTTGAGCGTTTTTTATACTATCACACAGTAAATATAAAATGTCATTGCTTATGATGTAGGCTGCCTTAATAACATGTGTGCATTAGTGTCCCGGTCACTGCAACACATTTTTGTGTTCACTTTTGAAATAACGTAAAAAGTCCAACATCGGTTTGAAGAGGTCACTACTTGAGGAAACAGATGGGGCCAATACGGCTGGATTGCTGATAGATATCTGAAGTGTGACATCAGCAGTGTTCAGATGCATGGAATAAAAACACTTGAAATGGACTCCATCACAACCCTGGTTTACCAAAAAAGTCACATAAAAAGATGAATCCCTGTTTTTTCGCTCAGAATGTCACAGTTCACGTGTTACTTGCTCAGGCGGGCGCATTATGCAGAAGTTCACCTCAAAGCCTTTGGACCTGGAGGGATTTGGCTCTCCTTTTGCATGCGCCACGCTGATTGGGATGAAGCAGCTCCAGGCTCATGCCCAGCTGCTTTATACCTCTTCACAGTCCTCCACCACCATTTGGTTCTTGTTCAGCCATTTCTCTGCCCTGATAACAGGCACTCTGTCTACCCATTTGCACACGGACACTTTTGTAAAAATGCTTTGTCTTATTTACAGTTATTGCGTCGGTGTGCGTGTAAGGCTTAAAGGAGGTGCTGATTGGCCGGTTCTATTTCCTGTCATTATATTACTTTCCACAGACAAGTGCGGTTCCAGCCCATGGCAAATCCTAGTGCCTGCCAGGATTAATGCTGGCACATCTGCTTATCCTCACTGTTCAAGAACCTCGTCCCAAGGATTCAGAGGTGCACAACCACTAGCTATTGCCTCTTTTGTATTGAAGAGGTTTTATAAAAATACTTTGTGGGCAGACAATGAATAATGTTTATCCCAGCAATGTAAAATATATGTTAAATATCTATGATTCCATGTAAAGTTTAAACAGGATCTTTACACTGCATAAAATAGATACAATTTATATTTATTTTTATCCACAGTCTGAGTTTAAACTTTTGGCTATTAGCGACCCAGACTTGTGGCCTACCCTCCCCCCTCGCCTGGGAGCCGCCTTGGTCAGCCCGCATCACGTGGCCTCGGTCCTTGTTCTCGTCCATCCTTAGGAGCCGATCTTTCTCTTAATGTGGGCCTCCCCGTGCCAAAGGAGGGTCTAAGGACAGAGGTGATGATCCAGGACACTCGACATTCAACAACATTTATAGGTGTTTTTTAATCATTACATTTTCTGTGTTTGAACTGTTTGATTCTCTGATCTGAAATAACATAATTAATTCAGAAGAATTATCTCAACATTGTGACATTTAGCCACAGACATGTCTTTTTACATGTGTAAACTTACTTGATGGATACAGATTATGCCACACCTAAATGTCCTTGTAAATAACATGTTTGTAATGCAAATGCACAACTCATTTTATTTCTAAGACTGTTTGTCCATCCTATTTGACTCTTAGTTTAAACTCTCTACCCTTCTTCCTCACTCTTAGATTTTTAGTTTGTGTGTCTGTCTAAACGTGTGTGTTTGTGTCATGAATTTGTGAAGCGTCTTTGAGTTCTTGAAAAGCGCTATATAAAACTGATGTATTATTATTATTATTATTATTATTTGTTACCAATGAGTCCATGATAACCTCTCATTATCTATAATTATTTATAAATGTTGATGAGCTATTTTTCATATCACAAGTTCAATGGGCACATTTAAGCTGATACTGTGTGCTCAGTGACAGCTATGACGACGGGGCTTTATGAGGCTGATTATAGCCACTCCATCTGCCCTACGCTTCCATTAACATTGTATTTCCGTCATGTATTGTGATAAGCCCACATCTTCCAGGGAGCTCAAAGGGCTGCCAGCTCATTCACAGTAGTAATGGCAAATACTGATGTGTGGGAGCCACTGAAATGTTGCAAACAGGTAGCTAATACACTAATGTATAGTTTAGTCTGTTGTTCCTGGTTAGAGATACTGTATTCATTTACCATCAGTGAGAGACTTTTATGATCTCCATAAGGGACAGAGATGTTCATGTGTGTCATGCATCAATAAAGACCACTTTTGTACAGTCGATTACATTGATGTTTGCTTTGAATTCTGATGTGGCTTGAGGCTTTGCTTTCGTTCAGTGTCTTTATGGAAGCTTGTAAAGATCTATACTTTCGGGGTGACCGTGGGCCTTGCTGGTGGTCACTGTATGACATTTTCACAGTCACGTGAAAGACTTCTCCAAAACAAACATGCCTCCTCTACATATCCTACACGGTGGGCGGCACGGTGGCTGAGTGGATAGCACTCTCGCCTCTCAGCAAGAAGGTCCTGGGTTCGAATCCCGGTTGGACCAGGGCCTTTCTGAGTGGAGTTTGCATGTTCTCCCCGTGTCTGTGTAGGTTTCCTCCGGGTGCTCCGGTTTCCCCTACCACTAAAAATATGTACAATAGGTCTGGCATGTGCCTCCTGCACTGGCACCCCCACTCCAAAAAATTGTAAACCGCTTTGAGACTCCGATGTGCAGTGAAAAGGCGGTATATAAATAAAGCTTACTACTACTACTTACCCCGGAGAGAGCCCCTCTGACAGACCACTGGGAAGAGGAGGCAATTATTGTAGCTCTGAGATTGCAGAAAAGTATCAGTAAAGTGTACACATAAGAGTAAAAAAGCAGAATATTCAATACTTTAACAAATATAAACCTAGATTTTCAAATTTGTATTTTAATTAATCAATATACCCTGGCCTACAAGTTCACAAAGTTCATTGTTGCTGCAGTGCTAAGTGGCAGATCATTAACACGTATATGCAGAAACACTTTGTCATTATATGTCATGCATGTTATGTATGAAAAACAACACAAAATGTATTAGTTAGTTTCTGATCAGAAAAAGAAGCAACAGTTAATGGAAAGAATACAATTGTGGCTCCAACCTTTTCATGCTTTATTCTTACATGTACGACTTTATACTAATATGTAACTATTAAAGAAATAATTATTGAAGAAGTGAGTAAATGTGCAGATTAAATTGTTCCAAACTTTATTTGAGTACTGTATTTAACCAGTCTCTTTTATTTGTGTTGCCATTTTCTTTGGTGAAATCCAGAGTGCAGGGTCAGACTGACCATTGGTAGATGCTCTACTGCAAAATAGCAGCAACCAACGCCACAATCATAATTCTACTGTGTTCCAATAACCTCAATGAGATGCATGGGAGAGCTCTGGGAACATCAGGTGCCACAATGGGATGACTGTGGTGGTAAAGTACCAAACTGTCACTAAGACCTTGGCCACTTCATCCACATTGCTTAGTATGAGTCTGGTGTTAGAGTGATTGGAGGCGGTTGGCCATACTGGAATGTTGTTTGGAGTGACCAATTTCTGCGCGTAAAAACTTCGGCAACATATGATTTAATAATAATGAATATTACAGACGTATCCATGGCACCCAAAGATGCTTCACATGGCAGTATTCATTTTCTCCATTTACTATGGTAGTAATATGCCCTGGGGCAGACTGATGGAAGCAAGGCTATTAATCTGCGCCATCAGCCCCAACAACCACCACCACTAATTAACGCACATCAGACTCATAGGCAATGTGGCTGATGTGTCTTGCTTAAGGGCAACACAACAGTTTTGCAATACCAGTGTCAAACTTACTGTAGTAAAAAATAATCAACAATATATGATATATATTTATATCAATGAGATAAAAACCTCATTATGGTTCCTTTAAAAACTGCTTTCCTTTCACTCTATGACTCTTCTGCAACATATCTCTTTTGCCTATGTGACTGATCAGTCCAAATCCCTTACATTTATTATTATATAAATTATAAATTATTATAAATTATATTTATAACTCCTGAGCAATAGATGCAACTGCGCACTTTAATGTCTCTAATAATTTCTGTGTGTACATTCCTGCACTGGTGGAGTTGCTTTTAATTTCATTATGCATGTGCATAGTGACAAATAAAGTCTAATCTAATCTAATCTAATCTAATTATGTGAAAAATCCCTTGTCAGGGGTAAAGCTCTATATTCCAGCTTCACAACTGAGGCGCTTTGACAGTCGGATCACTGATTCTAAGCTGAGAAATTGATTTTCTGTCTGTTTTCTCCAAAACTTTCCTCTCTTTCTGGTTCCCTGCCTCTTCTATCTTTGTATGAATTCACCACTAGTCCAGTCTCATTAATCAAATGTGTTGGCTTTTAATTCAAGACCATGGAACTGTCCTCTACCACAAGCGCATCTGGCTTTCACAGCCCTCTCCTGGAGCTTGCTCTGCTTTCAGCTGTCTGGGGTGCTCTGTGTCCCGCCTGTAGGCGGTTGTGCACCAGGAGGATTTAATGAGCTTTGGACAGCGGTTTTGACATGGAGTTTTGCCATCATTCCAATACCAGACTAGCGCATGGACTTTAGAAGTGGCAAAGATACACAATAAAGTATGGTTTTCACCTTGGGGATATTACTTGCTAATCTTAAGTGACAGGCCAATCAAAAGTCCAATCTAATTTATGTCACACGGAATCAATACAATGAAAAGCGATGCCCTGTATAAACTAGCTTTGATATCTATTAAGAGGTGAAACATGAGACAGTAACAAAAGATAGATAGATAGATAGATAGATACGTTATTGATCCCATAGGAGAAATTCAGGTGTCCAGCAAGAATAAAATTGATCATTAAAAAAAAGCCTCTGGGTGGAGCAGGACGGGTCACAGCCGCAGAGGTGGAGTAGCCTCTGGGTGGAGCAGGACAGGTCAAAAGGTGGAGTAGCCGCTTGGTTTGGAGCATTTTCTCTGCTCTGGTCCAAAGTAAAGAAGAGCATTTTTCAAAAGGTTAGCATTTCTCCAATGGATTTTCGTCTGATCCACTTGGTTCGGACCATGAATCCTCTCTGCTCTGGTCTGGACCAGTGCAAGACCATGAACACTGTACTGCAGCAACATCTTAGGTAGAAAAAGCAATAAAAATAAAAAAGCACAGGACAACTGTTTCAGAGCTACAGTACTTAGGACCTGCTGCCGTTTTCCAGCGCATTCCAAAGACAACACCACTAGGAGCTATGTCGTGTGGTTTCATTTTGCCAATATAATTGGAGCATAAAGCTGCCAGTTTGTTACGTGAAAACACACCTAACAAAGGAGTTGTTAGAAGGAGCTGAGGAGCTCCTTCAGTGGAAGACTGAGACACCCTCAGTGCCAGAAGGAGTGCTACTGCAGGGCCTTTATCCCCACCACTGTCAGACTGTACAATGAGTCACTAAGTCAATAATGCTTAAGTCAATAACACTATTGCCAGTGTTTCTTTAATTGCCACTTTTTATTGTACATAATATATCCTGAACAGACTATTTTTTGCCTTTAACATGTTTGCACACTTCTGTTGTTTGCACAATCTGAGTGATTCTATCTGTGCCAAATGTGACATGTACATTTCTCCAGTGTGAGATCATTAAATTATATCTTATCTTATCTTATCTTATCTTATCTTATGTGAAGGTTGTGATTTCCTAACCTTAAACTTTTTTCTTGGATAACGCATCTTTAAAAGCGCTACAAAGATCATTTCAACAATAACAAAACAAATTGACAGATTGTATTTGGTCACATCTGCACAAGAATATCCCTTATCACCCGACATACCTCTGCTGCTTTGAACGTCACATCAGAGGCAGGCAGTGATTCCAAGAATCCTTGCAAGGATTTAATGGAACTGACGGTTGGCTTCGACAGCCATTGCAAACATGTCTTGTAACTTTCACTACAACAACAACAACAAGTCATGTCACACGTCTTTCTTGATTATTCAATCAATTTAAAGGTTCCAGAGTGTCAGCTCACAATCCAACAGACAGATGGCCTTCTACATTGTGAATGATTGTCTTCCTTATGGCCATAAAGGACAAAAGGTTCTAGTTGATTACACTGAATAACCAACCAAGAATAGCCATGCAATATGAGCAGTAAATGATCGAATAGGAGGGTATTTTTAGATGAGTATTGATATCACAGACTCATTGCTGTATATTAGTGCCCCTGCAGCCAAGGTCTCCACTATTAAACTGTGGACCCCAGCTGATTTATTTGTCCATGTGCCCGATGGTCAATATCGAGCTTGATTTACCACTCTGAAAAACAAGCTTGTGTAGGTGCAAACTGCTATCCATCTTTTAGAGCAGTGCACAAAAGGGACCAATGAACAGGCTCAATAGAGTTGCACATTGCCAAACCCATTTAGTTTAATTTTTTATTTTAAACCTACACAAACAGGTGCAGGTGGCTACATTACATGACATTACAGGGGGAACATTTTGCAAACTAGTCATCTTTATTTTCTATTCAGGTCTGATACAAGAGGCTAACATAGCATGGATTAAAGAAATTATTAAATCATAATTTTGTCTTATATAATTGTATCATTTTCTACAAAGTACTCTGTGTAAAACAGGCTGTTAGAACCACAATCAATAACCAATCAATACTACACCAATTTGGTGTAGTTTTCCTTACTACTTACTCTCAATATGCTCATTAAATTGCCGTTGTAATTTATATATTTGGTTATTTTCTCTCATTCCATCCCTAAACAAATGCCTGTATATATAATTTTACTTTGACCTGGGACCTGAGATCTAATGTACATAATGGCCGAAGAAATAAATACTACTACTACTGCTTTCTGTAAGAGCTTGCAAGCCCTTTTGTTAACAGGAACTATTTCTGGAGCTGTCTATCTTACAATTAGAGATCCTACTGTGTTTATCATTAAGTGAAACCGCTCCTTTTAGAAGTAATGATTACATTCCCACGGCACGCTATACAAAAACATTGTTGATTAGCTTGCAATTGTGATGCTGTGTTTTCCCGGTCTGATCCCATGTTTGTATAGTTGTGTGATGTCTGTAGACTGAGCCATTATCATCCCCTTTAATCAGAATGTGAAATGTTATGTCTTTCATCTGTTTATTCCTGTGGTCTGTTCATTGCTATTCACCCACCGTTCCAGTGTCTGTCTCAAGGCGTGATGATGGATCCCCTGAATCTGGCCTCTTTCATTTGCACCTGTGAGCTGTTTCCCCCGGCCTGGACCCATGGGCTGGTCCTCGTTCTTCGGCCTGAGTCCTGGGTCTACAGCTTGTCCGTCCAAGGGAGTGGATCCCTTTCTCAATGTGGGCCTCCTCAAGGCTTTTCACTTTTTCCAATTTGGTGATCAAGTTGTTCTTTTCTGATGTAGGAGGGTCTAAGGACAGTGGCAATGACCCAGTACGTTTAAGGACATTATTAACATATTAACGTGTGGATATTGGTCATATGTCCCGTATGGACCAATTGCACCTATGTGTTTGTCATATGTTCAAACTGTTTGATTCGCTGATCTGAGTTGGCAAATCAACAAATCCTCTGAGATGACTGTTGTGATTTATGGCAATACAAAAATACATTGAACTGAACTTAGTTTAATTTTCATTACAGATTAAATAATTGTTAAAACGTATACATTGAAAGGGATTATCAACTTCAGAAAGGTTTCCGATACATTTTAACAGCTCTACCCTTTGATGAAACTAAAAAGCACATCTTATTAGGAGTCGAGCCAGTAGAGCAGTTTCCCAAAATCCCACGCCTTGGTCCCAGAAGAGAACATGTCTGTCAGTGGTTCTGCTCTGGCTTTGCTACTTTCCTATCACAGAACTTTGGGGCCGCTGTATCTGATTGGCTGTTTGACAGGAAAAGTACCATGATGTCACTGTGTTTTTAGAGTCAGGGCCATAAATATTTGGTCTCAACATCATTCTTCTTGATCATTCTTTTTGACAGTACACCATCATTTATATGAAATTAAAAAGTATGTTTTAACTGCATCACATTTGAGGTTCAGGAATTACAATGAATTTCAAAAAGTAAGTTTTTAACTCAAGATATTGGGCTGAAAAGTAGGAGAGAGTGCAAAAACATGAGTGTGGCAACTCATACCAATTCATTATTCTCATTATTTAATTATTATAATTTAATTGTCATATAATGTAATCATTATTTTTGTATTTTTATTATCATTTTTTTAGTGTTATTATTTATGAAGTAATAAAATGAAGTCATGCTACACTAAGCAAGTGAAACTATCTTGTACAGTATCTAGAAATAGCGAGTGTGTCATAAGGTGAAATGGTGAATGGTCATGATTCATGTATCAGGTCAGTTGTGTTTGCACAGTAAGCACAGGTGATGTTGCAGATTAAGGATAAATGAGCTGGACTAAAAGCACACATACATATGGCACTTTTCACATGTTCAGGTCAAAATGTAGCTGCAGCTGAACAAACTGCAGTACGTAGGAGTCCAGTAACCCACTGCCTTTCACTTGAACTTAACAACAGCCCAACCTTCCAGGAAATATGTTTTATTCTCCATTGATCTGAACGGGACATTGTGGGTCAAATGCATATTTCTTCTATTTGTGAACAACACATAGTATCGTCCACTTTCCAATTGTACTGAACTAGATTTTACCAGATTGTCAATAGATTCGATTCATGATTGTCTCATCACAAGGATTTATTTTACATTTACTTTATATACTTTTATAAATTGAGAGATTATCTTTTCAAATGGAATTTAATAACATTGGAATCACCAGAATACACACAAACAACTTCTCAGTGAGTGTGTAAACAGAGAAAACCTGTATTTGTCAGTGGCGAAATAAAGTGTTCACATTTAGCAACACACATATATCTATATATTGTAAGTGTTTCTGCTCTGCTTGAGAAAAATGGGGATTCACAATAAATAAAAAAGAAAACATTACAGAACAGTAAGATTAAGATAAATTGACAAGATTACTGTGCTCAGACAAGTAAAAGAACTTAGGTTCACTACAAAATGAATAGGGATGGGTGGTATGGACCATAAGCTGTAGGACATCTGGTGGTGGCCTTAAGAGAGAAAGGAACCTGCCCTTTACAGAGGTGAGATCTAGTATGTATGTGAGACATGTTCTTTAAAGTGCCATGAAAGAGAAGGAAAACAACAAGACCTGCACAAGAAATAGAATTGAAGCACAGCAGTCATTGTGGTTTTGAGACAAAGTTAGAAACGTCAAACCACACAGAATTGAAAACAGCAAATGTTCAATTGTCTGACAATGCAGTGCCTCACGTCCTAATATGAAACAGATATTTATCAAAAAAGTCCTAATCTTTAGCACTTTGTTGAAAAAAAATATTAGGTTCTGTTTGATAAAAGTCAGCATTTGTGTTTACTTGATTAGCACAGTGAAGCAAATGTTACGCTTGTTACAAACACACAAATACAGGCACTTTTTGTGACAGACCATCACAAACTATAAACACAATATTTCAAAATGAAAAGTGAAGGGTGCATGAGCAATGACGGTTCTTCCTATTTCTTCCAATTCATAAGAGATGGACCTGGGAATCCCATAATGTATTTATCTGTTTGGTGTACAGCTAGACACAGAAATGGATTAAGGGCTGAAAATGGATGGATGGTTTACAGTTAAATTGTCAGTTACTATTTTTCTGTCCTCGCCTCAGCACATTCTCCTCCAACATGTACTGCACCGTATAACTGAAGGGTCTAGGCTAGGTTTAGAAATTGAGGTTTTTAACTCTCATACAAACCTGGTAGTGATACCATAATGAATAATGGACTCAATGCACATCCTACAAAAATGAACAATACTTTTTATAAACTTTGGCACAGACGTGGTCAACGCGTTCAGGCCAATAAAACTCAGATCAAGTCTCTTGATCTTTGATGGATACCTCTCTGTAGTTTCACTCCTTTTGTGTACTGAATGGTTTCGTTAGTTTTCTACACGTTTTGGATCAGGTTGTGAATCTTGCTCCCAAGCCACACAGTTAAGAGAGGTAGAGCCAGTCAGACCTCATGCTTTTACAATCCTGCACAAGGATATAGTCTAGGGAGCCAGTTATGACACTTCCAACGATGTTTCTTTCTTCAGTTTTAAGGAATCTGTAATTTCTAAATAATTTGAAATAGTACACACTGTGGACACCATGTTTGATGTTGTGAAAAAGTACACTGACAGGTTTCAGTCTGATTGTAGTGATAGGTAAATCATCTCGACATGATTGGCTGTGAGCAGCAGTCCAGGCGGTTCTTCTATTGCTCAGAGGAGGAGCGTCTGGGTGGCCAGGCGACCACTCACTTGTACAAAAAATAGCTCTTCTGTCACAATCTTATGAGCCGTCCACTTCAGGGATCATTGACCACCAACACGTCTCGTACTGAGCGGCTCTTGTGAAAGATCCAGCTGTGATTACAGCATCTTCTTTCTGATTAGATGCAGTGATGAAGGCCCCATCACAGTTCAGTCTGTGGGACTCCATATATTCTATTCCATATATTTCCACAATCTAGATATTATTTCAATTTAACCAAACAAGGTTCTTTAAGTTCAAGGCCACATTTTTATGTTGTCCTTTTCTATTTGTTTCAATTGTATATATTTTCCCCTCAATGGTGATGATCATTCTGTCGTCTCTCATGGATTCACATTTAGAGGCAAAGTCATTTCAGACCGAATCCCTTTAGAGAATGGATTATCTCAGGTTCTCTGAAGCAACCCATTTGTATTAATGGATTTTCTTTTCTTTCTTGTTTATATATATATATATATATATATATATATATATAAAACAGGCTCTAAATACTATTCTTTAGCTATATTCAATAAAATGGGTTCAAAATGTGCAGCTTTTATTCTCCTACTTGCTTAAATTTATATTGTCCTGGAGTAAGCGTGTAATCATTCATAACATTATAAACCTTATAGCAGCCTGGCTGTCCTTTCATATCTCTAAATACATAAAGTCGTCATATTCCTTCCAACTTTGTGGCTCACAGTAGCTCTCTCCTAATCATTATCTGTCAAATGTGCTGCAATGTTTTGGACGAGTCAGGTGTTTCTGCTGCTAGACTTAAACTGTGTCGCTGACATATACTGGATAGTTGGATAATCTCTGTGAAATGAATCTTGTCGATGCAGGCTGCCACCTGCTGAGTAACTGTAAAATGGAGCAGTCACAGTGATACATGAGCGAGGACTGCCGTACTGTAGCTCATATACCATCTATGTGCTATGAATCATGGGAGTGTCTCGATGAGCTCACGTCGCTCCTGCTGCTGATGCACTGCTGTAGGTGCAGGAACAAAAGACGATGAACTACCCATCCACAATCCGAGTTTATTGTAGACAATACAAAATACTGAACAATCCATTCAACGACAAAAGCAGGTAAACATGTCCGGTTAAATTACAGGGTACAAACTTGCATTACAGCCATTTTTTAAAGTTGAGCACCAAGAAAACATAAACGTGCACAAAAACAGAGATATACTATTGGTGTGACACAATCATGGACGGAATGATACAGTATGGCAAATAAGTGAAATGTCCCATTTTGGACGATTACTATTGTATTGAATCCATTTTAAACCGTCCAAAGAGACCAAATTGTATAAAGCCAATTCATCTAATAAATTCCATGTATTGGCCAGCTCTATTGCCAACCAATTCCAGAAATACATGACTTGTGCTGCTGTGAATGAGTTTTATGACTCCCAACAGAGCTATTAGTACTGCAGAAGAAAATTAAGAGATTAAGAAATTCTGAACGTTTGTCCAAACTTGTCCAATGGAATGGAGATGTTCTCAAGTTGCATCATTTTTGCATTGTTTTTGTTGAATCCGCTTGAAAATCCCATATTTACCGGAGTCTGGTTAATCAAATAAATAACCACTAATTAATTATCAAAATAATTGTCAATTACAGCCCTAAAAAAGGCACCAAGATTGCACTCCTTTGCTTTTTGTTACATTATTAATGGTTTGACCTAATATCCAGCTAATACATCTTTAAGATATTATTGTATTTGATGCAATAGAAAACCCCATCAAATTCAAAACAGTATAAATCGATAAGAAAACAAACACTAATTCGGGCGTTCTGCTCTCCCAAAATTCCATCCACTGAGCGGCGCTGTGATCAAAAAATGACACCGTTTGTTGCCCAGTTCACTTCCGGTTGATTTCATACAATGGCAAATATGGCTCACGAAAACAACAAGCGATTGACAGTGCCTGAATTGCGTCAAAGGTTGAAGCGAAAGGGTATTTGCAGTGTGGGAAAACGAAAGGAGGAATTGTTGTTGCTAGTTCAACGAGCGGATGGTGTTTATGAAGATTTAGAAGAAGATGACAGCGAGCAGAGTGAACGAAAACGGCTGTGTGTGCGAGTGACAGATGGTAACAATGAGAATGAAGTTCAGCTAAGAGGGAAGAATGTGAATTGGACGGATGATTTGCGCGATATGCCACTAGTTAGAGACTGGAATGTATTTGCATACAGAAAATGACGAAAACACTCAACCATTTAGAGAAAATGCGCCGGGCAGAGAGAACCGGAAGTTGCGAAGGCAAGTGTTACCCATAATGCAACGCAAAATTCAGTCGCTCCCCCGCCCATCGGATGGAATTTTGGGAGAGCAGAACGCCCGAATTGAATCCAATTTTGAGCTACATTTCCATTATAAAATCTAATTGGGTTTTGGAAGACAAAAATCTCTAACCTTTCAATAAAATAGTATTTGTGAGTGGAATCAATATGGCGTTATTGAATTTGTCCACAACTGTGCAAACCTTATTTCATTTCATACTTATTACTGAGACCAGTTGAGATGAACAAAGCAGAAATAGTACACAAAAATATAGGTTATACATACTATATATATTGAAATTTCACATTGCACTGCACAATCGGTTTCTAGCAATTTCACATTATATAGCGGTTCAGTCTGAAGCAGGCCTTTTTTCACTGAAAGCTTGCCTTGCCTTTTAGTGCTATTGAATTAAGAAACACATATGCATTGGAGTAATTTCTTCTTTTGAGAGCAACGTGAGCTATATACATAAAAACCTACAGGGAATCTCTGGAGCAGCACTTTGCCGCCTTAAATATATATATATTCTTTCAGTTCTGGTTAATAAATCACAGATAGAGCCTCTATACTCTCTGTCGTCTCAGCCAATATGAAGGAATTACAGGCATTACACACAACACCACGGCCCCTTAGACTAACCCTCTGTGGACTTCTAACTTGTTTCATAGCTGCCATTGACCTTCACAGCGCCCCCTGGAGAGCCCCACAAGACCCCGACCGCCTGTAATTTGTGACTTGTGTGTTTGACTTTTAAGATTGAAGTTTCCCGCAGAGTACTTGTCGGTTTATTTTATCATACCATAAGCGTCGTTTCCGTAACACCGGGTCCTTGATGTTGCAGGGCCTGTTTAAAAAGGTCATGTAATTCCGTCGTCTCTCCAGTGAGATTAAAATGTCATGGTACCGTATCGGTTTACCCATCTGGATTTCAAAGCATCTTCGAGCAACAAAAAGCATTGATTTTGGACCGTGTGAAAGGCCAGTGACACTTGCATGTTGAATATCATATTTGTGCAAAGAAAAGGCCTGTCTCCCATGTCATTCTTTAAGCTGTAATGCAGTTGTAATGCAGCAAGGGTCTGTTCTATGTCAAATTATGTTGTAATGTACAGTTATCACCAAATACGACGGTTTTCTTTGCCTGAATGGAGAAAGATGAATACAGTTTCAAACATATCAATAAATTACTCCACCCTTGAATCCGTCTTAGTGTTGGACCCTATATAAACAAGACTATACCTGTATAGTATAACAACATCTATCATCATAAGTTAATGTCCACTCCATGAACTTTCAGCGATTTGAGATGAATATATAGATACATGGGTCCATCTGTTGCGCCGTATGTAAACCAATACAATCAATAGGACTTTTTCCTTCAAGTTTTCACTTCATTCCCCAATAGTCCAGCTTCCCCATAAACCACCTTCTCTGTGGGTATGTAATGATCCAGAGGCGTTCGCAGTTCGTCCACCTCTGTAGTCAAGTGATCTGGACTCTCCCCGTTGGACGTGTCCTTTATAACGGTGTAGGTGAGAGCCAGACTGTACGTGGCTGGTTTCTCCATTCGCTGAGGTCCGCAATGGCACAACTTCTGGAAAGCAGAGCGGAACTTCTGGGACATTGCGTTGTAGATGACAGGGTTAATGGCACTGTTGAGGTAAATGCACAGGCGACAGAAGAGGAGAAACCAGGTGTCCAGGTAAGCCTCGTCCAGGAACGAGTTGACCACCACTAAAGTTCGGTAGGGCATCCACAGCAAAGCAAAGAGGATGACCACCACAGCAAGCATCTTTGTTACCTGTAAGGGTATGGGACGTTACATTATCTTCACAGAATGCATTTCAAGAAGCATTTCAAGAGCTTACACAAACATTTCAAGAAGCATGTTTCTCTTTCTTACTATTTGAATCTGCCCCATCTGCACTACGTCTTTTTAGTCTCAAATTAAAACTGAAAAGGCCAAGCTCTTGCGGGTTTCATCAGACCAACAGCGCAATTAGCAATCAACTTGGAAGCAACTAGCTTGGTCGTCACAGCGGGATACGTCTGAAATTTGATAGAAACCAGGTCACGTAAAAACCTTCAAAACTAAACACTTTCATTACGAACTTCTGAGGATGTGGACCTTTTTGCAATTTCACATCACCCATAAGCATGGCATGACTTCTAAAGCACTTGATAATGCATTATTTAACAATGTTTAAAGCCTCTGATGCTTTGCTGTTAGCTATAGGGCAGTCATGATAATTCATATATTCACTTATCATATAGAAACTGATGGATAAAACTTTATATTTTGGGCCTTGATATATATTGTCTGCACATTTTCTTTGCAAAAGTGGAAATATATTTGGGGTTGAAAAGAACTCCAGCCTGACCCTTCTGGTCTGTAAAATAGTCACATTTTGGACATTATATTGTTTTCGTTTGTGTTGTTGATTGTTTTTGTCTTTGACTAATGACCAATTAGTTGTAATGAAGGGTTAGGGTTAGGGTTACGCCATTGGGACCCCTTTGAAAGCCTCCAAACTTGTCAGACAATGCTGATATTTCCGAATAGAGTCCAGTTTTTGAACATACTCCGCATTCTTATGATTTGTAAACATAACATTTACCAGCAGGTACTGAAGGAATAATTCAATTGCTTTTTTGAACAACAGTTTTATTGGTAACTTATTTTTTTTTCCTTATCTGTGTGAATCAGTTCAGGTGATTGTTAAATTAACTTGGGGAAATGTGTCTTCTGTATTTTTTCCAGCTCTTGATGGCTCCATGACAAGAGCAGTGATCCTAGTCCAGACAGATGTGGCTTTTGAACATACAAGAAGAAGACTTGCATTTGTCTTCTTATTACAAACTCAGTAACACGGAAGCGGATTTGTACATGTTAGCAATGGTTTAATATGGCTCACACTTCCACACGTCTGTCTCGGCTGATGGATGATGATGTGTGCACCAGTGGTCTGTGTACAAACTGTGAGCTATATGTATTTATGGTCCAAAAGAACAGCGCCTAAAGTCTACTGCAGTCACTTCTTCATATCAGCCTATATACAATATCAGATGCTCAACACATGTAATATTTCATGGATACTTGTCTTCTCCTTTACATCTGTTATCTCGTTGCGTGCGTTATTATCCTTCAAAGCAATTTATCAAAGGCAACATTTCCATTAACACTAAAGCTCTAATCAAGAAAGGAATTTAGTTTGTAATTAAATCCCCCACTGTAACCATTTCACTTCAGGAGAGGTGAGTCTAATTGGATTGGCTCAGGACCCTGCTGGACATCCAAACAACCAATCCAACATCTTCATTAGTTCATGACCTTTAGATAATTCATTGAGCGATATTGCAGATGGTTTACGAGTGACTGAAATGCATGTTGTGATTGGTAAAGCAAAACAAAGCTAAATGCATGTTGGTTTGAGCTTAAATCATGTTGATAACAGCTCTGCAGCCCGGGGCAGATGTGCTGCAGCTCTGTCATTCCACCAACATCTGACTAACAAATATGCAGCTCCTCCGTGAGGCCTACACCGGTGGGAGCCGCTGTGTGGAAGCGCCACCATTATCGCAATCGCAATTGTTGTGGTTGCAATTATACGTACACATTATGTGTTTTTTGAGAATAAACAAGAGATCAAGATAAGAAAACTATACTTGAATTTGAGAAAAGATTAAAGTAAGTAATCTTTTTTTGTTTCAGCTCTTTTCACAGACCAGAGTCACAAAGCGCTTTACAATTGTTATTTTTGGGCCTTTGTCTCTCACTCCACACAGAGATGGGAGCAAGGTTGCCAAACAGGAGGCACATGTTTTTGGTGGTAGGGGAAACCGGAGCACCCAGAGGAAACCCACCCAGACACAGGGAGAACATGCAAACTCCATTCAGAATAGTACTGTACCGACCGTTATTCGGACCCAGGATCTTCTTGCTGAGAAGCGAAAGAACTATCCACTATCCACTGTAACTACTAATCGAAGAATCAGCTGTTATTATTATGTTGTATTTTAACAATTGACCAAATCAACAATAGTTAATTTGCATTTGCGTCATTAGAAATATATTTGAAAGGCATATAATTTTCCCTTTTCCAAATTACTTTTTTGAAAATATCTATTTGTGCCATAGACATACATTTAACCCCTTCTTGAGCAGTTTTACAAATGTACTGCCAATAAACACCTTGAAGATCATAAGAATACAACTTTTTGACTAATTTATAGAACGGAGCTGTCTGTTTTTGCAAAATAATACAAATACAAATAACAGGCTTTATTCGTAATGCCTTAGAGGTTATTCCAACATTGTGAGTGTTGATTGGCAGACACAGACACTTCATGACTTGTACCTGTCTGCGTGAGGCGGCCGTGGTGGAGCCGGAGGAGTTGGTGCTGACCATCCGTGCGCCATGGCAATTGCTCTCCTTCTTCCACTTCTGGGTGCTGCCTTTGGGGTCCGTGGGCAGCGGGTTGAGGTACAATATCCTCCCAATGAGCCCATATAAAACTGTGGCCAGCATGAGCGGCAACACGTAAAACACCGCAAAATCCGTAAAGTAAATGGGCAGATAGTAATTCCTGGACACTTTGTAGGCGCAGTTCAGCAGCACCACGTTGTCATAGACTAACTTGGTCGTGTCGGACAAGAACAGCCACATTACGCAGTAGGCAGATGTGAGTGCCCAAACTACCATTATAATCTTTTTGGCTCTGGATAAAGTGCACAAGAACTGGGCTTTTATGGGGTGGCATATGGCAATATAACGTTCAACTGTGAAGGCAGTGATGGAGCAAGATGATGCGTTTATTCCCAAATACTGAAAGTAAGTGATGCCCAAACAGCCTGCGTACCCATAAACCCACTCTCCATACAGTGCGTCCGTGATGTTGGGCAGTCCAGCAGCCGTCAGCACCATGAGGTCAGCCGCGGCCAAGCTCACCAGGTAACAGTTTGTGGGAGTCCGCATGTGTTTGGTGGTCAAAACTACCAAAATGACCATTACGTTACCAACTATCCCAACCCCACAGATCAGAGACACTAGGAAGATGCTGGCCACTTTGTATTCTGTTGTGTGGTCAGTCCAAACGCCCAGAGTTTGGTTCGCCGCCACAGATATGTTACTGTCCACACTCACGTTAGACATAGTGAGGTTCTCCACTGTATCCATGGTTTAGAAGATTCTCCCCAGACGTTTCAAAGCAAGCCTCTCTTCATCCTATGTCCGTGCGTAGTTTCTGTCTGTACAATCCAAAAAGACAATCCATCCAAACTTTCTTGCAATGCAATGTAAAGTCACCTTTTCTGATGTTGGTTTGAAACGTCAGCAGAGAGAGACAGAGGTGCAGTGCGCTGCAGCCTCACAGCTGACTGACTCAGGAGCAGGATTCATCCGACCCTCCCTCCCATTGCTTTCATCGCTCACTAACTATTAGGAACGAGCACGTCTTCCTCCCTATTACTCAAAGATACACAGTCCAAAATAGTATAGTTACCTTTTTCATGCAGCTTGATCAGAAGATAATATCTGTTGAATGTTGCGTTGCTTCTGTAAAACAAGTACAAACTAGCTGTAAAATCACTTCACAAAGCCCTAAGTAATCAGATCATTTATCTTTCCAATATCTAACATACATTATTGTCTGCATGTGGTTTAGACCAAAGTAGCCAAAGTTGAGAAACACTTGAAGACTATCCTGCACGTTTTTTACCCAGCCCTATAGCTCCATCTGTCGGTCAAGAGGAATTGCAGTAGTAAAATAATGAAATGGAGAATGGTAAGATAAGATAAGAGATCCTTTATTCGTCCCACAGAGGGGAAATTTAAATGTTGAAGTGTAATGAATTAAAATGATGATAATAAAATGTGTCATATACTAATTTACATTTTTAAGCTGATAACACAATTATTTACAGTTTTGGAATAAGTGGTTCAGCTCACTCTTCAGCAGCTAAAACTTGTCCTCTATTCTTACAAGACTAAATTAATGTTGTTTTCAAACACTAAAAAAGGACCTCAAACTGTCCCTGTGCTACCCACACTAGAGGGAAATGTCATAGGGATAAATACCTTGGTATCTTGCTTGATGACACCCTCACTTTCAAACAGCATATTCAGAAAAATCTGGGACTTTTCTGGTTACATAAAGGTTAAACACATTTTAAAAATCTGTCCTTTATTCCTTCTTCCTCTTCATCTTTATCTTCATCTTCTTCTTCCACAAGATTTGGGCATTTTTCGACTCTTCCACGCTTTCATCATTTTTCGTTCAGTTTCATCATCTATTGAGGGAGTATGTATCTTTAGTGGTGTTTGAAATGTTTTTACTTCAAGCTGTATTTTTTCCGATCTTTTATAATGGGGCTTTTTAAAATCTCATACACTTTGAATATTTTGTCTTTTTTGATTTATGGTTTGAATGTTTTTGAACTTTTTAGTTTAAACTTTATAGTGGTAAGTTTTTTGTAATTCTTTCATTTAGAAATTATTTCACTTTTCTGTTCTTCATAATCAAATTACTTTTGGTACTTCTACCTTTAGTATTAGCAGTATTCACAGTTCAACTAATTTTACATTTTCCTATTTTCCAATGTTTATCTGTTTTTGATCTTTTTAGAGTTACATAGTACTTTGTTTATTGTATAATGTCATAGTGTAAAAAGGGTGTAATAATTAGATGGTTTTAATTGATTTTGTTCTAATTGTTTTTGGTAGCACTTTGTTGTTGGTATGCAGTCACTCACAATGGCTTCAGCTGTTGAACAATTTCTAGTTATTACTACTACACTACACATTTAGTGCGTGAGTCACAGATTTGTCAGACTGCAGTACTGTCCCCTGAACAATACACAAGACTAAAATTAAATGTATAATTTCATTCCATTTTTGGTTGAACTGAAAAGACTCACCCATACTTGGCCTGGAGGAGAGGACTCAACCATCGCATTATACAGTAGCTACAAATTATTTATCACCTGGATTAATAAATGAGGCTCCAAGTTTTTCCCCATTTACCTTTTTTAGTTTCCAATGCGCCTCTGTAGGAAACCTGACATAGGCAGAACATGCAAACCGCTCTAACTGCTGTGCTATCTGTAGAAACTATGTCATGTCAATTTCTGTTTTGAATGTTTTTGATCTTTTGAGTGTTATGTTTTCGTTTTCTGTATGCAGCCACTTATTTCAGCCATTTCACAATTTTCGTTTTTTAATTTTTGTTTTTCTTACCTTGAGCTCAATTGGCCATCATCCCAAAATAACTGAATGATATTTGAGACCTAACCTAACCCTCAAACTACAAACAATTGAACAACGCATATTTCTATCAATCTAACAGTTCCAGGCTCTCAAAAACAGTTTGGTTGAGTTTTCACACGCAGGTATTTTGGCCTCAGACAGAAAAGTGAAAAGGAGAGGACCACTCTCACTCAGACAGCACAGTGACTCACAGGTACTGGATGGGGCTGGGTTAAGATTAAAACTGTTTTATAATAAGATAAAACAGTATATTATGCTTTCACAGAGGGTTCTTTCTTTTGGGACACACATGCATTATTTATGAAGGAAAAAAAAATAGGTATCTCAACTTTAAGAAGATAAATAGAGCCAGCATTAACAAACTGAAGTTCTGCCAACTCAAGAAGCCTTCAGTAAATGACACACATTTATGGATATTGTATGTACTTCTTCCCACTCCCTTTCGAACTTTCTTCTTTTTTTTTAGTATTTTCTTGTATTTTTTTGTGATTTTGTATTGCTTCTTTTATATATATTTTATAAATGTATTATGAACTGCCATGACGCTGGATTTGACAACAAAGTTTGAAATAAAAACCCCACTCCCATCTCTCTGTGTAGAGTGAGAGGACAAATGCCCAAAAAATGACTCTGGTCTGTGAAAGGCGGTACATAAATAAAGATTACTTACTTACTTACAAAAAAAAGATTGATTGATATTATTTAACACATTTGAATAGATTTGGGGGTGGGGGATTCATTATGTGGATTGTTTCTGTAAAACTCCATGAATTAACTTGACTTCATTTACTTTAATATTCTGTTTTTCCATTTCAAATAAAACAGAATCTATATTTGCATTTATTTGTAATCATTTTCACTTTGTCAGTTCCTGACGGACAGGAAGCAGCGAGTGCGTCTGGGGAAGAATGTCTCGGACTCTCGGATTATAAATACAGGAGCCCCACAGGGCTGTGTTCTTTCTCCCCTGCTCTTCTCCCTGTACACCAACCACTGCACCTCCAGCCACGACTCCGTGAAGCTGATCAAGTTCGCGGACGACACCACCCTCATTGGACTCATCTCCAACAACGATGAGTCCGCCTACAGGAGGGAGGTGGACCGGCTGGTGTCCTGGTGCAGTGGTAACAACCTGGAGCTGAACGCCCAGAAGACAGTGGAGATGATTGTGGACTTCAGGAAGAGCACTGTCCCCCCGCCCCCACCCTCCGTGATGGACTCCCCCATCACCTCTGTGGAGTCCTTCCGTTTCCTGGGCACCACCATCACCCAGGACCTCAAGTGGGAGCCGACCATCAGCTCTCTCATCAAGAAGGCCCAGCAGAGGATGTACTTCCTGCGGCAGCTCAGGAAAGCCAAGCTGCCTGCACAGATGTTGGTGCAGTTCTACACGGCCATCATCGAGTCCATCCTCACCTCCTCCATCACCGTGTGGTTCGCTGGAGCCACAGTCAGGGACAAACAGAGACTACAGCGCATTGTGCGCTCTGCAGAGGAAGTGATCGGCCGCAGCCTTCCATCGCTGCAGGACCTGTACGTCGCCCGAGCTCGAGGCCGGGCTGGTCGTATCACAGCCGACCCCTCTCACCCTGCACATGGACTATTCCAACCACTCCCCTCAGGCAGGAGGCTGCGGTCCATCAGGACTAGAACCTCCCGCCACAAGAACAGTTTCTTCCCCTCTGCTGTTGGACTCTTGAACACTTCTTAACCTGTCCCCCCGCCCTTTATAAAGTCACTTTACTGCCCATCATACGTCACTTTACTTCACTGTACTGCTGTCACCTTACATTGTGTGCACCATGTGCACTTGTATATTGTAAATAGTAACTGTAACTCTATTTTAAATTTAAATTTATTCTTTAGAAGTGTTTTTTATTCTTATTTTTATTATCTCTTTTTGACTGTTGCACTGAGCCAAAGCAATTTCCAAGTCTGTGACCTCCCGTTACTTACGTTGGCAATAAAAATGATTCTGATTCTGATTCTGAAGTGCTGCTATTGGCAGACTACTCGCAGCTTGGCATGTCTTTTTGGCTTACCCAACGTTCTCTCATTTAGTGGAATGAGAAAATGCATCTAATTTAGACTAAATGTCCAGAGTGTCCATACTCTTTAAGTTCAGTGGGTTGACTTGATAAATATGGTTCTCATTTGAAAACACAACAGTAATAATGTGTTTTTACAGGTCAAACTTAGTATCAGCTTTTATTCAAATGTGTTTACTCAGACAGAACTTAATAAAGGGTCCATAGAGAAAAGAGATCATGATTTAATGTTATGTAACCAGACAATACAGAATAATTCAGATATTTGTAACACAGCTCTGATAAATGAAATGAAGGGTAGAAGCAAATGAAATAAATAATAATTAATGAACTATGAGCTTGTTAAAGGGTTTTTGCTTATTGTGCTGCTGCGGAAGATAAGCCACAGCTCTGCACAAAAGAATGATAAGACTAAAACTGCATTGTCATTCTTTTTCATCTCTATGCAACTATGTTTGAAGTCTGACTTGATGGTTGCGTGCCAGATATCTCAAACAAACGAGGGAGAGTCTGTAGACTTTCTTATGAATAAAACACAGTGTCCTCACATGCCCCTTCTCTGTTGCCGAAAAGACCAGACTGAAAAGACTTTCTATATTTGTCTCTGCATCACAAAACATTTCAGGGCTCATATTGTCTTCATATATTACCACTTTGCATTTTTAATTGTTCATATTTTAGAAACCGCTATACTTTAGAAATGTTTTATTATGCCTTATTCTTTCTCTACTTTTGACTTGTTTGCACTGAGAGCCTAGTCTGTGACATCCTGTTACTTACACAACAATAAATTGATTCTGATTCTGATTAGAAGAACTTTTCACAACACTAAATCCCAACATAACATGCAGAACCCCCATCAGCCCCATTAACAGTCTCCATAATGAAATGTCATATTATTCAGTTTTCAACAGTGAAATTTGCACCTATTTTCATAATCCATTGTGATGAGTGTTCATTTTGTTTGACATCATGCATGTGCTTTAAATATTTTCACATTTATTCTACATCACTGTGTCGGGAAACTAATGACTGAATTATGAAACGTTGTCTATTTGCAAATTTGACCTAAATTTAAATCTCAGGCTCATTGCATTTGTTGTGAGGCTGTCTTTCCTCTTCAGTCCCATTCAGCTTCCATAATCTGCTCTATGTTGGGCACATGCGG
Source organism: Knipowitschia caucasica (assembly GCA_964034765.1). Taxonomy (NCBI): domain Eukaryota; kingdom Metazoa; phylum Chordata; class Actinopteri; order Gobiiformes; family Gobiidae; genus Knipowitschia; species Knipowitschia caucasica. The sequence goes on from OZ035829.1 coordinate 11,873,785, forward strand.
GTGCCGGCGGCTGCAGGCTCCTCTCTGCTCACTTCCTCTCTCCTCTGTGCTGTCCTTGCCAACAGGAGAAGTGCTCTGTAGCAGATATGAGAGTTGGCTGCTGATGTCACGTTCACTCACCTTTTATGTTTAAGCTCAAGGCCAATGCTTGAAGTGCTTTGAAACTGCAAATTGTTCATCAATGGAAGAGAACTCCGCTTTCCTCTTTATTCATCTCTAAAGTGGAATATATTTGGTGTCTCCTTTGTTTCTCTGCATCTGTCCCCACTCATCTGTTAAATGGACTCTTGGTTGGAGATGTGCCAAAGTCATCCAGGCACTTATGAATTGAAAGGAAAAAAAAAAAGTCTCCATACTGTGTATTTTTGCTGCCTGGTTGTTCAACGTTTTCTCTGAGCAGAGCCACTCATGAGCGTTGCAAACATTACAATGAATGATAATTATACATACATGACTAAAATATGACGTAAAATATGAAAACAAAGAAACTCTGATGATGTGTTGTGGATATTGAAACAACACATCATCATAGGGTAAACTAACCTGTCTCACGACGGTCTGATACAATCATGATTATTGGTCGTGGGAACAGCTAAGCGCTCCTAGAGGCGCCTCTACCTGAGCTTTAGGAGAGTAGCAACAGTTACTAAGGCCTTATTTGTACTGTTTCAAATATTTGGTCAATAGATCAGAAGAGCTCTGTCAACATCTGCAGGATAAGGATTAGACTAGCTTTGACAAGTGACCACTTGTAATCTTCTGTCAAACATAGCAGCAGATGGTGCAGAACACACTGGCTTTTACTCATGTTGTCATCACATGACTGAGGTCGTTTACAAAGGAGGACACTTTTCACTCTTGAGAGACACCAGGCTCTATTTTATATCACCTGGTAAATCTGCGGAATTTAATATTGAGTCCAACAAATACGTTCACCTCTTTGTAAATGTATTTCTATATTTCACAACTATTATGTATTAATGAGTACCACGAGACATTCCTGGCTGCATCATGAGGTCTATTGAATATTATTATAGACCTATGTGCCTAATATGTCCCAATGGTTCAATGTTTAACTTGAATAACCTGCACTTTATTGCACTCTAATGATTTTTAAGCGTCCAGGTGTGAGTTTATTGCATTCTTCTACATATAGCCTAGCCCTATTTCTGATCTCCAGTGACCTACTAACAGCAGCGGTCCCAGCTTTATGTTCTAAGATGGCTCCAGGGGGAAATCCAGCACTGCCCGTAATATGTGGACGTGAGATTCCCAGACGCTCTGCACTCAGCTCTTGGGTCTTGTCCATCCTGCTCTCGACTTGATGCTGACCACAATCTGCGCCCGGACAGCGGCAGAGGAGCGTCGTGTGGGCGGGACCTTTACGCAGGAGGAGAGAGCTTCCTTAAACGCACCCCGCTCTCCTCGGCACCGAAGAAGCTGCAGCGGAGGAGGATGCTGGGCGAAATGTGTCTTGCTGTGCTGCAAAACGGGCAGGAATCATAGCATCCTCTGGCGAGAACAGCTCACATGGCGCATGGAGAAGGACGCGCTCAAAAGCAGGGAGGATGCTGCAGCTCCGGTGAGAATATAAAACGTGTTGGCTTTGCGCATGCACCCAGGGAGCCCTTTAACAAGAAACTATTTAGCTTTTTACATTTAGCAAGGAGCCGAAACAAATCAGCTAGGCCTAAGTTATTACCATGGCTCTAAAATAACAATAATATAGTATGAGGTTATGACCAGAGACTGTATGGACTTGTAAATCCAAATTTTTTTTTTTTTTTTTTTTTTTTTTTTTTATTGCTTGGCGAAGAATTGAGGAGATGCTTGCAATATTTCTTGATGTGAGCACTGGTTTCGCTTTTAGTCATTTGACAAAACATTGTTTAATTGTTCACTTTTCTTATTCGTGTTTGATGAATGAGCAATCTTGTGAAGTTATTTTGAGATGACTGTTGCTGTTGTGATTTTGTACGATAAAATGACTGTAAAATATATGCAGTTGAACTTTTTTAATTTAAATACACGTTTTCCTACATTTTTTGCATTCCTGAATCACAACAGCAGTGGTCTCAGAAGACTTTACAAAATTGTCAATTATCCAAAAACTGAGTGTATGGATTAATAATAATATATACAAATCTAACCACAAGAAATGCAATAATAAAAACATACAAGAGCCATTGTTCCATAGGGTAGGAGGACAACAAATGTGTCCAGATAATTCATAATTACTAATTCAGGAGCGGAAAAAAAGGCTTATAGATGGACGTATCCATGGAGAGAAACTCACCAGATTTTGTCGAATGATGTTATAACATATCCAAAAACAAGCTTCAGTTTTATTTCTCCCTAAAATAAAGTGGATTTGTCAATATCATCCTGATAGCATTAAGACTGGGGTACTCTTTTTGCATATTCCTCAATCACAATAGCTGTCATCTCGGAGGACTTTACAAAATTGTCAATTATCCAACAACAGATTATAGAACATAACAAATGGAACACAAGAAATGCAATAATGAAAGCAAATGAGAGTCACTGTTCCGTAGGGCAGCAGGATAACCGACGTGTATACAGATATATCAGTTCAAAATCCCTTTCATAGTTAATCTTTGCATAACTTTGTATCTTCTTTCTTGTATGCTCCCTCCCGCCCAGTGTATAAGGATGCATCGGAGTGTGAGCTGCAGAAGTTAAGCCAATGAAGAACTATGGCTTCTACAACCACCATCACCCGCACAACAGCAGCAGCAGCAGCAGCAGCAGGACCGGACATACATCCCCCACGTGACGAGAGGAAACAACCTGATCCTCCCCACGTCCTTGAGCATATGTCAGGCTCCAAGCTCATGTGTAAACCGGCCATGTCCACTGGAACTATCCCAGGGGAGGGCGGATGCAACGTGCCCCGCAGTTGTAACCACGTCCGGTGTCATTCACTCACAAGGACGAGGAAGCCCGGAGGTGCGGAAGTAAAGGGGTTTTGCGATGGCGAATTGGAGACGTCGTTCACGCGCGTCGACGAGAACGTGAATCTGCGAGTGACCAGCCCAGAGACGATTTGTAAAAGCACGCACAGAACACGTAATGGCGAACCATGCTCAGAGACAATAGCAGATTTCTCCTTTATGTCCGAGGACGATTTGTCGTTCGGGGACAGCTCCGGGAATTCCATAGACTACGGTTTTATCAGCGCGGTTACTTTTTTGGTGACCGGTATCTCTCTGGTGATCATTTCCTACGCGGTTCCAAGAGAAGTTGAGGTGGATCGCGACACGGTGTCAGCCAGAGAGATGGAAAAGTTGGAGATGGAGAGCGCACGGATAGGAGCCCACCTGGACCGCTGCGTGATCGCCGGGCTTTGTCTGCTGACTCTGGGGGGAGTGGTGCTGTCCACGCTGCTCATGATCTCTATGTGGAAAGGGGAGATGTACAGGAGAAAAGTCATAGCCTATTCCAAACGAACGGCCAAACTTTACGGATCCATCAGCCTCAAGACGAGATCCAGTCCAAGTCACTCATCGGTGCAGGTTTCGATTGATGAACTGGATGAAACTATAGCCTGAAATCTATGCAGCGTTTCGTGGCATACAACCTCATTAAAGGCTTAACTCAATACAAAATACTCATCACGCAAAAGCGATGTGAAAAAAAAAGAATATTAACATGTTAGTAAGATGTGGGGAAAGTACTGGATGTGTCTAATGTATTTGGTCTTCACAAGGGATGTGACGTATTGTTGACATTTCCACAGGACTCACTGATATCTTGGTATTTCGTCCCGGGCTGAGGGAAGTGTAAAAATGTTGTTACTATTTTTACTCTTTTTCAAGATTCAAGAATATATTAGCCATTAGCACTCTGAGGTTTCCCTGAAATGTAAAGTGCATTATAAATAACATTTATTATTATTATTATTATTTGCAGTAAAAGCACATTGGAAAAACTGTGCAAGAGTACCCCAGCACCAGGATGGTACACACCAGAGCTCTTTTTTCCTGCGCCATGCAAGTCTTGAGTCTTCCTGAGTCTCAATCATGCAATGAATTAACACTGGGGTAGTCTTTCACAGTTATTTCAATGTGGTTTACTGAAAATGCCAAATAAGGAACAGTTTATTTGGTTAAGGTTTGGGGATAAGCTCATAGCGGAGCAAAATACCAATATTTTAGTATGATTATCATGACCAAAAAACCGCATTGCAAATGTTTTATCATGCATCTTTAAAATAAAAGTGATAATTGCTCCCTTATTGATTACTCTACAACTGTCAAGATAATTAGCAATTGATTTTGAAAGAAATTCAGGTGGAAAAAATCTCTAAAAAGCTCCATACAACAGGACGGCAACTCACCAGATCTTCACTAAGGATGTTGTCCATGACATGAGAGGCTTATAATGTGTCCAAAAATATCCTTCAGTTTGACAATATAATTCCGACAGTATTAAGACTGGAGTACCCCACTCTTTTCATAAATATTATATGGTGAACACAAATTTTAAAAGAAATATGTTCAAACCAAACAGACCACAACATATTATTATATTTGCCATACTTATTAGAAACTAGACGAGAGAGTCCCTTTCTTTTCAATCTTTCTGTCTGAAAAATCTTATTTAAAGATGTGACAGAGGCCAAGAAATATGCATGCGAAGTCTATTTGAGAGCAAGGAACCAGTTACATGGATTTTATGATATTGATCTGTTGTTGTGGCTTTAAAAATAGGTACTCCAGCTTTAATGTCCGTCCTAATTGAAAATGATTGATATTGTGATACTTGAAAAACACAGTCTAATATCGTTCCATCCCTTGTGAAAATGACACAATCAAGTACAAATCATGCGTTTCTTGTACCGTCTTCATAACAATTCTCCATTGTGATATCTTACTATTATTTTTAACAGATTTATACTTCAAGGCATCAAAAAACGACAGCTAGTTTGCACTGGACAGTAGATCCAAAGAGGCTTAGCGGGGTCACAGACAGTGCTGCTCATATTTTAATTAATTCTGGTTGTGGGAGTCTCCATTCATTATTAAGGGGTTGTTTCCGACAGTAAATTTGCCCACAGATGGACACGTTGCTGGAAGCGTGTCCCTGTGGAGCTGGGAGAGAGTGTTGTGTCCTCTGCAGAGAGTCTGGGGAGGTGAAGCTCGATGGTCCACGTGGTAATATCCTGTGACAATCGTGTTCTGGTGCAGTGCTGAGGTAAGCCATAAGTCCCAGATAGTAGGACCTTATTATTCAGCGCTGTATTGCTGACACAAGCGGCCTAGTTTACCTTACTTTTACCTTCTTTGTGGTATATCTTTGTACTAAAAAGGCTAAGAACATTGGTGTTTGCTGTATTCTTGTATGAATGACCTGTGTATCGCTTACTAAAAAAGAAAAAAATACAGGTAAAAAATTAGCAGCAGTTGAAGTTATACAGTTTAGGGTGGTCATGCCTGTTTTCACTAATCGAATTGTAAGAAAGGACAATAATCTCTTCTCTGACTTTGCGTATGTGGGAGCTACACACTGCTTCCGACAATCACGGTTCAATAATATAGACATAGATGTATAGGATTTACACCGGATGCCTTTACTAATTTGTGCAGAGCTATTGGCGTATAGGTTTGCAGGCTGCTAATCCAACTGGTCAATTAATAAGGACTACATTTACACTATTACCATGCAAAAATAATAACTGTCCATATAACACACACATGGCTTATTATCAGAGCATGTACGTATTGGATTTGCTTTACGTTTTTGCAGATTTAATGTCACACCTAATATCGCACTAAGAGTTACCCCACTCTCTGCTCTCAAAATGTGTTGGCCTTAATTTCTTTTCAAACAAAACTTGTAAAATCAGAGGTCAAAACGAATCAGCTTCCTTTTTCGTTAAGTACCGTTGGCGGCTACGTGCAATTGAAATGATGTCTTATGCAGAAATACCAATAAAGGACTATTTTCAGTGTGATTCATATGTAAGATGGACAAAGTGTGTGTGGTTCAGAGTGTGTAGTGTTATGTCTGATTGTTAACTCAAAACCAAGGTCTATTGTGATTTTTTTTTTAGCTTAGTTTTTATTCATAGACATAAGTGATACATTTCACACTGTAATGAAACACTAACCGAAGACATTTCCAGGAACACAGGTAATAAAAATTAATGATCCGAATGAGGCAATGTTGTCCTCTTCTCTTTGGTAAAGCTGTAAATCCACATCCTCTGTTAGGCAGCAATATTTCTTTCATTTAGTAAGCTTTTGTTGGCCATAGAAGTAACACACGAGCCCAGTCACAGGACATGTCTCTGCCCACTTCTTGTTAATATCCAACTGTAAAAGTAAATCTTGAGTTGAATGTTGAATTTAATATGCTGTTGAGCTTAGAAACAGGATTTGATGTAATCTTTTTTACTTGAAACTTACAAACTAAATTTTTTTCACCCATAGGAAAATGTCTCGCCTGCATTTGACCCTCAAAGCCACTGAGCTAACCTGTCAGGAGTAGTCGTTGCTACAGGGGACTCATCTCCAGATGTCAATGCTCGGCAGGACCTGTGGAAAACCGGAGCGCCTGGAGGGAACCCAGACACAATGAGAAACATGCAAACTCCACACAGTTTTAATCCACAACTGTTTTCAATTTACAATCTTCATTTAGATGCCTTTTTGGTGCTGACTGACTGTTATTTTAGTACATCACTTAAAACTACTTCCTCACTCCAGTATATTCTAACCCATTACCTTCTTGCAATAGCAGGCACAGAAACCATCATGATGACTCTCACACATCTCACCTGTGATCACAAGCCTCCAACATGTCACAGGGATGTGGCTTGTTTTCTCTGAGACTGTTTTTTTGGTGTCATTGTCATCTGTCAACTAAACAAAGTGACAGCTAAATCTGAGATATTTCTTCCATCGTTCGACTCTGAATGTATTCCCAGGGGCTTCTTGCATAAGCTCTTTATCCTTGACTGGTATATGACGTTGTCGCTGCTGTCTTATTGATATTTTTCTTTGAATCTGCATAAGCCAATCCCTTCAGGTTTAAGCAGGGAACGGATGAGCTGCTGCCTCGCTCTTATTTCTCCACAGGTGTTGATTCCCTCCCCCACAGTAAGACACTGCATAGAAGAGACTTTAATGATGTTTTCTCTGCTACATGTTTAAAATGTATACAGATAGTAGAGTGGAATAACAAAAAAAGTAGAATTATGTAATGACATGCAATAATCATAATATTTTGAGTGGCATTGGAAAGAGTACATTTTGGCAGCATGGTGGTGCAGTGGTTAGCGCTTGTGCCTAACAGCAAGAAGGTCCTGTGTTAGATCCCACCTCCAGGCTTTTTTGTATGGAGTTTGCACCATTTACCATATGCATGACTGTCACTTTTACCTTCCAGGCCCATCACCAGTTCCTCTCTGAGCTCTTAGTATTTTTTGAGCTATTCATGCTCATTTTTCCTGATGTTACCAACGCTTGGAATTACCACGTCCACCACCACGGCTTACCTCTGCTCTTTGTCCACAACAATGTCAGGTTGGTTTGCCGTTACCTTTTGGTCAGTCTGTATCTGGAAGTCCCACAGGATCTTCGCACACTCGTTCTCCACCACCTTTGGAGGAGTTTCCCACTTAGACCTTGGGGTTTCCAGCCCATACCCTGCACAGATGTTTCTGTACACTATGCCAGCCACTTGGTTATGGCGTTCCATGTAGGCCTTCCCTGCCAGCATCTTGTACCCTGCAGTTGTGTGTTGTGTGTGTCTCAGGTGCCTCTTTGCACAACCGACACCTTGGGTCTTGTTTGGTGTGGTATATCTGGGCCTCTATCGCTCTGGTGCTCAGGGCCTGCTCCTGTGCAGCCATGATGAGTGCCTTTGTGCTGTCCTGTAGGCCTGCCCTTTCTTGGCATTAGTAGCACTTCTTGAAATCAGCCAGTTATCTGTCTTTGAATATGACAAACCAGAATGGGATGTAGAATGATTAAAAATGTTAATATGTCTAAACAAGATGGACTGGGGAGTTTTATATCTATAGTATGTATGGAGCACCAATCAGAAAGCAGAACGAGCCTCTTGTTTTGCAGGATCCGATGGGTTTGCTCTCTACCTAATAAACCTCAGCATCAGCAGCACATATCAGCTCGAGCGGCAGCAGCTTGAACCCTCAAATCAATTAAACATACACACACACACACACACACACACACACACACACGTACACATAATACCACACACACAAATCACGATTTTCCAATAAAGCAACCCAACTGTTGAACTTGGCTGTGGCCAAATCACTTTGTCGGCCACCATGACAATGACTCTCTGCAAATGGCAAATAAATGAATCTGAATCTGAATCATGACACATGAGGAAATGAAGTGATAGCACGGATCAGTCTTACAGTAAAAACCATTCCATACTTCTTATTCTCTATTGTCTGTTCATAGCGAAAGGGTTACGGCCTAGTCAATGATAATATTTTCATTGAGCTTCTATTGCAATACACCAGAGGACTTCTTCACCTTTTTTATTACCACAACTGTTCAGACTGTAGTGCTGTAAACTACTAGCCTATATTGATTCACTTTGTATACAATGGCTTATGTGGGTATTCATCATGCAAAGCCTCCCACACTATGCCTAATTAGGCCTCTAATTAAATTGAAGCAATAGCCCATCAATGTCAATAATTGGCTTGTTTACAAAGATAATTACATCAGAATACATGAAATACAGGATACGTAATGATTTCTGCTACACACACGCACACACACACACAAACACAGACACACCATGTCACAGTGCAGGTTATCAAGTTATAGTGTACACTTGATAGTGTTCATGGGGCAACTGCAGAGGGGTAGAAACGTCTGGTCCGGGTGGACTATAGCCTCCTGTCTGAGAGGAGTGACTGGAATAGTCCAGGAGGATCGAATCTGCATACTTGAATGCTCGAATCTCTATATGTGCCAGACAGTGGCTGCAGTGTTTCACACAGTGATGGAGGAGGAGATGAGGGACTGATCGATGAATATAACTGAGAAACATTCTGGCAAAGATAGAAGATATTGCTCAACATTGTACATGCTGTACAATAAAGCAATACATATGTTAACATACTAAGTGTTAACATTTTCATTTACATATTAATTTGCCTCAGATCTGCATTTTTACGTCATGCATATCAGTAGGAAGAGCTCTCACTCTGTACAATCATCTCTGTTTCGACATAGTGGCTCACACCAGACTGTGGATATACTTTTATGAAACATGTGTGAGCTTCTGCTGCTCTGATTGTCTGCACTGCATTTAATTTGGCTGCCGTATAGTGTTTCAGTGCAGCTTACCGGGATATAGGCACAAGACGAGACAGGAGACACTTTGCAGGATGTGAACAGAGGAGAAGGCCAACAGCCTGAGCACATCCACACATGTACAACTGTTCAACACAATGAAAGGAGCCATTGAACTCATTCTATTTTGTGACCACTATATTTCAATGAAACCCATAGTACATTTTGCTTTCATGTCCCTCTCAATATCTCAATATCCCATAGTTTTTCCGATTTGTTGTTGCAACCGCCAATATTGGGGTGTATTAATTCTTTAACATTTATGAGTTTGTTTATGTTTCTGATTTTGATTGTAACAAATTTGGTTGTTGCTCAAGTCACGTGTCTGCTGAATCTAACCTTTAATACAATATAAATAATTACCCTTTTTCCAGATTGTAAATGTCTTATTTGCCTTGAGTAATTGTACTCTGATACTTCTAGAAATGTTCAATTCCAACGTGTCTCCTGAAGATGGCAGCACTAGATCTTTATATGCAGAGCTCAAAGCTGTGACCCTCCTTCTGTGGGAATGTGAAATCCTTGGATGACACCAGTGAACTCTATAAATGGTTGGGGTTGTCTGATAATCTACACCTTTGAAAAGAAAAGATTTCACGCATGCCATTTGTTGTGGCCTGTTGCTAATGCAGAACCTTTTTGTTTCTTGCAATCTGTTGGCTTTTGAGTATGTTTCAAAATTCAGGCGCACAACTTCCTCTGGAGACTTCCCTGTTGAACTGTGGGCTTGTATTGTGCAACATCTGGCTCTGGATAACTATTGATCTTGGCTGAGGTCAGGACACGGGGCTAACGGGACGAGATGGTGTGGAGGGGGGGTTGTAGTGTGTGAGTTAAGTGCACACAGGTCTGTTTTAAGGACCTCCTGTTTGTCCCACTGAGCATTTACCGTCAAGTGGTGGTCTAACAGTGAGGGGAGTGAGCAATGGCCCCAGAAGATTTCAAACAGCATGTATCTGAATTATTTATCTCGGCTCATACTCAAGTGACGAGAGCAGAAAGCACTCTTGTAACTCAGCCTGTTTATGCTTTGGCCTTTTTTGACTATTATAGTTTGGGCCTATACTCTTGATAAAACATTGTATCCATTTGTGTACTGTACATGGTTTGAATCAAGTTTGACGTCAGATGCACACACAGCCCGGGAGTAATGTCCCTTACTTATATAAATGTATAAAGAATAAAGAATACATATGACACATTAAGGAATACAGTTTTTCTGACTTTGATGTGAAACAGGCAAAAGGGGAAGGCCTGAATTTGTAAAATGAATAGCGGATTGCAAAAATCAATTATAAAAATATAAAATACATTTGTGGGAAGCAAGTGTTCAGGAGCTCTAGAAGAAATTCTGCTTTGTCTGTTTACAGCCAAAAAAACATTATATGGAGAACGCATGGATACATGGATTTAATGTTCACAGTATACGTTTGTATGTACAGTATTTAAAAGTATTACTTTTTGTTCCAGCTTGTGTATTTATAAATATGTGTGTGTGTGTGTGTGTGTGTGTGTTGGTTTTGTCCCATGCAGCAGAAATGTTTATCTGCCTTTCTGTCCTGACACCACACTATTATGTAACTAAGATCCAGATGATGATGACAAATGTATAGATCTAATGTCCTAACACAATAATACCTCCAGCCTGATGGCCCTCCCCCTCGCTACAGTGAAGGGGGCTCTTTGCGGGAAACTCTAGCACGCAGTATATCTCCTCACATCTCCAATTTCCCAGTGCCACAAATGCAGTGTGCGCTCATCTTCATAACCTTCAAATCTGCTTTTTACTTCAATCCGTCCTATTTCTCAAACTCTCCTTCACCAATTTGTCCTACCATCTGTGTAAATCTAAGTATCTATGTGCCATTATAGATGGCAAGGTCAGATGCATTTCTATTTTATAGAGGATTCAAAAGAAACATACATGCTGCTCAGCTGGACATGGCTGATGTCTTGCCCAAGGACAGGGATAAGACGACAGCACAATTCAATTCATTTTATTCCCATAAAAAAAAAAACAATCAAACAAATGTTTTAATTCTTTACAATATCACAGATTTCTGATACATTGAGATTGTGTGGATGTCTTTGTGACATTGTGAAGAAGGCCAAATTTGGCCCGCAAGACCATATTTAGTGGCCCCTGAAAGGATTTTCAGTTTTCACGTTAACTTGCAGCATTGATGGTGATGGGAAACCATGGCATTTTATACTTCATTTTGAAGCCAATTATCTCAGGAAAACAATCACATCATTGAATCTGTTGAATTTTAAAGTTATAGTTATTAAATTATAAGATCACAATTTCGATTTTGTTATCAAAATTGTTTGAAATTACATCATGGTCTTGAGCATCGATATCAAAGAGAGGATCGAAAATCTCTGTAGTGCTTACTGCATGTCTGCACGCGTTCCCGGAACGGTCCCGGTTAACCTGGACAATTTAAACCGGCGGACTGGCACTTCCGGGTTTTTTCTGCTGCCTTTTTCGGTGGTGGGAACATGGATCTATAATAATAACTGGATAGGGTATAACTAGCTTAAAGCTGTCCCACCCAGGGGCACAGGGGGCGCCCGTGGTACTACAAACTAAATTCACTCGAGCTACCCAGAAAAAAGTTCCATAAAACTCAATGTAAACTAAAACAGCTCGACCTCAGCTGACAGAGAACCTTCAGCTTTCATAAATGGGGCCTGGGCGGCACGGTGGCTGAGTGGATAGCACTCTCGCCTCTCAGCAAGAAGGTCCTGGGTTCGAATCCCGGTTGGACCAGGGCCTTTCTGAGTGGAGTTTGCATGTTCTCCCCGTGTCTGCGTAGGTTTCCTCCGGGTGCTCCGGTTTCCCCTACCACTAAAAATATGTACAATAGGTCTGGCATGCGCCTCCTGTACTGGCACCCCCACTCCCAAAAAAAAAAAAAATAACAATTGTAAACCGCTTTGAGACTCCGATGTGCAGTGAAAAGGCGGTATATAAATAAAGATTACTACTTACAGTACTACTACTACTAAAGATCGGATTTTGTGGAAATTTTAGTGTCCCTTGTCATCCTGAACTTTTTTACTTCTTAAATCCTTCGGTTTTCTTTTAATCCACACTTTACTGCCACAAACTCTGCACCTTTCCTTCCCGCTCTGACTCCACTCTACCACTGCTCTGATTAGCAGCGCTGATTGTTCAAAGCACGGCCGAGCCCCTCTGTGCACGTGCAAGAGACCCACACACGCGTATTTGACGCAACGCATCATTGGAGATCATCCAATGCGCAGAACCGGGCCAGACGATGCCCAAATATAGTCAAGTTCCTCTGATGTGTCAGCGCCCGTGAAGTCCCATGCGCTACTGAGCGCAAGCCATTCATTTGAATAGGGAGCCATCTTGGATCACTGGGGCTTGGTGTGGAATGCTGGATTTAAACATTTAATTGGCGTACTTGAGGCACGCTACAATGTGCTGTGAGAAAAAATATAAAAATTGTGACGAAACGAAAATTGAACTGAATCGGGACTCTAAAATTGTAAATCAAATCGAATCGAGGATTTGGAGAATCGTGACACCTCTATCAATTATTCCATTTTTCTTTTATATTCAACTATCAGTCTTCAAATACATCTCTTCTTGATATTGGCCCAGTTGTGGTTGAATCCAAACATACTAGAAAACAATATCCAAACTCATGTTAAATACAGTTAATTTATCAAAAGACAAAAATAAGTTTAAAAAACCTTTCTTCTACTATTACTCCTGGCCACAACCAGGTCTTATGTTTTTGAATTAGGTCCCCAAAAAAAATCACAAAGACTTGGGATGGCATAACTGAAATATATTTAGTTCAACAAACTAATAAAATATAACACATTTAATAATGATACACACATACTCACGTGCAGACAAGGGGCACATCCTTGTCCACATGCCTACAATATTTACACCCTTATCATTATTCCTGCATATTACACACATTTTCACACCAGTTTTGAACACGCACTGTGTATTTATGCGTATCATGTTCCACCTTTCAATGTTTTTTGGAATAACACTGGTGGCAGGTCCAAAGTCGTAAATTACAAATACACAAACTGTGTTATTACACCTGCACTGTAACATGTTGCACTGTTGATCTAAGACATTTGTTTGACATAGCTTTCATCCTTGGCTAATTGAAATTGTATCCTCCTTTTCCTCTTCAACAGTGTCAAACATGTGGGTCTGCTTAGGAAACAGCTGCTAGCCCCTGTCTTAAAGAGGTAGTAAGAGGCTATACAAATCTTGTTTTATGGGAGAACTGGGTTGCATCTATAACAGGGCACACATGTGATTTCTTTTAACCAAGGGGCTGTTTTGTTTTTGCAGGTGAACAATTGAGTCATTATATCATAAGAAACTATATATACAGTCAGTCTGAAGTTACATATCTTAATAGACATTGTTTTATCAATAAAGGTCAACATAAAACACTGCTGCTACCACTTACTGCCTTACAGTCAATAAACAACATGGCTGTGCTGTATTTGATTTTCATTGTTTTGTTTATTACAGTTCTAGCCTTCTGGGAATGCAACAAAAGACAAATATTGAGCCACAAATGTTCGAGAAGATGGGAGCATGAATTGCACAAAGTAAATAAAGAGAAGAATTTTCTTGCAACAAAATCTCTGATTAGATTGATGCCTTGAATCTGAGGTTACATACTTCCATGAAACACAACAGAATGGTTATGCCTCAGCCCTGCAACTGTCAATCCAGGAAACCAGCAAATATGAATCAAAGATGGCAGACCATTCGACTGGACTTGTTTCCTGCCTGGGATATAGTTGTCAGAAGTCAAAATGAACCTCCCTCCTCAGATTCTGACGGCCCACCTTCAAGACTTGCCCATGACTCAGAGGTTGAGAAGGGGCCAGTTTAATTAGCTGACAGCACACCTGCCCCTGAGCTTTATGACTTTGATCCGCACCCAGATTACACACCATAACAGTGTTGGCCACTAAATGAAAAGGTCTGGGTACAAATATAAAGTTGATTTTATTTAGTTGCTTTAGTGATGTAATGAAGTTTATGGAGGCAACAATGCACCGGGGCCAATATGGATTAAAAGTTTTTCTTCGGTGGCTTGACATTGGACTGATGCATTACGTCAGCCCTTAACGCACTGTGATTTATTTCTTGCAGCGTAATTGAAGCAGCCACAGATGATGTCATCTAAACACACGACTTCCATTCAGAAGTTGTTTTCTTGCTGCTGTACACAATCAGCATGGCCGACCCATCGACATAAGTCTGATAAATTGGACGAGTACGACAGACTGAGAGCGCACTTGGCTAAAGCTCAGAAAAATACTTGTTTAAGATGCACTGAATGCACACTCCCCCTTTTTCCCTCCAACTTATCAGAGTCCCCCATCCCATCAGAATCAGACTCTACACCCTATAACCCTGGACGTGGGTCAAGTACAAAATCAGTTTCATCCATCGTCGCCATGGGCTTTGGACGTAAATAAACAGAGCAAAAAGAAATTAAGAAAATAAGTTTATCTAAAAGCCTCTATTTTCTCTCCCACATGATCATGATGCTTTATGGGTAATTTCATCAGTGCATGTACAACACTGTGTCCTTGGAAAATTAGCCACATTGGAACCTGACTTTTCGGGCAGTGAATTATATGCTGTCGTCCTTACTTACTTACTTATATGCTGTCTGGCCACCCAGTCGGATCATTTCAGTAAAAGCTGACTACATAAGCAACAACATGAGTCATCTTTGAGCATCTGAGAGCAGCCTCCATCTCACAATCAAGAACTTCTCTCTTATTGAAGAATACAGTTGCGGGTCCTGCTCTATTTGCTTGATTCTCTGCCCTGTCAATTTTTCTTCTCTCATTTCTAGCAATTTTCCAGAGAGCAGCAATTCCAAAATCTATAGGGTCAGATGGAGACTGATCAAAACAAGTGTCTGTCCTGGCAGAACGCCCTGATGCCAAGTTTTGTTAGTCGGGTAAAGAAGGTGTATCCGCTCGCTGGTGGAGGTGCTTGGGGAGAGGGAGGGCGCAATGACGTGATCTCCTTTCTCCTGGCCAATAAAACAGAGTGGCCAGTGAGATCCGGATCCGTACGTGCCGTCAAATTCAATAAGGTAGTGCTTTAGTGTTTTCTTTTAATCAACCAAATTGCATTACACACTGGCTGTGCTCTGGGCCCAGGAAGTCAGAACGGGAGAGCACTGCAGGGAGAGTTACAGTCGGATCTAGCGGAAACACCTGAGGGGGCATTCCCAAATATGATGTCAACTTTTTTTTGAGGGTGCATTTGTTGAACAAGGGGGGCATCTCTGGTACAGGGGCCTTTCCAATGCTTTTCCATTCAGCTTCAATGAGAAAAGGCTTGAGCTCAGGGTCAGAACAGGGACAGACAAGGTGTGCAGACAGAAGACGTCATCCCTGTAACGAATGCCAGCTCAACTTGCCGTTTGGGCCGTACTCGAAGGCAGAGCACTCCTCGGCTCTTCAAGTGTGTCGTTTATCGTCAACAGTGCCCTCTGCCTCTCCTCGTGTTCATCTCGCTCCTCTCCTCACCCTGATCACATGGCTTAACTCTCTCACCTCTCGACCCTCATGACTCACCCTCTTGTAAGTGCACACACGTGTTCGTAATCCACTGTGCGATCTCGTTTTCAAACATTCAACATTCATATTTGATTTAGACACTGTGGCACCACCTGAATGTGGAAGCCTGATCTAAGAAGCTAAGCAGGGCACGGTCTAGTTCGCACTAAGATGGGGTCTCTCTGCAGGGAGCACAAGTTGCCACCGTGGGGCAGCTACAGCTGTAAAAAGCCAAACTTTTGTGTCCTTAAGCTACGTTCACACCGACGCTTGAACGCAGAGTCCACGCGCACGGGATGCACATTCTCTACATTTCAGCTGCATGTTTTAAGTAAATCTGAAGTACTGCGATGCCCCAAAATGCTGGGTAGAAGTGGCGGGCGGGCTTTGAGGCTAAAGGGGTTAAGCTAGCAGCTTTTTGTGTAAAGTTCTTCTCCACAAATGCAGCTCGGCAGCGTCTCTATGTCCAGAGATCTTCCTGACACTTTATATAAAAGCAGTATGTGTTCACGGAGGTGCACCATCAGTTTATTTTTTATAAACTTTGCATTGGCGCAGCAATGGTAAAGTCATGGGAGAATGAAAACTGGAGGCATATGTTCACAAGGACTCTGTAGATCATTGTTACTCATGGTTTAGACCTGGTTTAGGTCCTGTTTTGACTGTTTATCAGTATCTTCAGTCTTCTTGCTCTGATCGCTAGTGTCCCCATACCCACTTTGTTCAACAATGTTAATTTCCGGCTTTTGTCGCACGCATTGAGTCCACGTACCCACCGCCTCTACCTTCCTGCCACGCTGCGTCTGCTGTGCAGGACAAACTTGTGTGCCGTGACTCACATGCAATCCACATTGCTTTGCATTGAAACTGGACGCAAGGCATTAGCCGGTGTGAACGTCCCTTTGCTGGACACTTCACCCACATTTTGTGTGTGCGATGACTGTTGATGTCAGAGCGGCCGATGGCACAGGTTAGTAAACTTGTTTCTGTCAGTCTGCCCCAGGAGTGAGGATTGAAGGGATAATGCCATATGAAGCATTTTTAGGTGTCATGAGATGAATCTTGGTAAAGCCCTTCTTTCTCATTTCTAAAAGTCCAAATCATAGTTAAGATAATTATAGTTAAGATTAAGCTCAAAGCTTAGATTTCACATTTCTCCCTCTTTTTATTTTGCTGATTATTTATGGATAGATAGATTGATTGATAGATATAAAGAGGGAAAAAAATTGATATCTGACCTCTATGCACTTGTTGATGTATATGAACAATTATCTATAATTGATCTGATTTATCTGATCTAACTGATCTAAAAAAAAACTGGGCTTCTATCCAGAATCAGAATAATTTTTATTGCCACATAAGTAACAGGAAGTCACAGACTTGGAAATTGCTTTGGCTCAGTGCAACAGTCAGAGAGAGAGGTAAAGGGTAGAGAAGGCAAAACAAAAATGAAAAATAAAAAGCACTTCTAAGGAATACATTTAAAATAGAATTATTAGGATTACAATTACTATATACAATATGTGCACATGGTGCACACAATCCCATGTCATCACTGGTGTGAAACTGTAATTCAGCACACAAACTTTAAAAGATCACAAATAACAGAAGTAATATCATGTTATAATCATATTTTTTAATAACCACGTTTTTTATTGTGCAATAAAGGGCAACATGCTCTATTCAGGATTACTGTCACACACTCTCTCCTCGCTCCCTCCTTCACCAGCCCGAGTGACATCTGAGTGACCGCATCTTGGGTCAGGAGCTGCTGTGGCTTGTGCTTGACACATGCAACTTCACACAGTCGTAATCCAGCGCTGACATTTAACATAATGATCAGTGTGAGTGGCCAGCGTTTACACACGGCAAAGGTTTCCTGGATACAATTTGACCTCAGTCCTCGCAAAAGGCTAAAAGTGAATCACAATACACAATGGCCGGTCTAATGATAAAGCATGAGTGGAGTAACTGGAAGAAAGGCCTCACTTTGAACTGTGATATTACAGTGGTTAAGACCGCAGTCAGGACCTACTGTTCACTGTATAGTCTGGGATGACAACAGTCCAGGACAGGATTTCCCATGTTTTCCAGTAGTAAAACATCACAATTGTCAAATATCTTCTTTCTTATTGGGATTTTTTGTAAAGAGTGTTATAGAATACCTCTAGAATACTTGCAGCGAGGCCAATATTTTTTCCCAATCTTTTCAGACAGGGACCCTCAAAATATGCATGAAATACAATTGAACCCCCGGTGGTGAATAAAAAGTATTGGAAATGATTGAGTGATGTTTCATTTATTGTTGTTTATTTTAGTACTGTATTTTTATATTTACTGTATAATATAATGTTTGTATCTAAACTTGGCTAAATCAGCTCACGACCCCCAGCTCAAACTCTTTGGGAGTTGGGAACCACGAGCCAATTATTTTCAGTTATATTCAAACATAAAATACACCTCATGCAATACAACTAATAATGTCTTCACTTATTTATAAATTAATCTGTGAGTGATTTCAACACAAAAACAAACAACATAAACAGCGTAACAGAGATGAACTCGGAGCCCCCTGATGCTGCATGACTTCAGCTGCAAAGTCACTTTGCCTCAGTCTTCAGGAATCAGGTAACGGGATCAGGCTTCATGGGGTGACTTCAGCTGAGCTGGCAGACAGCCAGGTGAGCTGGACGCACAAATGGACATTGATTTTTCAATAAGGGCCTGGAGCTGTCAGCCAACCAGGCAATGTTGATATCTTCTCTCACGGGGATGGCCTCCTCCACCATGGCCCAGCTGGCACCTGAATGCAGCTAACAACTGCCCTCAGCTGCAGCTTCACACCTCCATGTCAAACCTTAAGCTCTAACACTGGGCCGAATCAGCATCTTTTACTGCAAAATATATTCATTTGGCAGGATTCAACTTTACATTACATTTTTATGGCTGTACTTGATCAGCAGAAATGGTTGCTTATACTACCTGTGGCTGTAAAGTGAAAACAGGCGTTGTGTCTTTGAGCAAGACACTTCACGCACATTGCCGAGTATGTATCTCCTGTGAGTGTGTAATAATTGGTGGTTGTCAGAGGGTCGATGGCACAGATTGGCAGCCTCACTTCCATCAGTTTCCTCAGAGCAGCTTTGGCTATAGTTATAGTTTACCTCAACCATCTGCAGTAAAGTATAAGGGTAAATAAGATTAATAATGCTAAAAAAAACATTATTTATAAATACATGAGTTTTTTAATGTGTATAGTATATACAGCCACATTTGAATTATATCATAGAGTATGTGAAAGCCACAAGGTAATGACAGTATATTGTAATCAACAGCACATGATGTGTTTTTAGGTATGTTGCCCTTCCTTCAGCTTGTTAGACTCATTTCCTGAAATTACAGTGTTTTGACAGGAGTAAAGATTTTTATTAAATTTCCTTTAGTTTATAAGCTGAAGTTTCTCACCAGGCGCCAATAAATCCCTCTCATTGACAAGTTTGCCCAGGTGAGTAATTCTTCGTTTAGGAAATGAGTGGCCTTGAATCAACAATCACCAACTAATAAAAGTCTATTATGAATAAAAAGAGGCAGTAAATGCATCACCTGCAAGCAGTGGGACTGTTTTGCCCTCCATCATCAATCAAATCACAGCTCTCACCCAGACACTGAACGGATTTTAATATTTCTTCAAACTTTATTAGAAGTTAATTTGCCAAAATAAATGTAACACATTAATCTTGTGCCACCTATGCATTCATCTCTATAAATCCTCGGAAATGGGCAATTTGTGTTCCCTACCGCTAAATCCACCCCAGAGGAATAGAGTTGAGTTAACATATTGGCAGTCTCATAAGAGGATTTTGCACATCCTTTTTCTGTTTTGCTTTTTGGCATCCTTCAGGAAAGCCAAAATAAATCACCTGCCTCAATTTCACAACTTTCAAATTCTCACACCTTTTCCATTGAAAACCCCAGCCGTGTCTGTCCCTCTTCCTCCCACAGAGAACTTCAACATTTGTCTGCTATTCTCATTTGTAATTCCCATGCAATCCACCATTGACCATAAAACATTACCTATACAACTGGAGATAACTCCAACCTGACTATTTCATTTGAAAAATTAAGAGACCGATGTGCACTGCACTTTGGGGACCCATTGAATTACTTTTTTGTCAGCAGCACTTACCCAGGGTTTATAAATTCATGCACAACCACCACCGGGCCTCAACTGGATCAAGCAAAGGCTCTCCTCCAATTCCTGGTGATCCTCTGGCCACCGTCTCATCCTGGCAGTGGTCCCATCACACACATACACACAGGGTACCACACATGTTGTCTGTGCAGTGTTGGGCCAACTGAATCACCTCTTCTCACCGTGCACCTCCATGATAACCTTTCCAAAAACTGACAACATTGCCGCAATTAAAGCCTTTTCTTCATCCCCTTCTCTTCTGCCTTCTTCCGTTCTTCTGGCACAGCTCTTGATCATGTTGGTCAGATTGGCTCTGCATTCCCAGGGCCAAAGCTGACACAACCAATTGGAAAAGGCATTGGTGATCTGACGATTCAAAAGAACTCGGGATTAAAGCAAAGAGAATGTGTAGAGCAAAATGTATGTGGTTACGCTATTGTTTCTCAACCATGTGTGGTGTTCCCAGGGTTCATTAGTTTAACTTTAACCCTATAACAAAGAATAATGTATGATATCAAAATCAATTTTGGTAACAATACATTGGAAAGTATTTCCATTTCGATGTAGTCCAAGATCGCCATCACTGATCCATGAATGAATCTTGCGCAGTCAGAAAAGAGGCAAAGCAAGGCAATGTCAGTGCTTCAAGGCTCAGATTAGTTAAAGAAAAGTGAAAAGAACTTTAACCCTTTGTTTTAACCATTTTAAAAGTCTGAAAAACACAAATATCATGTCTGCAGTATTACCTGAAAGTGGGAATGATCAGCGTCAAGACTGGGAGCCTGGAAGCGTGTGAGGTTAGAAGGGGAGGAAAAGAAGCACTTCTATGGACTGACTGACATTTTGGCATTCTACAAGCATTTCCTTTGCTAGAGCTGCCCTATTCTGGCACATTCCTTTACAAATGATACAAAGAGGATATGGTGAAAATAAGAAGCATTTGTGTGGCTTAAGGGCTATTGGACGCAATAGCACTGGATTTTAAACTCTCTGGGGGTAAAGGGTGATGGCGTGTAGAGCAGACATATTCAAGGAAAGATGCTCTAAAGATTGCTGCAAATGAACGTGATAAAGAGACTATGTAATTTCATATGAAGATGATAGGTTGGTCCTCTGCATTTTTGCACTGTTTTATTATGTAAAAAAAGAACCGTAATATTGAGATCTGTGGGAGTCCCGAGTAGCACTTGTTTCCATTGGCCTTGCATTCAAAAGACTGGCCAGACAGTCTTCAGAAATTGATACCAAATGACAGCACACTTTCCACGGCTAAAACCTATACTTAGTTTTCTTTGTGTCTTGATGTGCAGTGGATTTAAGTGGTCATCCGGAATTCAACACATTTATATAACTCCAGTAGTTTCCTGATTTTTGATGCCCACAATACAATTCATCATGGTTTGGTAGAGACAGACTTCCTGGGTGGTATGTGAGCTATCCAGTAGAATCATTATTAGATTGCATAATTTCTGGGACACATGACAATAGGCATTCAGAGAAATAGGTAATCAGGCCAAATCCATATAGGTAAATGAATAGATTGTCCTAATTATTGTATTATCTAAGGTATGATCCTCATAAAATGGCTGGCTGCTGAGATAAGGGCAACCATCATTTTCAGTATCTCGGCTCTGCAGAAGTGAATGAAAAACAAATGCACAGTGAATGTCACTCAGATGTGACATTTCATTCAGTAAGGACAAAGGAGTCATAGACCTATTTAATATGGTTAAATGCATGTCTGTTTTCTCTGCCCTTAAGGGTGGGTAGAGACAAAGGACAAACACAGGAACACAACTGATCAATGTCACATAACTATGTATGTATAACAATGAACTAAAACGTATGTCCACTATTAGACCGTACCAACAGAAATGTAATACCTTTAGAAACTTTACATACTGTTAATGGATGAATCTTAATGAATGTTATTTATTTTGGCTTGCAGTAAGACTTACATTATCTTCTGTTTAAAGTTTTCCTGAGAATACAAACACATGTTAATTGTCCCCTGCAAATGTTACCTTTGAAATAGTCTCATCTGAAGGGTTGTGTAAATGGATGCTGAGAGAGTGAAATTTATTGTCAGTAATTATGGAGAGATGAAATTGAATGAGATTGCTAACACCACATGCAGTAGTAATGTAACGGCGCACTTGTCATCTATACACCATGAAGCCAATATGAAAAACATCTGTTTCAACATCTCCCACTTCCCAGAGCTGTGTGCCTGAGTGGATTGTGGCACTGCAACCTTGACTGAGGGTTTGGACTTTGCAGCAACAGTGAGAGCAGTGGCTTTTGAATATATGAATATGGTTTATACAACCTGCAAGAATATTGGTATGAGTTCAAAGAATGGTTCATTGAGCCTGTCCATACAGAGGACGTTAAGATATCCTATTGCTATACGACCAGAATGACACATGTATTCTCGTCAATGGAGCTTGTCAGTTCATCTTCCTTATGATACAAATGTTCATTACCAACATCCAAGCTAAGAAAATTCAGGAGTTAAAAAGTTGCTATTTTCTCACACAACTCATCATCTCAACAGCTGTAGGATTTAATTATGACAAGTTCATGGCATAGGACAAAGGGCAACAGTGGCTCAGTTGGTAGAGCATTGGCCTTTGAGCCTGAAGGTTGTGGGTTCGAGCTAACCACAAGACCTTCTTTACCAACCCACAGATGGATTAAGGGGAAGAGGATGGATGGACGGAAGTTCATAATATCTCCTTTATGTTTAAGGCTTAGATACGAGAATTGAGACAGGGACGAGGGAGCTTTCACCTCGGGCTCACACTCACTTCTCCACAACTCAGCGCGGGGTGTGACCAGTCTGACAGACCAGTCGGATCTTCTGTCGGTCTGGCCAGATCCGGTAACAACAGCTGATTAGAGACACACCGCCGAAACATGTCAGGTGTTATTATTAGGTCAGGTAATATTCTTTACACTTTTGTCTTATATCTTTATAAGCCTAAAGACATCTTATGTAACTATGTTCAACTGCCCAATAATGTATCATACAGCATGTAGAGATTTCCAGATTTTACCCTAGCACATAATTCCAGTGTGTCTGTGTAATTAAAGATAATATCTGATAGAAATAATGTGAGGATGAATTTAAATGTCAGAATCAATTCATCACCTCCAGCCAATCAAATCAGTTGGTTTCAATCAAAGCTGATTTAGTCAAGTGGCTAGAAATTGGTTAAGAGCAGGCCATCACACATAATAATAACAAACTATTACCCAAATTAAAGGCTCTTTGGTCAGAGGCCTCTCTCAGAGTTGTGAAGTGAACCTGGGTCAGTGCAGCTGAAGGCAAAGTAAATAGCCCTCCACCACCAAACCACAGCGGCCCAATGTTCAGCTCAGCTATTTCTATGTCAAACCACAGCCCTTCCACTCATGTCTCCTTCATGTAATCTTTCTGTGGTGGGAAAATGTATTTCTTACTTGAGCAGCAGAAAAGTTGTCTATCCAAACTTAAGTATATAGGACATTTACACAGTGGTCGTATTTGAGTTATAACTCATTTGTCACAAGGTAGGTGTTGTGTGTTGACTAGATACAACATGTATTTCAGCTGGACAACCACAATGCTTCATTATCTTTAATCTTATAGGGATAGTGCAGTTAATGGACAAATAAAATATGCCAGATTGTTAAATATATAGGTATATTTTATACATTTGAAAAACCTATACAATCTGAACATATTTTACTCATATTTTTGTGGACCACTTCAGTGCGGTCACAACAGTTTGTCCTCTGATTGTTAATAAATGTCATTAAGATGACCAAGATATAAACCACCTCCTGGAATTCTTCAAACCGAGCAGTAATTATATAGTTGGATGTGAAAAGGGCATGAATCCGTCTGTTGTTTTACAATAAGAGAACGTGGATGAAACCCAAATATCCTGGACCACTGTTGTGTAAGAGGTTCAGTCTGTGCTCTGCGTCTTCTTGACTGGAGGCCACGGTGCAGGTCAATACTTGTTCTTAGCAGCACAACTGATTCCTTTGTGGTCAGCTCATTTGGAAATTTCTCCAGAAGAACCGTTTCTGGGACCTACATCTCTGGTGGACATAGTCATGGCTCTATTCTAAATTGTAATGTGTTGAAAGCAATATCTTTTTCATGAACCTTCAGAAGAAGATAATTTCTGAATTTCTCCATTGTGAAATCAGTGAAGTATATCTTATCTTATCTTAAAACTCACATAATCAGTAAAATAAAGGTTGGAACAATGGGTCTCTTAAACATACTGTTAATTTTCTTGTTTCCGTTCAGCTACAATCCAGGGTCTTGTAGTCACACGTTGATAGTGAGATTTATAGGACGATTCTGTGAAAAAAAAATTCAGAGTTAACAAAATCCACATCTGGGAGAGCAGCTTCACTGATCTTCGGGTCCAAGTCTGAAGCAGCATTGCCTGGTTTGAGTTTATTTGTTACATCAAAGCATAAATCACATAATGTCTTAGCCATTTGTTATTTACATGGTTTGTCCAAACTTAAAAGTATCTTCCCTGTTACTAATATTTCCTTTTATGTTAATGTGGTGATGTGGATCTGCGTGGCCACCTGCAGGAGGCAGATGGAGGTATAAAATGCCTCTTTCTACGCCACGCAGACTTCCGCCTCCCGGTGTCCACCCTCCTGACAGTACAGGTAGCGTCCTTCTGACTTTTTAAGAATCTCACGTCTTTGTATTAATGTAATTGCTTTCTGTAGCCTAGGGGAGTGCTGTTATGGGTCGCGTTCCGGTGCAACTGGCTCAGCTGCTTGACTTTTTCTGTGGGTCCAGGTGTGGTCTGGACCCAGAGTGTTGTGCACAACGGCCTACTGACCGTGCGTAATAATGTTCCAGAGGGTAGGTTAGCGCAGGTTGTGGTCCTATGTTCCTGCCGTTTCTAATATTTTATTTTCCAGGCAGGGTGCAAGATTGGGACGTGACCCCTGCTGCCATCTTGCCTTTCCGCTTTACTTTTCTTGTTCGAGTTACTTGTCTTTTATTTTACTACTAGTACGACACATGGACAAATTGTTATGTAATGTGAATTATTAGTTACCTATGTAACTTAAGTTCTACGAATAGGTGCGTAGTCCCTTAGCGGACTTCGCTAGTGGGATATCACGTGACCCCCAGGTCACACGCCAGAGAGATCAAAAATAATAAATACTCCAATCACCAGCGACCCTCCTCTATAAAAGCCCCTGCACAAGGACCGAGCCCCCTCTTGAACTCTGCCAAGCCGGGCTGGCCTGATGGGCTCGTAGCTAAGGGACTACGCACCTATTCGTAGAACTTAAGTTACATAGGTAACTATTAATTCTACGTCATGGTGCTACGTCCCTTAGCGGACTTCGCTAGTGGGACACAACGCGGAGGCCGTAGGAACATGTACTCCCAGCAGGCCAGCGAAGAGTGATTGGAGCCCCGCCCGAGCAAGACCCTCACACAGTGAGAGGACTCAGGGCAGAAAGAATAATCAATTGCGTGTTACAGGGCCGCTCCTCCCAAGGACACCCCCAAGTAACACCGACCGAAGGCCACGCGTAGTCCCAGGACGCCTCTCCCAAGAGCTCCTGACGCGGACTACCTAACCGACCAAGGAGAAAAACACACACCGCACCTACAGGACGCCTCTCCCAAGAGCTCCTGAACCAGGGCGGACAAAACAAAACCGTAGACCCCCTCAGACAAGGAAACCTCACGGTTCCAAACTCAATCCGCTGCACCAAGCACGGAATGGGCCACCGACCGGTCCGACACATCCAAAAGATAAGACCGGACGAAAGAAGAGGACGAAGCCCAAGAAGCCGCACGGCAGACGTCCTTGACCGAAGCCCCCCTGAGCAGGGCCGTAGAGGCCGCCACCCCACGAGTGGAGTGCAACCTGAAACCCACCGGGGGGGCCAGGCCCTGAGCCTGATACGCCCAACGAACAGCCGTGGCGACCCAGTGCGCCAGCCGCTGAGACGACAGCGGGGCGCCCCTGTTCTTGGGGCCCAGACACACAAACAGCTGATCAGCCAACCTGAAGGAAGAAGTCACCGCCAGGTAGCGCCTAAGCATCCTGCCCGGACACAGAAAGTGCCGCCGCTCCTCCTCCGGCGAGGCATGCGGCGGCGGGTAGAAAGCCCTAAACCTAATCACTCTCGGCCTGAACCGGGGGCGTTCTTTGAAGCGGGGGCCTCCTCCTGCGGGCCCCCCGCAAAAAACGTTTGACCAACGGACGGGAACGGGCCGTGAAACCCCCGAAACCACCGTGACCCAAGGTAATGGCTGCCGCGAACACCGCCAGGGTACCGACAGCCCTCCCCTTGTCAAAGAGTAAGCATCTGTCAGGAAGACATCCAGTCTCCCTGCCTGACGCACTCCAGGAGCTGTTTTGTGGACAGCATCCGAAACCGGCGCTTGGAGATGCACTGATCACACAATGATCACACAATGTGCGCAGATCCAGAAGGGGACGCACCCCTCCTAACTTCTTTGGCACTAAGAAGTAAGGGGAGTAGAGCCCCCTGGCGGCGTCTTGCGGGTCTACCTCGACTGCTGCGCCCCGACTCAGCAGAGAGGAGACCTCCACTTGCAGCGCCACCATTGACCCCCAGACCTGAGAGCGTGCTGCCCGCACGCCCCGGAATGGTGGTGGCTTTTTAGCGAATTGCAATGCGTACCCTCTGCGTAGTGTCTTCTCCAGCCATGGGTCCGAAAGTAGGCCCTGCTCCCTCCAGATGCTGTAGAAGTCTGTGAGGGGCGGAACGGGAATTGGAACACGAGACGTCACAGCCCCGCCCTCTCCTGGTGCTCCTAGCAGGGAGGGGGGGTGAACGAAAGGGCAGAGGGGCCTCCTGCGTCACCTCGTGTGCGCCGGGGCCGGTCACGTGTCCTGCAGACCCGACGTCATAAGTCCGGGCCTGCTCATACCATGTGACTCGACCGCCCCGCCCCCCCTTGGCGCTAGCCTCAGGGAGGGGGAGCAAGCCCCTGGGGTGGGAAGCCCCGTGCTTAGCCGCGTGGCTGAGAGTGGGGACCACGTGTTCGACCGAAGCACACGCACCACTACTCACCAGATCCCTCCGCTTGCCACCTGTCCTGGAGGGTAGAGCTTGGATCAGCGGACCGGAGCTCGTAGCCCTCGTAGCGCACTGCACACCCTGCTCGTGGGGTTGCAGGCCTAGCGGGGCAACGTTATGGGCCCGGGAAGTAATATAAGCAGACACAAAAGACATGTTACGTACCCCCAAATGAGACTCAGACAAAGAGTACTGATTAAATGCCGGTCGGCTTTTAGTAAGTAAGTAGTAAGTAAGTAATGTTTATTTATATACCGCCTTTCACAGACCAGAGTCACAAAGCGGTTTACAATTGTTAATTGGCTTTTATTAGCAAACCCACTGCCACCCCGGCCTCCTCTACTGTAGGGAGCCCGGCGGTGGCCACGCTGTTCCCTCGGCCCCCCCATGGCCCTGTCCGGGCCCGGGGGTGTCGCCGAAGGGGGGCGATGGATGGTGGAGCGTGGGTGGGGAGCGGAGCGCCTCCTGGGCGAGCGCTCCCTTCCTCTGTCCAGGCTCCGTGCAGCCTGGTGGGCCTCGCGCCTTGGAGCTAGGTGCGGGGCTAGCCTAGCCGAGTCCTTAGCCGCAGACTCCAGTCTGTCCACCAGGACCCTCATGTCCGGGCCGAAGAGGGACGTCTGGGACACGGACAGGTCCAGCAGCTGTCTCTTCGCCGCCTCCCTGACGTCTGCCAGCCCAAGCCAGAGGTGCCTGGCCCCGACTTGGGCTGCATCCATGGTGCGGCCACCATCCACGGCAAAAGCCTGGCTCATGCGCAGGAGAGCCGCAGAGGTGGTCCTCGCCTCTGTCAGGAGGAGAGCAACCTATCCAGGGCCCCCGTGATAAAGGCCATATTGTTAGCCAACGCGATGACCTGTGCCGCGTTGGCATAACACCTGTCCAGCATAGCCAAAGACATCCTGTCCCGCTCGGAGGGAAGGAGAGGTCTGGCGCCGGGCCACACGGATGCGGAGGGCAGAAAAGCCATGCGGACCGAGTCCTTGATGTCCGGGACACCACTGGATCAGGACCAGTCCTGCATGCTGCAGTACATGCCGTACCCCAGAGCAGGCCTCTTGGCTGCTAGGGGCTTTGGCCACTCACGTGTCGCGTAATGGACAATCGGGTCCATCCGCGGGCACAACGTGGGTTGCTTCCTCCTCCTCCCCCCTCGAGTGGTGGCGCCCACCGAGGTGAAGCTCTGGGGAGAGCGAGACACGAGGCGCAGCTAGCGCTCTCCGCCGCATGGCCCGAGCCCAGGCACAAGAACAGCGTGGATGCTGGTCCGTGCACGGGAGCGTGACCCGACACGCCAAGCAACGACGACGTCCGACGCCGGAGGGCGAAGGGGAAATCGGACAAGCAGTTGAGGCAGACATCTCAGCAGACAAAGTAGAAGTAGTAGATGTAAGTATGATCTCAATCGGCGCCAGAGTGAAAGAGGGGGCGCGGCCTTGTGCGGGGGCTTTTATAGAGGAGGGTCGCTAGTGATTGGAGCATATTTTATATATTTGATCTCTCTGGCGTGTGACCTGGGGGTCACGTGATATCCCACTAGCGAAGTCCTAAGGGACGTAGCACCATGACGTAGAACTGTGCTCTACAAATAACATTTTAAACACACAATATTCTATAAAAGAGCAAGCAGTACAGACCTTTTAAATGACATAATTCCTCTGTTGAACTCAGCGCAGACTTTCATTATTGTCAAGTGTGTAAGTCTTGAAAAACAGAAGTCATTGTAACGACTTATAGGTGTGTGAGATAAGCTTAACAAAGATAGAAAGAACAGCGCTATATAAATAAACTTGACTTAACTAACCCTAACCCTTACTCAAACACACAAGGCATTACTTAAGACATGATGTGGATAAACTCACTGACCATATGTGATGTTAGGGAAAGTCATTTTTTATTTTTTATTCAGACTCGGCTGTGAGTTTCTGGAAACCTGCCGAGGACTTTGAATGTGGAAAACAAACTGTGTTATTGCGTTGAAATATAACTTTACCTTAACGTTTGCGAAGCTTGTCAAGACCAAAGCAAAACAAAGAAAACTCCAGAAACCGCCATCAGACGAAAAGAGAAATCACACAAAAAGCAGATGTAAAAACACTGCACCTTCGCATGATTACCACAACACCTCATCAAAGTTGGCTTTAATTTTAATTTCCACGACTTTGAACCGAACAACAGCCACAAAACAACAATCTTTGATAATTTTGCTCACATTTTTGCCATTTGAAGGAGGTTGCGTGGTAATGGGGTTGGCTTGTCATTTTACTGGAGTCTTTGTTTCTGGGGAGAACAGCTGTGTGGCGGCGAGATTGTCTGGCTCCAAGATAAATCAAAGAAAACCGGCAAGGATATGAATGTTGCGGTGAATCCATGAATTTAGACGCCTGTGGGTCACCTGCACCAGTCACAGAATTGGAAGATGCATAAAGAAGCTGAAGGGAAAGAGAATTTAGACGGAAATTTTACAACTCAATACATTATTCGTCCAAGAAAATTCAGAAATGACGTCTAAAGAGTGTCGCTTGAAACAATTTTTTATTGTTTATTATTTATATTTGTTTTGTAAAGCATCTTTGAGTGACCAAAAACACTATATAAGTTTGATGTATTATTTTTATTATTATTTGATTGAGCTGTTAATGTTTAGACCAAAGCAGAAACTATTTCACCAAGTAAGTATGTATCAAGTAAGTAAGTAAATTTGATTTGTTTAGTAAGTAAGTAATGTTTATTTATATAGCGCATTTTTTTACAGACCAAAGCGCTTTACAATGTTCAGAGTTCAGATATTGTTCCAATCATTCCAAACACACTGGTGCATCAGCCCCCAATCAACACCATCCATTCATTCTCTCATTTACATTCATACCTATTGTGCATGTTTTTAGTGGTAGGAGAAACTGGAGTACCCGGAGGAAACGGGAGAGCATCTAAACTCCACTCCACTCAGAAAGACCCTGTTCCGACCAGTATTTGGACCGAGGACCTTCTTGCTGAGAGACAAGAGTGTTATCCACTCAGCCACCGTTTAGCGCCATTTACAGACCAGAAACACAGAGCACACAGTTTAAAGACAATTGTGGATAGTTTTATCAGTAATTTTCTGAAAGAGAGTTTTGCATGACACAGGGCCAGAAAAGATTCAACCCTATGAACTACTCTGAAATAGCAGCAGGTTATACTGACCTCATCAGAGTCCAGAGAGTTTCTGTATCGGATTTCATCCATCTCGTCCAACATCATGGAGTAGATAGACACTGCATCCGCTTCACTCTTATCACTCAGTCTGCTTACAAGAACCTCAGCCTCATCTTTGTTCAGGCTGGAAGATCGGGCAACTGTTACTGCTGCTTCATCCAGGAGCTCTTTCATCTGTAAATGAAAATAAATAAATGACTCAAATGCAGATGCAA
The DNA here is from genome assembly GCA_964034765.1 of Knipowitschia caucasica. Lineage (NCBI taxonomy): Eukaryota > Metazoa > Chordata > Actinopteri > Gobiiformes > Gobiidae > Knipowitschia > Knipowitschia caucasica. The sequence continues at coordinate 11,904,456 of OZ035829.1, forward strand.
TGCTGGCCTGAGAAGCTGTTCTTGAAACTGGAGGGAGTAGAGATTGAGTGGCTACATTGGAATCCTCCTCAGATGAACTCTGACTGCTCTCCTCCGAGTACGCTTGACATGAGCACCAGGTGTTTACAGAGCTTTGAGTCACTCTCTTCCTTTTTTCTTGTTGTGCAGCAGCCTTCATTGCTTTTTGCTGCTTGTTTTCAGACAAGATCAATCAATCAATCAATCAAAGTTTATTTGTAGAGCGCCTTTCATGCACAGGGCAACACAAAGCGCTTCACAGTCCACATCACAAATCATCACATAAAACAAACACCAGAATCACAATTAAAACATTAAAATCACACAAAAGATTAAAACACAATAAAAACAATAAAATCACACAAAAGAATAAAACCATTAACACTTTCAAAGTTACACAAGAAATTAAAAAAAATAAATAAATAAATGACAGCAGTGCATTACAAATGGAGATAAAATCCTTCAGTTGTATGCACAGGCAAACAGAACAGTCTTTAACCTGGATTTGAACATTGACAGAGTAGACGCCTCCCTCACATTTTCAGGGAGATTGTTCCAGATCTTAGCTGCATAGATCTGAAACGCAGCCTCCCCATGTTTGGTTCTCACTCTGGGCACCAGCAGGAGGCCAGTCCCTGTGCTCCTCAGAGTCCGGGCCGGTTCATATGACACCAACATGTCACTAATGTATTCTGGTGCAAGGCCATGGAGAGACTTGTACACAAGCAGAGCCGTTTTAAAATCTATTCTTTGAGCCACAGGAAGCCAGTGCAGAGACCTGAGGACCGGACTAATATGGTCATACTTCCTGGTTCCTGTCAGGACTCTAGCTGCTGCATTTTGGATGTACTGCAGCTGCTTACAGGTCTGTTTGGACAGACCTGTAAGCAGGCCATTGCAGTAGTCTAGCCTGCTGGAGACAAATGCGTGGACAAGAATCTCCAAGTCTGCCCTGGACACTATATTTCTAACTTTGGCAATGTTCTTCAGATGGTAAAAAGCTGTTGATGTTATTGATTTTATGTGGCTATTGAAATTTAGGTCTGAGTCCAGTATTACCCCCAAATTTCTGACCTTGTCTGAAGGAAGTAGGGAGAGAGACTGAAGTTGACAAATGACGCCCTCTCTTTGTTTCTGGGGACCAAAGACAATGATTTCGGTTTTGTCTGCATTTAGCTGGAGGAAATTATTTTGCATCCAGTCACTGATCTGTTGGATACAGTGAAGGAGCAAATCCAGTGGTCCATGTTCTCCTGCAGTCAGTGAGACATAGATCTGAGTGTCGTCAGCGTAATTGTGGTAGGACACTTTGTTTCTTTGTATTAACTGACCTAACGGCAGCATGTAGAGATTAAATAGGAGAGGTCCCAGGATCGACCCCTGTGGTACTCCACAGGTCAGGGCCACATGATCTGAGACGCAGTCTCCAATCTCCACAAAGTACTTCCTATCCTCCAGGTAAGACCTAAACCAGTCTAGGGCTGTGCCAGTGACACCAACCCAGTCCTCCAGTCTCTGCATGAGGATCTCATGGTCGACAGTGTCGAACGCGGCACTAAGATCTAACATGACCAAAACTGTGACTTTACCTGCATCAGTGTGAAGTCGAATGTCGTTTGTTACCTTCACTAGAGCGGTCTCAGTGCTGTGGTGGGGTCTAAACCCAGACTGGAACATATCAAAAGAATTATTCATTGTTAAAAATTCAGTAAGTTGTTGGGAGGCCACTTTTTCAAGAATTTTTCCAATGAATGGCAGATTCGATATGGGGCGATAATTTTGAAGTCCCGCAGGATCCAGACTGCTCTTTTTTAGGAGAGGTCTTATGACTGCTGTTTTTAGGGCCATAGGAAATGTTCCTGACGACAGAGACATGTTTACTATTTGTGTCAGTGAAGGTAACAAACTGCTCAGGACGGACTTCAGAAATTTAGAGGGCAATATATCCAGGCTACATGTGGAGGAGCTCAGACTCATGATTATCTTTTTGACAGTTTCAGTATCCACAGGTGCAAAGTGAGTTAGCTCAAAAAGCTTCTCTGGCTGTTGCATTGTTATACGTGCTGTGGAGGTGATAGTGTTTTTGATTCCTTGTACTTTGTCATCGAAAAACTGTGCGAACTCATTACACCTAGATTTAGAGGAAAATTCTAGGGGCAACTTTACAGGGGGGTTCGTTAATCTACCAACTGTTGAAAACATAACACGAAAATTGTTACTGCAACCTCCAATAATGTCAGAAAAATACATTTCTCTTGTTCTACGTAGAACCCGGTTAAATTCACCCAACTCATCTTTAAAGACTTCATAATCGCCCTGGAAATTGGACTTTCGCCACTTCCGTTCGGCCCTCCGGCACTCTTGCTTCTGTGCCCTAACCGAGTCTGCCTTAGTCCATGGGGCCTTTTTCTTACTGGTAACTATTTTAACCGTCACAGGAGCAATGGCGTCCAGAACAGTCAGAACACTGGTGGTGACAGAGTTATACAATTCATCAACAGTAGAGCATGGAGTTTTCTCAAAATTTAGCATTCCCATGAACAGTTCACTTGTGTTTTCATGTATGTGTCTTCTTCTAACATTTGTAAATTCAGCTGGTGGTTTGCTAGCAAAACACATGTCAAAAAATACACAGAAATGATCTGACAAAGCAACATCAACTACATTAACATTTGATACATTAACCCCTTTGTAATTAGCAGGTCAAGAGTGTGCCCCCTGCTGTGGGTGGGGCCACTCACGTGCTGAATGAAACCAAAGGTCTCAAATACAGAAGCCAGCTCCTTTGCATTTCTGTCATCAACATTATCAACATGTACATTAAAATCACCTGTAATAACTAAACTATCAAAATCTGTGCACACGAATGAAAGTAGTTCAGTAAAATGGTCAATAAAATCGCAACATGACTGTGGTGGCCTGTACAGGACAATGAAAAGAGTAGAAGATTGCTTTTGTTCCATTTTAAAAGAAATATACTCAAACGATGAAAAATTTCCAAGGGGCATTCTATGGGAGACAAAGTGCTCTCTAAAAACTGCAGCTATGCCTCCCCCCCTTTTGTTTTCTCGTATTTCGGATTCGAATTTAAAATTGGGTGGTGTTGCTTCTATTAGAACTGCATTTCCTGTATTTTGGTCGAGCCATGTTTCAGCCATAAGCATAAAATCAAGATCATAAGAAGTGATAAAATTATTAATTAAAAATGATTTGTTACATAGAGATCTGACATTAAGCATAGCAAGTTTAAAAATAACGTCAGAGTCGATTAATGTGGTTGATTGATTTCTACAGGGAACAGAAATTAGATTTGCAGAGTTGGACCGTCTAACTGCTGTCCTGTTTTGATTTCGTTTTTTAGAATTTAAAAACATTTTTGAGCTGGTGCGAGGAACACACACAGTCTCAATAGGCCTAAAATGTGAAAACCCTTGTTGTTGTTCTTTAGCTCCCAGAGTCAGAAGGGAGTCAGCACAGTTCAGTGTTTGGACTGGTAATGCACTGCCAGACGGACAGGGAGCAGTGTTTGCACCGTTGTACTCACCCGGTGCTGGTGAGCAGGAGGCGGGGGAGTGCGGTGGGGTCCGAGGGGGCTCAGATGTAAACAGTCACGCCCCCCTCGGGGAACGCTGAACAACGTAACGTATGTAATCCATCAACAGGCTGCTACCGTATCTGTTTGGGTGTAATCCGTCTGGACGATAGGCTTCGTAACGTTTCCAGAAAAGGGCAAAGTTATTCACAAAGACAAAGTTAAAAGAGCTGCATGTAGCCTGAAGCCACACATGCAGCGCCACAACACGACTGTAGAGGCAGTCACCTCTGTTTACAGTCTGGATTGGACCAGAAATAAAAACAGATAGTCCGGAGGATTGAAGGAGGTGGAACAGATCCATAAAATGTTTCTTCGTGACTTCTGACTGCTGAAGTTTCATGTCGTTAATTCCCACATGCACGACTACCTTGGAAACGGTATCAGGCAGGGACTGAAGCAGAGGAGGGAGACGTATGAGCAGGTCTGGTACAGTAGCTCCGGGAATACAGCGAGTGACCGCGTTAAAGAAGCGGACGTGCCTCACGATGGAGTCTCCAATAATCAGAGTGGTCGGGGCGAAGAGTGGCCTCTGAGAAGGAGCTCGGTGGACGGAACCAGCGGGTTCACCCGAAGCAGGACATACACCCGAAGCAGGACATACACACACATAACATATATGTATATGTTATGTGTGTGTATGTATATATATATATGTGTACATATATATATACACATATATACATACACATATATATACACACACATATATATATATATATATATATATATATATGTAATATATATACATATATATGTATATATATATGTATATGTTATGTGTGTGTATGTATATATATATATGTGTATATATATATATGTGTATGTATATATATGTGTATGTATATATATGTGTGTGTATATATATATGTGTATATATATATATATATATATATATATGAATATATATACATATATATGTATATATATATGTATATGTTATGTGTGTGTATGTATATATATATATGTGTATATATATATATATATATATATATGAATATATATACATATATATGTATATATATATGTATATGTTATGTGTGTGTATGTATATATATATATGTGTATATATATATATGTGTATATATATATATATATGAATATATATACATGAATATATGAATATATATACATGAATATATATATATATATATATACATATATATATATATATATATATATATATATATATATATATATATATATATATATATATATACATATATATGTATATATATATGTATATGTTATGTGTGTGTATGTATATATATATATTTTTTTATATATAAAAAAATTGTATATATGTATATATATACATATATATACATATATACATATATATGTATGTATATATGTATATATATATATGTATATATATATATGTATATGTTATGTGTGTATGTATATATATTTTTTTTTTCAGGTTGATAATCAGGTATTCAGGATCAATATGAGTATATAGTTAAAAATATGATCCATGGGTGTCATAGATTAGAACTATATCAGACAAAAGGAAAATTACTTTAATTTCTCTCTTTTTTTCAGGCTTATTTGTCTTTTCCGCAGTTCTCTTTTCTGTTGTGCTAACAGAGATGTTGGCCAAGGTGTAGAATTGGCTATGTAATTTCTGAGCGTGACTCATTCTTTTAGATTTAGGGTGTGTGCTGTGTGGTAGCTATAATGATCAGTGCATTTCATTGCCTACTGCCTAATGCGCCATTACCCTAGGCCCGGTAGTCAATTATCCCCTCAGCCTGAGGTGAGACCACCACATTAACTGTGCCCCGGTCTGCAAAAGAACAGCACCGGCAGGCCCATGTCTATTTTGAGCATCTGATAATAGAGTGGTAGTGACGCAGTGAGTCTACAGAGGAACTAATCACAGAATCTGTTTAGGAAAGATGAAGAGTACAGGATAAGTTTATTCTATACATCTTTGGCAATCACTAGCCCCACTAGAATGCAGTTCGATCTGAAAATGACAGTCTTGACCACTTGCTGACGTCTGCACTGCATACACATACCTGGTAATTGTCATACTTCTGTGTGAGAAATAGGTAAGACTTAATAAAAGTGGACGACTGACACAAGAAAAGAGCTTTAGAGGGATCATCAATCAACCAAGTAAAGAGCAGCCTGGAGCTGTCTTGCAATGCACCATTCTTCTAGAGATCTGAGAAGTCATAACTGGGCAGAAATAAGGCAGCCACACACCTTGTAATTTAAATTTTCAGAGAGCAAGCAGAAAACATTTCCACATCAAGCATGCTCCATTACCAAGCAACTCAACCCTGGTGCTACCCTTGGGTCAAAATGACCTGCCACCCTTGGGTCAAAATGACCTGCCACAAAAAAAAAAAAAAAAACTAAATTAGGGTCCAACTTAACTATTCAACAATCTCTTTAAAGTTTGAAATTGCCTTCAGCAGTTGAGAGTGGACCTCATGTTTATTTTGGGGTGACTGAACAGTTTGAGTAGCACTAGATAGTATCTCTAACCTTTTAGCTAAAGCCAGAGCAGGTGAAAGTGCATATTCTTCTTGAAACAGACCATTTGACACAATTACTGGAGAACATAACACAAGAAACTCACCTTATAAGCTCTATTAATTTGTGCTGCTGCCCAAGTAGCATACTTCATGTTGTCCTTCTTCATCTTTGCACTAACTTTTGGACTAGCAGCAATGTGACTTGCAGACTAGAGGGAGGAAAAAAATAATCAATGCCAAGGACTGTGAGAAGGAGTGTAGTTTTCACCATTTCACCATAATTTTCAAATTGTCACACAACAGGCTTTATAGTATTAATTTCCAGTTTGGAAAGATCATACAAGAATGGAAATTATTGAAAAAAAAAAGGTTGGAAAGGGCAGGGCAGGACATGCTCCAAGCAAAAGGCCCATGTTCTTGCCATCTTCTCCACAGAGCATCCATGCAGGCTTCCTCCTCCTTACTGGACTAGTGTTCTCAAATTCTAACAATACACCAATCAACCATTTAAAAATAATTATGTGGTTTATGGATTTTCACATTCTTCTCCAAACCTCATAAGCAATGATGTCATTCTCAACGGGCTATTCCCAAATAAGAGCATTTACTTTTATGGAGGGGATTCCCAACGGAAGTGTTGTGGCTAACTAACCACCAAACCAGCTGTGGTCAGTGCAAATGAGTCTCTGGATGAGCTGGAGCACAACAGTGAAAGTTTCCTGTTCGTTGGTTGAACCTCAAACACCTGACGTGAACCACCAAGATTAGTTGACAATCAGCAAAACACTCCATTAGACAGATCTGTGACTGATAAAGAATAAACTCCCACCTGAAGTATTTGTTAAAGACCCAAGAGTCATTGGAAGACATTTCAGGAAACGGCTTTGGACCTGGACTGTGTCCACATTGACATGAAAGTTAACAGAGGCAAATGTTTGGACGAAGGCTGCTCTGTCAACGCCTGCAGCTCACAAGTAACTGGTTACAAAAAGTGGTGCTATGTGCTACAATGAGGTGTTTGGACTACCTGAAGAACCCCAGGACAGCTCAGAGAAAACACCAACACTAGGGCTCTGTCTTAGTCCTGCTTCCACTCTGCACCTTTTAGACCATGCACCAGTTCGTTTGTGTTTCTATGTCAGGTCTCACTTACATATGATGCATTGGAGCTAGCAGACAACATCCTGTTCAAACAAATATGTAGATTAAAAGACGTCAAAGGCCACAATTAAACTGGAACTTGCTTGGCAGGATGAATTGCTGATGATAAAACGCTCCCAGGAGTTATACTCCACAGTCTCCAAGCCTTTAAGATCAGGGTGGCTTTGTTTATATAAGAGAACACATAAAAAATGTCTCACCGAAAGAGTATTATGACTAAAATAAAGTGCTCCAGTGGGGGAGACTTTCCAATGCTGGAGTTCACCGCCTGAGTCAGCAGCATGTTGACCTGTCTGAGAACCCCTTCAACTCCCCCAAAACACACCAGATACACACTTGCTCAACCTTGACAAACCACAAGGTTCCAAAAATGGTTTGAGCATTTTCTTTCTTTCTTTCCTCATACAAAATAAAACATACTTACCATGTACAGACCAAACAGTGCCCTCATGTTTCGGTTGTTGAGTCGCAGCGCCTGGGCAAAATACTTTCTGCTAAGTTCCAGATTTTCTAGACCCCCTTGAGTATACTTCACCTGTGTTAACGAGAATGTTTGTTATAAAATAATGTCAATATTAGGAACTTGAATGTATCTACAGTACATGTGATCCCTTGCTTCCTGATGGTTTGTCCAACCTTACCTCTGCATACTGTTCACAGTACAGGTGATTGTGAGGGTTAGTCATCATGAGTTCTTCAAGACAAAATGCTGCTTTGCCATAGCTGTGGAGATCACAACACAATTAGTTTTAGAAACCAACGTTGTCAACTGTGAACACATTAGAAGCGTGTTTTACAACTACCAGTAATTTTTACATGACCTATGAACATGACTATGTTTTTGGTAAAAGACATAACTGGATCTCCACCAACACTTTGAGAACAATCCCATCTGTCCGGTTGTTTTTTCAGACTTGAATGTGTTGTTAATCACCTTCCTGAGGTCAGCACTGCAGTCGGAGCTGGCATTAACCGTCTAAACTCAGATGAGATCACTTCTCAGCAGCAGAGCAGACTGCTGAGCTGTTGACCTCACACTAATCTTCTGATACTCCACTTCTAATACAGTTTCCCCTTATTCCAAATAGACCAGGCCATGCAAAGAATCACTAAAGAAATTCAGATTATATTTTTTTTTTCTCTACCGTTTTTGTGAAAGCTTTTACTGTTCTTGTGAAAGCTTTAAGTGTTCTTTTGAGTACAAACATTAATATAAAAAATAAACAGCTGCAGATGATGTGAAGCAATTCTTAATTATTACAAAATAATATAAACGGTAGTAACATTTCATCTTTAGTATAAGTCTATATGCAGTTTTATTGACTCGCTACTGCTTTACTTGACCAGAATTAAAAAGCTGAGGTACATTGGATAGAAATGAAGGAGGGGACAGACCAAAAGCAAAACTAAACAGGGGGAAGGGTCTGAGGAGTGGGAGATCAGAGGGGTTGGAAGGTTGTGGCTGCTTGCAATTACCACTTCCTCCATATAAAGACTTTCAGATGTGTCGGTGCAGCAGCCCAGGCCCGCACAGAGCTCCACGCACTATCAAAACCACAACTTTTGTACACTGCTCACTACTCTCTATGGATCAAGGCATCCTCGTGTGTTAAATAAAGATTATGTTGTTTTCTTGCTTCTATTTAAAAAAATAATAATAATAAATGAAGCAAACTACTGTTTGACAAAATGAACAAGGGGTGTCGACAGATAACCGGTGAACGACCAACATTTGTGCCCTTACACAACATCTCAGGGGAAGAACATATTGATCGTAGCACAGTGCAAACTGGGTGACACTGCACATCATCATCATTATGTTATAGTTTACTTGGATCTTCTTTTGTTCAAAATGGATTACTGGCTCGTGTTGCTTTGATGATGCTTACTTAGCTTAAGTAAGCGCCAGCATAATTATATGCAACATTTAATGAGCATTCGTTCATAAACACACGTGCACGGCAAAAACACCTGCGGTTCGTCCAACTGCTTGGCATTTATTTGCCCATTATTTGTGATGGGGTCACACATAGCATATGACATTGACAGGCTGCAAAGCATGGTCAAAGAAATTTGGAAAAACGTGCATCTCTAACGTGAACATACATATTTATGAGCAAGTAACAGTAACTGAATACCTTGTCCGGCCGTTGACCTGGTACCTAGTTTAAAGTCAATTAACCAAAATTTCTTTGACAAGTTAACCAATGTTAGCTAATCTCCACAACTCACTAAAAACTACCATTTCAATGTTTGGAGCAAATGTTATGTTCTCATGAAAAAAACTTTATCAAATGAGTTGTAAAATTAAAATCCAGAATATATATATATATATATAAAAAAAAAAAAGACTGAAGCAAACCCACAAATTCTCAATACACTCATCTAGGAAGCAGGAACTAGTTCTAGCTTCTCCAATCAGATTGTCTGCCGTGTTTTCCAACATCCTGCTCGGAACAGTTTGCATGTTCTTTCGTATCTGTGTTTCCCATACCCTTGCTATAGCTCCCAATAAACCCTGAACCACAGAGCACCACTCTGAGACTGAGAATACACAGTAATTATCGCGTTAACTCACGTTAATTATTTTTTTTACGGGTTAATGAAAAATTTTATTAACGCATTAATCCATAATATTCCTCAGAATGCCGCAGACACATGCGTGTGTGAGATGGCAACAGAGCAGGTAGGCCCTCTGGGAATTCAATTTTTAAAAGAATGCCCAAAAGTAAAAGGTTGTGAATCAAACCGATTTAAGTACATTTGGTATGAATGACAATGTGTCATTACATTTGGTAATCTCATTTAACTTCAATTGGAGTGGATTTGAAATAGAATGTTAAAAATACGATTAATCGTGAGTTAACTCACCATTACTATGCAATTAATCAACTAAAACATTTTAATCGTTTGACAGCCCTAGTTTAACTACAATTGGAAATGTACAGATATTTGCATTGGAACAGATAGACTCTGCCCAGACCTATACCAGCCGTACCCCTAATGTGACATTCATAAGTAGTGCTCAGAGTAACACAATTAACTCTATAGTCTGACAGCTTTCAGAAATATTTCAAATCACCTAAATACAATGCATAGCAATTCACATTGACCAGCTTGTCTCACACATATCATATCACAATATATTTATATAAATATATATACTTTTATAATGAAATGTTGTTGGTCATAACATCAGATGCCCAGTCTAGGATAGTTGATAAAACTATCCTAGACTTTATTACACTGCAGATTCATTTAACGTTACCAATCATTCAACATTTCTAAAAATAACATTTTGATGAGACCCCAAACTTTTGAATGGAAGTGTAAATACATCTAAAATATGTTATTTGGCGACATCTGTACTCCTTACAATGACAGAACTCTTGTATTTTTAGCTCCCAGGGTGGTGCACTGTGACGGAATAGTTGGTGCCTTGCTTGTCCATCCGCCTATGTTTTCTCAAGCTGGAGGAAAGAAAAGTGCCACCACCTTCTCTTGGGAATTTCACAGCAAGTGGCCTCTCAACAGAGCCTCCATCCTTGTGGAAAAGGCCACTGATAGTATTGGACTATCCGGAAGAGGAGGAGGGGAAACATGGACTTAGTAACCGAAAAAAAAGAAAACAAAGAAGAAATTGACACGCCTGTAGATAAGGAGATGTGGGAGTGAATGGTGTGATATTGGAAGTGCTGGGATAAGCTGTGGGATAATCCGCTCACCCCTGGAGTTTCTCGGGCTACTACAGCAATAAAACCTCTCAAACAAAAGCAAGAAATATCCAATAAGTAGCCACCACACATTCCTACAACAGCTCTGGACATCCCAGGGCAACTAAGCAGCATGGAGGATGGATCACCCACAAACAAACATAGATTATTGACAAAGCCGCAGTTAAAAACGCTTCAGTAACTTCTAAGCTCCAGATAATGTAGGAAGGATAACAAGGTGACACAAACCTATTTTTATACAATGTTGTCTGATAATTTTCCTTGGCAACCAAGGTATCAGTGGGAGGGTAAGTGACTTAAGACAAGAAACCCAAACAAGTACTATGTGTGTGTTTGGCACATAAAAGGCCTATTCAAATGTGGCATCTGACCTCCATCAATATAGTACACACTAAATCCAGCCATTAAAGTGACGTTGCACTTCCCCTTCCCCCAATCATAATGGAGACAGTGTTTACTCATGTTCGTTGATGTAGAGTTCAGACAATTCATGCCAGGCTTCCTGGTCTCCAACGAATCTGCAATTAAAAATAATGTCAATCTTGCGGGCAATGTATCTTGATAAAATAAATATCAAATTCAAGTTAAGCAAAGATTTACTGGACATGCAAATGTAGGATAATCAAAAACTCACTGTTCCAGATACTCATTGAGCTCCCTGATGGCTTCAGTTGATTTTCCCTGAGCTTTCAGAATGGAGATCTTACGCTTCCTTGCAGCCTACAAAATAATGAAAACTTAATAACTGCAACCTTGTGAAACCTATTATAGTTTAATCACAATAAAATGCAACTATTTTTCTTGAGTTGCATATAATTTATGTTATCATTTAGTTTATGTCCAAATAGGAGGTAAGCAGTACATCTTAAGAAGTCCAAAGATTGCTGCCGAAGATAAAGTATTGAGTCATGTCTAACCAAGCAGGGAAAATGGCACTATCCACAAACCCAAGTGCCTGTCTTTTTGTTGGAAAGGCATGCATCTGAGGCTGCATCTGTCAGGTTTAAATCAGCTTGAAATGACGTTCTGTTTTTGGGCATGCGTGATTGACCTTATACAGGATTAGATTCTCATCAGTCTGAATCTGAGCATAATTTTGCTGCTGCTGTGACTTTTCAAAAGCCTCACCCACCTCCTCTTTATCCTGGTTAAGTGAAAATCTTTACAGGAGGCTTAGCCCCTATTAGAAGTTCACTGCCATTGCTCATTTTATTTATGGACTGGCACTTGATTGAGTGAGGCTTCTTCTCTTGCTCTCATACCAAAGACACTGCGGGCTGTGAGTCATGTCTACAGGACCGTAAATCTGCTCCTCTTCCAATGTTGCCATCACGAGATGTCTGTCCATCCATCATGCTAAAGTGGGACCTAGTGCACTTTGATGAAGAGAAGCATTGGATTGTGCGTGTATACACACAAAACAATTAGAATTAAAGCCGCAAGCGGCGTCGAACGGCCCTCGCCACATCGCTCCGCACCGCAGAGATGTCGGAATTTGACATCTCTCGAGTAAAAACAATAGGCCCTTTCCCCGTTCGGGGCTTGGGCCAAATAATACCCCTATGGGAGTTTTTGGAGGTCAACTTTGTCGTAGAGCCATGAAATTTGGTACACATGTTCCTCAAGTCAAGACATGAAACAAATATATATTATGGCCCCGCCCTCTGACAAACAGGAAGCCCATAAATTTCACTGCAAAATGGAAAAATTAACAGCAATAATTTTCATACATGTCAATTGGAAAGCGGCGACTCCTCGGCCGTTTCACAGATTCGCCTCAAAATCGCTCCACATCATCTCAACATATGTACCTTGAAAATGACTTTGGCTATTTTTCATCAGTGAAACGTTGTTCAAACAGGGGAGCGGCAAAATGTGACCTTTTTTTGGCCGTTTTGGACAATATTCTATTTGCTCCCGTTTGCACATACAAATTCCGATTTGCACAAAACTTGAATCCATGGTTCAACTCTAGGGTCGAGGTCATTTGAAAGTGAAATAATTGAACTTGGCTCATTTTTAGTATGAAAAACTCTTAAACTTTGACCCCATCTGTAGGAGGCGCTAAGAGATAAAGAGATAGTTTATCTCAATGGGGGCTATCCTTAAATAAATAAATAAATGAAGTCATTCAATTATTTGACATTTTCATACATGTCAAATAATTTTTATACATGAGCCAAGTTCTTCATACAAAGAACCTGGCTCATGTATGAAAATTATTTGACATGTATGAAAATTATTGCTGTTAATTTTTCCATTTTGCAGTGAAATTTATGGGCTTCCTGTTTGTCAGAGGGCGGAGCCATGATAAAATTTTGGTCTTATCTTGACTTGAGGAACATGTGTACCGAATTTCATGGCTCTACGACAAACTTGACCTCTGAAACTCCCATTGGCTGTTGTAGGTGGCGCTGTTCTGGCATTTTTTTGAGTCCCATAAAAATAAACACCAAAATATCAAATTTTTCACCAGGTCTGATTTTTGGGCAAAATTGTACAACTTTTCATGCATGTTCAGGGGGTGAAATTAAGGCTCAAAGTACAGAATTTGACATCTCTCAAGCAAAAACAATAGGCCCTTTTCCCATTCGGGGCTCGGGCCTAAAAAGCTAATAAGAACTTTAAAAGTCTCAAAATAAATATATCCACAAAAAAAAAAATTAAGACAAAATGTCAGATATATATATAATGGCATGTGAAACTATTTAAGACATCTTGAATAAAAAAATAAAAACTGTTTTAATGGGTGCCGCATCTGTTCCATAGCCTATAATTACAGCTCAGTTTCCAATATACACTTCATGTATGGGATGCTTTGAAAGTTTTGTGATCAATTTTCCACCAAAACTACAGTAAAATTCTTTGGAGAACAAGAACAATTTTTGTAGCTTGAGTGACTTGCACTTTATCGTTGTATCCACCCTGAAAGTGTATATGCTCATTCTAATAGTTCATAACTAATCAAACACGTTACGGCAATTTAAATGTTGTATATCTTAGAAAAGTAAATTCACGTTAGTGTTTGAGCTTTTAATACGAGGCTGCATCTAACTTGCCTAAGTTTTCTTCGTCTTACCGTATTTGTAGGATCTTCTTGCAGGATGGCATCATAGTGCTTGTTGGCATCATCATACCTTATAACATAGAAGAAAATAATTAGAACAGAAGTGAAAAGGCTTGATAGACATCACAGCTTAAAAAAGGTGATTCATGGATAAAATGTGCCTAAAATATACAAGCTCAAGCACAAATTTGGCTGATCTCAATCAAGGTGAACCGTGGCTGAAAATGTTCTTACCCCTTACCCGTTTGATTTTCATAATTGAATTTACTTTTGGACAATGTAAAAAGTGACCTCCTCTCAAACGCAGTCACAGCCACACTCCGCTCTTTGACTCTTATTTCCCTTCTCCAGGGCTCTATGCTCGCACCACTTCAGTGTTTTAGTTATAACGACACTCAACTTCCGGTGGGCGAGGATCGGCTTGAGCCAACTCAAGCCGACTGTGGCTGAGATGGAGCCACATCAACAGATGTTTACACGAGTTTCCTAATTAATTCTCAAACAGGAATTTGAGGATGCTGGGCATTTTGGGACACATCAATGCTCTTTCTTTGTGCTGTCATTATGCATTTGTAAAGTTACCCTAACTCTCTTAGTAGCCAGTCAACGCTATTCCTCAGAAAAAGCACGTTGACACTTTTGGATCAGTCTCACAGCTGAATGTATCGATCTACAGAGCATTGTGCACTTTGCAGAGAGGGTGATTGGCCGCAGCCTCCCATCACTGCAGGACCTCTACGACGCCCGAGCTTGAGGCCGGGCTGGTCGTATCACAAACGACCCCTCTCACTCTGCACATGGACTATTCCAACCTCTCCCCTCGGGCAGGAGACTACGGTCCATTTGGACCAGAGGCTCACGCCATAGGAACAGTTTCTTCCCCTCTGCTGTTGGACTCTTAAACACTTAATAACCTGCCCCCCCCCGCCCTTTATAGAGTTTCTTTACTGCCCTTTATAAAGTCACTTTACAGTCACTGTCACTTCTTACCTCTCTTCTTTGACTGTTGCACCGAGCCAAAGCAATTTCTTATTCTGTGACTTTCTGTTACTTACATGGCAATAAAAACTTTTCTGATTCTAATTACTAAACAATTTCACTACAACTCACCACAAGGCAATAGCGCAAGCACAGACCAGAAGTACACTAATCTGGTCATATTTACAGGAAATGACGTCACGCCTCTCTGTGCATACAGCTCATACCTTCTTTAAAGTAGGAAGTTGTAAGTAACATAAGAATGTGTTACATTAAATGTGTTATATGTTTAACATTTTTGACCTTACATGTTTTAACCGAATATTACACAGAATATTTCATTTCATTTCATTTCATTTTCAACCCCTTTATTAGTCCATTTCTGGGTCGGGGGGGTGGCAATGAGAGCTGCCACCCAATGCTCATAGCACCAGTCCCTCACTGATGCAGGGGGTGAGTCCACAGGAAGATGGCTGCTCCAGTTGTGAAGACAGCCTTGATCTTTCAGCGGGGGCTTCAGGCAACGTGGGGTTAAGTGTCTTGCCCAAGGACACAACGACAGCAGTCATCAGTGGGAGCAGTTGGAGTAGGTCCCATGGTGGGATTCGAACTCACGACCTCCAGGCCCAAAGGCCAATGCTCTACCAACTGAGCCACTGTCGCCCCAATTACACAGAATATTCCTCCGAATTGATAGTTTAGAGACATATACAGAGGATTCACACTTTTGTGCACTTTAGGACGTCTGTGGTAGTTTGCACTGAAAACAGTGAACAGTTCATATGTTCAACAGACTTTTGAAACGTTAAAAATAAGTTTGACAAAACTAAATCCTGCCGTTAATAACTAACTAAATATGGAGCACTGATCTAGCTGTGAAAACATGCCGTGACTTGTTATGTTTGATTCGAGAAGTGCTAAACTCTTTGTGCTCGGCAAGGGAAGAAAGCAGACGAGCACGGCTCATATCAATGTATTTTCAGTTTAAAGTAAAACCTTCCATTAAAGTGATGGTAAAATACAAAAATTTGTGAGGGAGAAAAAAGCATGTTCTCCTGGCTTAAGCAGGCCACAATAAAAGGAGGTGGAATGAGACATTCTATCAATTAGATTTGATTTAGGCTTCATTCTTAATTACAAAAAAAGCTACAAATCCCTTTACTTTTTACATTAGACGAATTATGCATGAAAAACTTCAGTTGACTATTATTGCTTGCACCAAACGGAAGCAACTCTGTTTCACATTAGCACTTACAGAGCAGCTGCTAACCTCACATTCACTTTATTACTCAGCCGCACTTTGGGAGATTTCAGATGGCACAAGGCAACCCCTCACGGGCCACTTGAGTCACGTTATTTATTCAAGAAACAAGTGAGTGTGCCGTTTGAAGCCATCTCACTCAAGTGTTTATGGCCAATTACAAGCTAGTGACCCATTGGCTTAACTTCAACACAGACAAACATTCTAAATGATCAAGATAAAAAAGAAATATTGTGGAATTGAGTGGAACAAATCTTTCAACCGACTAGAAAGTTAAAGCAAGTTAAAGGAGCAGTATGTAAAAATCTGGCTAAAAGTGGTACTGCTGTCACAGTCAATATTTTGTAGTCTTCTCCCTCTCCCTGACTCAGGTTGCCAGATACACACCAAATCCAGCAGCAAACACAAGGTAATATTTTATCAGTTGTTTGTCTGTCTCCATTTACATTGGCATGATAGCCGTGCTAATGTTGAATTTGTTAAGTTTTTGAATAAATGTTTTATTTTTTTTATTTGGACATTTGAAATGAGAAAAACAAAATAAAAGCAATTTAATTATACAAAGATTATGAAAAATAAATAAGCAATTGATGTCCAAAATAGGAGTGGGAAGAATGGATGTTGGGAACATATTTCTTCAGCGTATCAACATTTCAACATTTCCTCCAGAGGATATCACCCTTCAATTTTATTTATTCCCTATTTTTTAGACATACATGTATAAGTCCCACATCAAATAGAGACTAAGATTTTAATTGGGGTACATGTGGTCTCAAATTATTCTTTTTACAAATAAGCTATAATCTGCAAAAAACGTCTTGATTATAGTCTTTTACCTGATTTTGAGCAATCTGTCATAAAATGTAAAATTATGCAAATAGACACTACCCGGACTCGAACCCGGGTTGCTGGAACGCAAGCTCTGAGACTTAAAGCTGCACAAACTGACTTTATTTTCGTATTCATTACGAAAATGCTATCCATGTCCATGTAGTGCATTGGGATATACGTCCTTTTGAAGAATAATTAGCGCAGATTTGTGCTGCCGTGACATTATATTTTAGATCGAGTTTTGATGAAACAAGGAAGAGAATGTGTTTCGGGTCGCAGATTGTGACCAATCACAACGGACCACTAGCCCCCACTTTCGTGAGAAATCTACAGGTCCGTTAGCATAGACGGCTGAGTTAGCACAACAAGCCGAGGAGCTAACCTGAAGCTTCGTGTCTTCATCACCGGTTACTGCTTACACAGCAAAACAGCCATCCAAAAGAAAGTCCCATTCCTCCGCGCTTCCCGGTTTTATCGTTTTATGGTCACGCCATCCACGTGCAAATCCATATTCATGTATTATCCATATTGGGAGACACTAGCTCCGTCAACAACAGTGAGTGTGTGTGGGGGGCGATAGCTTCGTGGGTGTGGGGAGGGGAGCAGAAAGAGCGAGGCCAGCGAGTCCGCGGCTTCAAAATCCCAAAGTCAGTTAGTGCAGCTTTAACCATTAGGCCACCATTGCACACGATGGATGATGCGGCGAAAAACAGGGTCAATCCAGAAAGTTTTGCATTGCACAAAAACTTTTATCCGCTGTCTCAATTTTTCAAAGGTGTCCCGATATAAATCCTCGTTTTAGTCTTTGTTTTGTCATTAATGATTTGAGAATCATAACAAGACCTTTTTAGTTCTGCGGCCACATGCTATTTTACCAGTGAGATTAGCCGCGAGGAGTTGTGGCACCACGGATCACTCACTTCCTGATTGGCGAAACGGCGGAGGGTAGGACATCTAAAATAATAACAGCTTTTATATATTATATATATATATTTTTAAAATTTCTTCCCTTTAAAACGTCTAAAAGATTTGTGGATTTGGACAAAGCGTGCCCAAAACAGATGGTAATAAATCAAATTCCGTAAAACTAAACAAAACCAATCGGGGGATAACCGATTTGAAATAAAAGATTACATCAATGCCTTAAACTCATTTTGATAGCATAGAAGGTAAATAGTATAGCATAGTAGTTTGTCATTTATCTTTCATTCAATCACACAATCAATAAAATGCATCAAAAGGAAAAACATCATCCATCATTGTACTGCGTCGTTGCTTTTATTTTCCCATGGAATTGTGATTGAGACGACCGGCCGTTGCACATGTCATGTGACTTAAAACCAGCATTTGGTTAAGAGTTGGAACCTTACTCATACCAATTTTATCAGTACTCTACGGTAAACCCTGTAAAACAGTAGTGGAGCAAGCAACGATGCAACACAGAAGAAGACAGGAGGACACCCAGAACAACATTAGTTTGGACCACTTCCTTCACAGGAATTCCGGGCTCAGGCTTGCAGGAAACAGGACTTTTTATTGCTTAAGCTTCAATCATTTGTTTGGAAGAACCCAACATTAACATGGTCAACTTTATACTTAGGTAAGTAGGTAATGTTTATTTATATAGCGCATTTTACAGACCAAGGTCACCAAAAGCACTTTACAATGTTCTAAAATCAGATATTTAAGCTGTGCTGAGACCTATCCAGACCACGCATTAATTTAGCTTTTTAGTTTTCTAATCCAAACTTTCCAAACCCTCATGACTCCTACTAAATGTATGTTTTATAGTCTAGCGCAGGGGTGTCAAACTCATTTTGGTCCGGGGGCCACATACAACCTAATCTGATCTCAAGTGGGCCGGACCAGGAGATGCTCTACAAAAATATCCAAAAACGGTACAAAGTCCAACTTTTTGTGCACATAAACACATTTATTTAAAACTTCCTTTAAAACACTATCCTTTAATACTCAGTTTTCTGTTACAAACTTAAATGTAACAGTGAGTTTTCCATAGTGCAAATAATGTAGCGTATTTACAATATTACATTGAAAATGGTATTTCACAATATGTATATTAATATTTGTGTGTTAGCTTTGTTTTAAGGCTCATTACAGAGAAAACCTGCTCACAAAGGTAAAGTAGGTAGATAGAAAAAAGCACTTTAACACAGCACCTCAGCTTAACCATCTTCAGTGTGGTAAGGTCCATGGTTATGTTATTATCACATTAACCATCTTCAGTGTGGTAAGGTCCATGGTTATGTTATTATCACATTATCCATCTTCAGTGTGGTAAGGTCCATGGTTATGTTATTATCACATTAACCATCTTCAGTGTGTAAGGTCCATGGTTATGTTATTATCACATTATCCATCTTCAGTGTGTAAGGTCCATGGTTATGTTATTATCACATTAACCATCTTCAGTGTGGTAAGGTCCATGGTTATGTTATTATCACATTAACCATCTTCAGTGTGTAAGGTCCATGGTTATGTTATTATCACATTAACCATCTTCAGTGTGGTAAAGTCCATGGTTATGTTATTATCACATTAACCATCTTCAGTGTGGTAAAGTCCATGGTTATGTTATTATCACATTAACCATCTTCAGTGTGGTAAAGTCCATGGTTATGTTATTATCACATTAACCATCTTCAGTGTGGTCAGGTCCATGGTTATGTTATTATCACATTAACCATCTTCAGTGTGGTAAGGTCCATGGTTATGTTATTATCACATTAACCTTCTTCAGTGTGTAAGGTCCATGGTTATGTTATTATCACATTAACCATCTTCAGTGTGTAAGGTCCATGGTTATGTTATTATCACATTAACCATCTTCAGTGTGGTAAAGTCCATGGTTATGTTATTATCACATTAACCATCTTCAGTATGGTTAGATCCATGGTTATGTTATTATCACATTAACCATCTTCAGTGTGGTAAGGTCCATGGTTATGTTATTATCACATTAACCATCTTCAGTGTGTAAGGTCCATGGTTATGTTATTATCACATTAACCATCTTCAGTGTGTAAGGTCCATGGTTATGTTATTATCACATTAACCATCTTCAGTGTGGTAAGGTCCATGGTTATGTTATTATCACATTAACCATCTTCAGTGTGGTAAGGTCCATGGTTATGTTATTATCACATTAACCATCTTCAGTGTGTAAGGTCCATGGTTATGTTATTATCACAGAGAAAGCATCAAACTGACCATGATTCAGTTGAAATGAATAAAACAACTTCCATAACCAAAGCAAAGGAAGGTTTCTCACCCATCATCTGTACTTCTTAGCAAGTTTTACTTCCATAACGTGATTCATTCTTAACGACTGCAGCAGTGTCTCTGTGTAAAATACAGTCAAATGTCCAAAAATCATCACCTCCATTTGCAGCTTTGTCACTACACCTGTTTTTACCATCGGTACCGGTCCACACTGTCCAACACACCAGCAACAACAGCAGAACCAGCAGCAGCACCAGCAGCAGCGCTCAAAACTCCTCTGATAGTTTCAGTAACACCACAAATGAATATGTGACATCAGTAACATCAGTCTCTTATCAATGGCAACATGTTGGTAAAAGCGAGTGGTTTCTCAGACCATGTCTGCAGCCTGTAAGAGTTTAACAAACTCTCTCTCACTGTGCGGCTGCGATGCTAATGCTAATGTTGTTAGCACAGGTAGCTTCCCTTTTACAGCAGCAGAACTAACCTCGCTCTGGGCACAAACAGACTGCTGTGTCTTCAGGGCCAGACAGGTTTATCTTCTGTTTTCTCAATTCTTCGCTCAAAGTGCCGTATTTTTCGCCGAGTCTTGTAGTTTAAGATGTTATTCCTTCAGCACCGCTCTGGTGGAGCCACTACAGACGCACTGGACTCACCCCTGAGCGGCGCTGCGGCGCCTCGCGGCGCGGAGCCTCGCGTCGCGGAGCGGCTTTTTAAAATGTAACTTTATTATATTTTTACATAAATGAGCCACGGGCCGTGTCAAATCTCTTGGCGGGCCGGTTCCGGCCCGCGGGCCGTATGAATGACACCCCTGGTCTAGCGCTTACCTTTCCAAAGCCTCCAGCCTCATGCCAGTCAATCGCTTCACTCTGTGGCTATCAGGAAATTGCTTCCTAAGTTCCTGGAGACATGTCTGAAAAATAATTGAGCAACCATTTACTATAAAATCTTTAAATGAGATTACTCAGAACTGTGGGAAGCTAACGTGTTAAGAAAGTTTAAAAAAGTAATGAAATAAATTGATCAACGGTATTTTCAAGTATGTTATTGCTCTTCTGGATTCCTGAATGAGTTTCATTCACACACTGTCCAGACATTCTTTTATGAAAGATACACATTCAAGAACTGGACAGAATAGCTCAGTTTATATTTACATTCACAAATTGTCAGACTCGGTGCCTGCTGTTGTGGAGGTTCTTCATGAATCCAGACTCTTAAACCATGCTGTTAAAATAATCAGTGACTCTTCTGCCCACCCCGGGAAAAGCCATGTTCCAGCTTCTTCCCTCTGGCAGAAAATATTGTTCGGTGAGATGCAGGACATGTCGTTTTGCTAACAGCTTCTTTCCAAGAGCTGTTATCAGTTTAAACAGAGCACTTTAATGATTGTGTACTTGTATTGTAACTGTTTTAGTTGATCGATTTCACAGTATCAATTGTGTTTGTTTTATTCCTGTACTTTTAATGTTGTTTTATCGATGTGCTTGTCTTGTGCACACTGGGGACTTTTGCAAATGTAATCCAATGTGGTTTTACTGCAAGTGGCAAATAAATGAATCTGAATATGCTTTTGAGGCAGTAAACTCTGGCTCACAGGGAAAGGAGCACAGATCGAGCCGTTTCAATTAAGGTAACATCACTTCAATGCAAGAAATTTCTAATTCGAGAAGTTTTAGTTTAGTTTAGTTTATTTATTTAAAAGGGACCATGTACAATTATAACATAAATGTTGCCATTTGATGCATTGTACCAGAGTTAGCCTGAGGCTAATTTACATCTGCAGTCCCTGGCAGGGAACGGACGACCCATAACAGAAAAAAGACAAGATTCACAAGACAAGGGGTCGACCAGGAAAGACAAACCACATACAACATTACAGATTCATAAAACCCAGACAAGACACATCAACAACACAAATACAGACAAATAAGTCAGTACCAGAGGGAGTGTAAAAACCAAAGAGGGCTGGCATGGCTAGTGTGTACAATGCTGGCTACTTTTTAGATGCTTTTTGAGTTCAGTTTTAAAGCCCTTGATGGTCGTGCATGTCTTTATATTGTCAGGTAGTTGGTTCCACAGTTTAGCAGCCTTCACTGCAAACGCTGATTGACCAAAGGTGGAATGACGGAAAGGTACAATGCAATCATGTAGAGAAGCTGCTCGAGTAGATCTTAAAGAACTCCCAGAGCGCTGTCGCACAAAGGTTTGTAAACAGCCAGGAGCCAAGCCCTTCAGGATCTTAAAGACCAAACATAGATATGAGAAAGTTCTAAAATGTTCAAAACTCAAGAAATTGTATTTTGTCAAGATGCTACAATGATGATGGTTAAATGGCTTTTTATCAAAAATCTTTAGGGCTTGCTTGTACACGGACTCTAACGGTCTAATTGCGGTTTCTCCAGCCTGTCCCCAACAGGTGATGCAGTAAGACAAGTGGGAAAAAATAAGAGCGTGCATGAATATCCTGGCTGCCTCCAAAGAGAGACAAGATCTAATATGTCTGAAGTTGATTACATTATACCTAATTTTCTTTATCATGTTCTTAATATGTATTTTAAAATTCAAGTTAGAATCCAGTGTAACACCAAGATATTTAAAATCAGACACGGTGTCATTTTCTCACCCTTAAAGAAAATGTCTGAAGTTGGGGTTTTGACATTAGTTTTTGAGAAGAACATG
This sequence comes from Knipowitschia caucasica, assembly GCA_964034765.1. NCBI lineage: Eukaryota > Metazoa > Chordata > Actinopteri > Gobiiformes > Gobiidae > Knipowitschia > Knipowitschia caucasica. Next base: position 11,927,509 of record OZ035829.1, read on the forward strand.
GCTTTTGTTTTGCCCACGTTCAAACTCAGACGAGACTGCTCCAGCCATTCAGACACAGAAACCATAGCTTTGGACAGTTGTTCAGCTGCCAGGTGACTGCTTTTAGCATGAGAATACAAAATTGTATCGTCAGCGTACAGTTGTAATTGCACACCGTGACAGCATTGTGCAAGTTTTGACTGTTGTATGGTGTATCACCTAAATTATTGTCACACATATGATCGGGATACGGGACCTTTATATTTTACATTATCGCTTTTACTATGCGGCATGCACTATTGTATGTGTGTATTTGTGAACTTCTGAAACTGAAGTCTGACTTTATCATAAAATAGAACACTAGAGGTGCACCAATCATGAGCAACAACAACAAAAAATCATGAATCATGGAATTGTAATAAATAGTGAAACATGATATTGATACAAATACATGGGGCACTTATACAGAAGATAATATAATGAATTAAAGTGAAAAAAATTACAAAGTTTAAGAGATGCCCAAGTTAACACTTATTTGGCTGAATTAAATAAAAACACATTTGAAAAGTTAAACATTAGAGAATGAATATAAATATTTTATCATTGATTGGTATGATCTGTATCGGACAATCCAAATGTTAGAAGATTGCATTGGTCTCATCATACATTTGAATCATGTATCAGAATGTTACATGAGCTGTCGGTAATCTGATCCATCTAACCAAAAACATTTCTCATAAGTGTACCCAGCTATCATGGTCAAACTAAAGACTCGCACCTGCACATTTCCAGTTCAGAACAGCTCATTTCTGCATTTGTTTCACACTTGGTAGGCGATTATACACATCAACAACTGTTGTTTAAATAACATGAAAAAAAAAAAAGAAAGCACAGCTATGTAGCTCCCAAGTGCCTTTTATTTACAGACCACGATAGTGATCTTTCATAAATCTAATTCATTAAACATTATATAGTGTACTGGAGGTGTGATTAGAATGTGATGTGGGATAAGATAATGGCTCCAAATTTTCCTTGCGTACACATACCAAGTAGTGGCAGTAGAAAAAAAGTATAATATGTTTATTCCATTATAATTAAATCGCTCTTAGTACTCATCTAATTACACATATATATGGAATTCAAAGCAGGACAATCTTACCAAAGCCAAGTCATCCCGACTACAGTCCAATGCAGCAATCATCACCTGTTCATATATGATCCAAACTGGACAGAGAACATGAGACATTAATGACAACAATATTAACAGATTTGAGATATCCATTATGTGTAACATTAGAACAAGTTTTCAACAAAGTAATTATGTAAAATAATGTCACAGAGTACAATGATATTCACATCATCCGGTGCAGTACATCACATCATACATACAGTTCTTATTAATTAATAGTGTATTAGACTCCAGCTCAATTACATGCAGCTTAAAACAGAAACATAGATATAACATTGCGCTGTAGAAATTGTATAACAAAATACAGGCGAAAAAATAATGTGCAACTTACTGTCATCTCCTAGTTTAGATGAATGATCAGAGATGAGTTCTTCACCGACATCAACAATTTGTTCACTATTCCTGCTGTTATCTTCTCTCCACTTTCGCAACTTGTCTCTCATTTCTAAGGGATAGAAAAAGGGTAAGCTAGCGATATTCACGTTAGCTAAAGAACACAGCTAGCTTTAAACTGAATCACAATTGACATCTAATAGTGCCACTTATAAATGCGCAGTTCTTTGTATAGCTAGCCAAAAAGAAACTCTGCCCGGGAGACACTTTTAACTAGATTGGCACAGGTTATATCCTTCTACCACGGTTAGCAGATGGATTGTGCTTTATTTGGTCTTAATGCTAATGCTAACGAGTTGCAGATGACATGCTTTTGACATTTTGTGCACTTGATAGGGCAGAGCAGATAGTTCCGGAAGCGCATTGCTCACTCGAATCGCCCATCAAGGAGTATATTCAACAGATCAAATAATGTAAAATTATTATATAGTTTTACCTTCCCATCCCACATCGTACAGCTCCGAAACTGACGCCATCTTTGATAACAAACGGAAGGAATACGTCATCGCGTTGGTTGCAGCCAGAACATTATCAAGTCAAATCCTTTTTAATAATCAAATATTAAAATACAATTATATATTTTTAAGTCTTCTTGAAGACAAAACACAAGTTGGGCACTGGAGTCGTACATTTCTGAGATATTCTTAATCTACCTGTGTTGACCATAATTTGACTGGCTTTGCTGATCAATGAACCAGGACCATCCGCGGATGTGAGATCCGGAGAGTCATGCTGTTTTTTGTCAAAAGCTAATGGCATGATTTTTTTCCCCATTTGGAAAACAAATATTAATGCAATTTTGTTTTGTTGGCTGTAATTTAAGATAAGATACAAGTGAATCTGGTTTTCTCTCAAAGAGTATAAATCCCCTTTCAAACTTCTTGGGATTTTGAAAAAAATATTGTTATTGTAAATTAAATCCAAGGGAATGAGCTACTAAATCATAATGAATTGCAATGTTATTGATAGTTAAAACTATAATATATATTTGTTATTTATTTATTCATGATTCTCTTCCTTCGCTTCCATGCTTCCTCCTAAATCTACGGAGATCACGTGATCAGTAAGTTTCGCTGATTGGCCAGTTCCCCGTGACGGTCCGCCACAACTTCCTTTCTGCCGGGCCAAGGCGTAAACATGGCGGACTACGATCTCACCACAAAAATTGCTCACTTTTTGGACCGTCATCTTGTGTTCCCTTTGCTGGAGTTTCTCTCAGTTAAAGAGGCAAGTTATATAATAATCGATACATAATTTAGTTGTTCATTGTGTGTATAACTACGACTCAGTGTAGCTCCATCTGCTAAATTAGCGGCAATTGCTAACGCACAGAGCACGTTTTCATTAGCGAGCCCCGAAAAGTATTGGCTTAAAACTGTTACAGAAGAATTGCTAAGATTACACGATGCATTTCCCTCTTCACTGTTGTACTGTGGTCACATTGTTTGTGTGTAATGTATGTGTTAACCCTATGTAATAACGCTAGCCAAGTAGTCGAACACATTCAATTTCATCTCGCATTGGCTTGTGTAGTTAGCTACTTAAATGTTTCAGTGAATGTTGTTATTAACAGAAGGTAAAGGGGTATTTAAAAATAAAAAAATGTTTTAAACCAGAGATGGATCAGAATACACATTTTCTAGGAGCCAGACCACATGCGTTTTTTGCTACTTTTTTACTTCTTGATTAAAAAATATCATTCAAAAATATACCTCCTTAGAGACATTGTCTCTAATGTATTATACTAATATTAAAATAACTTTGACGGTTTTATACCTGCAGCATTTACTAACTCAGTATTCATGTCTTGCTCAGATCTACAATGAGCAAGAACTTCTTCATGGCAAGTTGGATCTTCTCAGTGAGACAAACATGGTTGACTTTGCCATGGATGTCCACAAGAGCCTTTTCCCTGACAAGGAAATACCACACAGTAAGACGACTTGATGAAACCATGTAAATTTAACAGTCTGATTATGTAAGGATTCCCAAATATGTTTGTTTTTCTTAGCCCTGAGGGAAAAAAGGACTGAAGTGGTGGCCCAACTCAAACAACTCCAGTCTGAGACGGAGCCTATTGTGAAAATGTTTGAAGACCAAGAAACAATGAAGCAGATGCAATCTACCAGGTGAGAAAATCAACATGTGATGCAGCGCTGTGGCTTCTGTAAAAAACAAGTCACCTGAAGTTTACTTCTCAATATAGTTATTTTTGTTAAACATATTTTTCAGCATAAAAATAACTGTCGGACATGTAAACTGTTCTAGGACTTAGGTGTGAATCCTCTGTCCTTATAAACATAATCTTCACAATCAAGTGCACTAAAACCTATTCACGTACGCAAAACTGTGGGCGGTTTCCCCTACCACTAAATAGGTCTGGCATGCGCCTTTCTTGCTCCCATCTCTGTGGAGTGAAAGACAGATTCCCTCAAATGTAAAGGCCTTTGTGTCTCTGATCAATGAAAGTCGCATATAAATAAATATTACTTGACCATGGGGTTTCCTTTTGAACATTTATTCAGATTTTCGTTAAGGGTTATTGTTACAAAATTCCGTTATACATCACTATTAGGATAAATAAATACATAATAAAATTATGTAATGTGTATAATTTGTATACATACAAACTTTTATCATGGAATGTACACTGGGACTGGCACAGTGTAAACATGTGGTAAATAACAAATACAAATGTATTTTTTCTAAGCAGAACTATGACGACATGTTTATGTTCTTTTAGTAATGCATTTTTTACTTCAGAATAGGCATGGGTGTCAAACCGGTTGCAGAATGGGCCGGTGTGATTGCAGAGTCTGTGTTCCTGCTTAGGATGGAACTAAAACCTGCTGCCACACTGGCCCTTTTGAGGAAAACTTGAACAGCTAACATAAACATAATACATTAAAATATGAAATAAAATTAAAGTGGCATTGAACATGTAAAATTTGTATTTTTTCAAGTATCAAAATAAAGTGAAATTTAGCTCTTATGATGCATTTACAACTAGTTATCTATCTATATGTTGTGTGCTCCTTTTGTGCTCTTACTTCTGTCCTCTATGCGTCCTTCTGCAAAAATTGCCCACTGTCAGACAAATAAAGGTTCTTATCTTTATCTTATCTTAGTATAATGATTCAAGGATTAACTACAACTGTCTTTTTTTTCCCAGAGATGGAAGAATGCTCTTTGAGTATTTGGCTGAAAAGCATAACGTAAGTTCTCATGAGCTGACACCACACTTCATGCATTTCCCATTTCTCTGCTTTGAACAGATGCATGATTCAAGGTTGAAGTGTTTGGGCCAGACCATAGAGGGAAATGCAGAATTAGCTCTAGAAATTCTTAACTCATTTTCAGTGTTTATGTACAAATTCTGTGGAATTTACATCCTGTGGTGAATAGTTAAGAATAAACCGACGAACCCTGGACTCGTGGATAGAGCCGCAAAAATGCTGGTGGTTCTATATTTACCATGATTTTTTTCTTCTTGTTCCACTCTACTTTGGTCACCTCCATCTCCAATATCATGCAATCCATCCTTATTGCACGTCCGAACAAACACTTCAAAAAACAAAGTGACTATGTTACTTACTATTGGCAATAAGAATAGTAATTTTTTACTTCATTTCATTTGGCATCTTTCAAAGTTTAAAATGACCTTGAAAGCCTTTTTATAAAAATATGATTAATATCTAAGACACTGCCTGTTTCTGTTAATATTTGGCTGTGATCTCGCATAGCATTCAATAGATCTGTATTGATGCAGAATGTCCAGGAGTATGCTTTTAAAGTGACAGACTGAAGTCCTGACCAACCCTGCATTAACAACTGGAGATTTGTCCCTAGGCTCTGCACTGTACCACTGATCCTGGCAGGTTACCCGAGTGGCCTTGAAATGATGGGTCAAATTGCTATACAAGGACAATAATTTCTGGACTATAAGGCGCCCCTGTATATAAGCTGCATAAACCTACGTTTTAAATGAGAAAACAGTTTTGTCCACACATGAGCCGCACTTAAATATGAGATGCCGGTTATCATGTTGTAATGTAGCAGATAGACCATTGTTTTAACTGGTCACACGATTTAATGACGAGGTGTTTAGCAATATGCAAGTTCACTATTCACAAGCTAATTTTTCTGATTGCATTAATATTTGGTTTTAATGTTTTATCCCCATAGTTTCGTCAGGAGTACTTGGATACACTCTACAGATATGCCAAGTTTCAGTATGAATGTGGAAACTACTCTGGAGCAGCTGAATACCTTTACTTTTTTCGTGTATTGGTAAGTTTGCTTTTTAGTATTCTTATCTTCATTACTTATAGGTAAAGGCTGATGTACACTACCGTTCAAAAGTTTGGGGTCACCCAAGTGTTTTCCATGAAAAGTCACACTTACTCACCACCATACGTTGTGAAATGAATAGAAAATAGTCAAGACATTGACAAGGTTAGAAATAATGATTTGTATTTGAAATAAGATTTGTTTTACATCCATCTTTGCTTTCGTCAAAGAATCCTCCATTTGCAGCAATTACAACATTGCACCAAAAACCAGATATTTGCAGCTAGAATAGTCATTTACCACGTAAGCAATGTATAGAGTGTATTTCTTTACAGTTAAGACTAGTTTAAAGTTATCTACAGTGATTTTCCTTCAAAAAGAAGGACATTTCAATGTGACTCCAAACTTTTGAACGGTTGTGTATAGTTTCATTTAATGGATTACACAGTGGCCTACGTTCTGCACTGCATCATTTTTGTTTATTCCAGTATTCCAATTTGATTGAGATTTTTGTGATCAGTAGAAAATTGCATTGTGTGTCGACCACGCAAGAAAGGCTGCAATAGATGTTGATTTATAATGTAAAAATAAATTGCTATTATTATTCTATGTAGTTATAAATATTTAATATCCATAGGATGCCTTTTCTTGTTACAATGAGTTCAGCGTTTGGAATACTTAGAATATAAAACAATGCTCACAACCAAATGTGTTCCATTATGATCTTATAACTGAGATGATATTCATTCTGGATCTAAAATAACATGGACTGTTGATTTATAGTGGTCACTAACACAAAAAACTTCTCTTATTCTAATTGGCATTTGATACTGTGCTTTGTTTATTTTTGTATGTCACATGACATTTGCAAGCACTGGTCTTCCTTAAAATGTTGGCACTGATTTAGCTGTCTGATGAGCTCTTTGGGTTAAGAATGCTTTTTAAAGGATTCTTAACCCAAAGCACTTGTCTAATTCATTTGATAAGTGCACGTTGATTTGCTTCAGTCTGGAGCAAAAAGGGTTGTAATCTAGATGGCATGATGACTGATTAGTCCAAGCTGTCCACAATGTGGTTTTCCTAAGTTCTTTTGTTTTTAACAACACTTGTTTAGAACTTGATTTTGGACTGAAATTAGTGGTTGTTTGGTTATGTAGAATAATGTCTCTCATCGTACCACATACTGTAACAAGATCTTTCTTACTCTCGACTCTTGGCAATGTAGAAAACAATTAAGTGTTTTATTGTTCAGACGACCTTTCTTTACTGCATATTGTATATGTACCATACATAGAACTTCCCATCCTCTCAGTCCCCTCACCTTATCTCCTTTTTTGGGAAAGGTGAGGATGTATGAAGCCATTTAACGTGGGAAACCAAGTCAATTAAATGAAGGAAGCCAGCCTTGCAAAATCCTTGCCTAGGGTTACAAAGTGGCATAGCTCTTAAAGAGCAACTTATTCATATCATCACTTAATGCAGGGATTAAATGTTAAGAATAAAGATTGAGTGTCCGGACAGATCCCCAGCACAGTAAATTTATTGTTGCTGGTCAGGCAGTGAAAAATTCACAAACCAATGGAAACTCAAAGTATCTGTTAAAAAAAAGAGTTTCTGAAATCTGGCCATGTCCTGCACGCTCACTCTCTGAAAGTGTCAAGTGTGTAGGAAGAAGCTTCTCTCAGGTCCTAAAAGTATCTGAATAAATACAATATCGTCTATACAAATGTTTATCATGGTAATGTTATCATTACAATAGATGTACTGTTAAAATAACTAGTGGTCCCGTGTGACTTTTTAAATATTTGAAATTACATTTTGTGAATAAAGAAGACGCAGTACTGTTTGGAGATTTGCAGTTGGTCACTTGTAGACACCCACGTTGACTTCCTGTTTGGCTGCTGACTCCTGTCACTATGTCTGGCATTTTTATCTTGAGGTAGTTTGTTCTAGACCTTCCCATGAGCCCCAGGGTGGAGCCCAGTGTCCAGTGTGGAGTGATTGCTCTGCTGAGCTTCAGAGGCATTCTCAACCTGTCTCCCATTACCTGAGTGTTTTTCTGTTTGCTTAAGCTTGTTCTGGAAGTCACAAACGGCAGTCTGAGATGTTAAGACTGATTATGCTAGCTAAAATATGTCTCGTAACAGCCAGGTCATGTTTCCTTCTAATTACCATGTGATAAACTTGGTGGTCTGTTGGAAAGTTTATGTTGGTACAATGTTGAAGCAGTATTTATCAGCCCCTCTGATAATTAACATATTCTGTGTGAATATTTTGAAATTGAAGTGAAATATTTATGTGTAGTCCTAATGATGGATCTTGTGGTCATTATGAAATGGTCACTGTTCTTTAGGTTCCTGTTACAGACCGAAATGCCCTGAGTTCTCTTTGGGGCAAGCTGGCCTCTGAGATTTTAATGCAGAACTGGGATTCAGCGATGGAGGACCTCACTCGTCTGAGGGAGACGATCGACAACAATGTAAATGTTTTTTTGTTGATCTTATTTCCTTCTTGCATTTATATCCTTCATAAATTGTTTACTCTTTATTGACTCGTTTGTTCTTTTATTTGATTATTCTACACCTAATTGTTGTGGATGTCAAAGTTTTAATCTTGTTACTCAAAATGTTCTTTCTTTTAACTTTCAGACGGTCAGCTCTCCTCTCCAGTCTCTGCAGCAGAGGACATGGCTAATCCACTGGTCTCTCTTTGTTTTTTTCAACCATCCCAAGGGCAGAGACAATATCATTGAGCTATTTCTCTATCAACCCCAGTAAGTGCCAAAAAATCCAGAAAACAGAACGTCTTGGTTTCTACTACTGCATAATAAAACTGATTGACGTATTATCTGAAGTGCTAGAATAGGGCTCTTCCAAAACCTGGAGAAGAAGCAGCACAAGGAATTGTTTCTATTTTTATGCAAAAGTTCAGTATTGTGACTTATGGATCATCTTCAATCTTGATACAGTTCCTTCATGAACAGTGTTGATATGGATTGTGCATTTTACATCACTTTGTTTTCAATTTCACAATGTCTTTCTAAGATGAAAGAAAAAAGATTGAAATAATTTAACTATGGGAACTAAAATTGTGATTCCTTTTATTACCCATGTCGCCCACCAATAATTGTTAGGGCCATCAGTAAACTATAAATAAGATGCCATCCTCTAGCTCTGGTATTGAAATGTACCTACTGTGGGATGAATAAAGGATCTCTTATCCTATTCCTGACCAAGCAAAGCATCAATATCTGGAGATGCAGAGGACGAATTTCCCTATGTGGACAGTAAATTTTACCGTAACCGTATAACTTATTGAATATGTATTGATGATGTTTTGTGTGCATACAGGGCCACACCCAACTTGAACTCTGCAGGAATCTTGCCCTATTCTCTACAATTAGTTGTTTCCTGATATTTCCCTACGTCCCTCGCATTGGGGCACTTTCTTTTTTTAAACTTCATCAGTGTGGTACTTCAAATATTTTTAAAGGGGAATCTTGCTAATCTGGTGTGTGTGCCCGTGTCTGAGCTCCCTCTGGATATACAACACTTCTGTATTGCAGAAGTGATATATCCATCTAGTACTAATGAATGTTTTCTGAAAATAGTGGTCAAGTCTGTGATATGGGCTTTAAAGAGAACAAAGTACTAGGAAATGTTTTGGAGTGTCCATTGAAAAACCCTCAGTCCTTCCCACTACTGGTAGTTTTGCTCGTCACCACAAGTTTCACTCCTCCCCCATCCTTTATAATCATATGCAGGATTGGACTTATTCAGATGAATTAAAATTGATCACAACAACATGAAGCATGAATGCTTCCCCAAATGTTTACCCTGTTTTTAACTTTTGTGTGCAAATGATTTAGATGAGCACAATCGTTCTGCAAGTATCAGAGTTTGCAGAATGATTGGACATATAGCCTTTTAGTCCATGATGTGGTCATGCTCTCACAGAACGTCTCACAGAACTGCTACTTCACTGTTGAAACCTCATGGTTTTCCCACTGAGGCTTGGCTTGCCTCCCTGGTTCCATTTTTGACCAGTACTTCCTTTGGCTGCAATGACCAGTGCTTGGCCTATAGTTCCATGTCTGACCTCTGTTACCCCAGCAGTCAGCACATTAGTCAAAACCTTTATCTATTGATCTATGATTATAAATTAGATGCCAGCATCAGAATTCGAATCAATTTGTTGCCCTTTGCAGAAAAAAACAACATTGGAATACAAACAGGAGACACCGGGGGCACCAACACCACAAAGCACAGACAAAAAGAATAAAAAAAATAGCGAGACACAGTGAGGCACATATGAAACTCATAAAAGCATTGTGTGATACATGTTTGTATCTGTGTGTATTGTACTGTGATGGATATTCTTACATGAAACAATCTTGCAATCTACTAAATGGTTTTTTCTTCCATAGGGGTGTTAACAATGCATTGCAAAAAAGTTTTTTGACAAAGAAATAACAAAGACCAAAATATGTACACACACACACTTGCAAAGTTGCACATCTACATTTGTTTTACTACTTCAAGATCTCTTGGTTCGTTCTGTAATTTCGTGAGTGCCTTTTTGCTGTATAATTTTAAGTGAATTAGTTTTCACAATTATTTTAATTGCACAACCACAAAGTTTATGTGGGACACTGGCCTGCACTGCCTGTTATTTGTGTAGGAGCCAGTTGACCTGTGGTTGAAAAATCAGTCCCTGATGGATTGGATTTCTACCACTGGGCTTGTCCTTGCTCGCTGATCTATATCTTCTTACCAGGTTTACACTTTCCTCCCCCCTCTCATAGGACACTAATGAAAGAGATGGTTTATAGCTTGTACTCATTTACAGCAGTGGACAATCCCACTTTGAGATCTATTGCAAAGGTTTTTTTCTTTATTTAAAATGCCAGATTTCAAACAAGCAGCTAGAATGATGTAGTGTGTGGCCAAAGTAAAGATCATGTCTGTTCTTACATTGCTTTAATAATACATTGCTTTGATCATTCTCTTTACAGATACCTGAATGCCATTCAGACCATGTGCCCCCACATCTTGCGTTACCTAACCACAGCAGTCATCACTAACAAGGATGTCCGTAAGCGTCGGCAGGTTCTGAAGGATCTGGTGAAAGTCATACAGCAGGTGACGTTCATATTTTCATGTTATTAAAGTGTTCAGCTCTAAACTATGTCATAGTAGTGCTTAGTGCTTTTACGGGGCACAGAGAAACTACTGGTGCCCAAACTATTTTTGTATTGCTTAAAAGCTGCAGTTGTTTGATTCCATAATGGTTTTGGAAATAAAGTTGTATCAAATGCAGAGAGGAAGCAAAGTGGGTTCTTGGACATAACCCCAACAAATGCCAACAGAACAAGAAATATAATAAATCTACAAATATTTGGTGAATTCCACTTTTTACAAATCAAATTATACATATCAATTATGTAAGTGTACTTGTACATATTATTCTAAATTCAGATTTGATTTATTCAGAAATTTTAACATTCATTTCATAAAAACAGATAACACATTATGTCTGAAATGGACAAGGCAAAAGCTAAAGCTTATTGAACCTGTCCCTATTAACAGAAAAAAAAGAAAGAAAATCTGCCAGTGTACGGCTATAAAAAATTTAGTTTTTCCCCTTTTTAAAAATTATTTATTTTAAAGCCACCCCCCTGGCCGCTATGGTTGGTTTTGTAGGTTCAGTGGAGCTGAAGACTTATGGGTGACCTGCAGTACAAAATGTTATGTTACTATGTCATATTTAGATCACTTTCACATGAAAGTGATCTGAAAGTAAAAACTGTCTTTGTACTAATGTTAATTTTAGATCTTGTTTTACAGGAATCCTACACTTACAAAGATCCAATTACAGAGTTTGTGGAGTGCCTCTACGTGAATTTTGATTTTGATAGTGCTCAGAAGAAACTTCGGGAGTGTGAGTCTGTAAGTAACATTTATTCAAACTACAGAAGTTATGGCTTACTGTTGGTGAAACAGTGTATTCTGTACTAAAAATAACTATACTGTTTGATTTCCAAATGTAACCATAGCTATGAATATTGTAAGTGTCTCAGATTCACTTTTTTAATATAAACAATTTTGTCCTAATCCGTCTTGAGTTGTGTTCTCTAGGGGACATGATCATTGAGTCTTAAATTCATTTAGTCTTGGGTCTAACTTGGTCATGTGACTTCCTTTGATCTGTGTTGATCATAAAAACGTATGGCTCCTATGTAAATGTTTAGATGCTCTGGTTTAATGAGGTCTTGCTTAAATCCACTGTGATGCTCTAGTCAAAATATCAAATGATGACAGAAGTTGTATAACAAGCAAAAACAACTTCCTTTCAATATTTAACATTCTAACATGTTGGTCTTTGTTTGTACTTCTTTGAAGAAATGGACACTTACATTTTATGGCCCTGTTTGTTAGTTTAGCCTTGCTTCTGTTCCATTGCCACTCTCCTTTGTTTGTGCTCAATGCTTTTAACATCAACCTACAAGTCTTATCCACATTTCTCAACTCAAGTGATCTGTTTGTCTTCCTCTTTTAAAGTCCTACGTCGTTGACAAATTACCAGCGGCATAAAACGCAGCCTTTTATATAAATCGTTATGTTTTTCAATGATTGTCTAAAATGTTCATCTTTACTTGATCATGCAGTGGAGAAGTTTTATTGATCAACGTCTGTGTTTTAAGTGCCTCTTCAGTTTTCACAATGTTATTGATTTTTTTAAATTTCTCTGGTGATACAATAATATAGACCATGTTTTAATAGTCTGTAAGGATGGTCCTTTTTAGTTATTGTGTCCCTTCCCAGCACAGTTTTAGAATCACTGTCAGATGTTAGATGCATGTCAAGGAATGAAAGTATTTCCTTACCTACAGTCAAGCACTCAGGTTGCACATAAAAGAGCTCTCCTCAAGCCACTTGCAAAATTTGTTTTAACTTTGTGGTAACTTTGTGGTCTGAATCCCAGATGACAGTAATTAGGGTAATTTGCTGTTCAAAGTTTATCAGTCCTGGATAAGCATTGTCATAGTTGAAATGTGCCTGATAGTACCATGTTGTTGGGGCCAATATTCAGTTCTAATTATTTGAAGTGCAAGGAAACCACTACTGGAAAATCGAGGAATAATGGCTTCCTTTTTATTTCAATTCAAATCCAAAATGCTATTGATTATGCACCAGCTCATACTTGCCACGCACAATGTCTTTGTGACGGCGGCCTGTTTTTAAATTTACTTCATAAATTCTCTAGACTACTAATTACATTGGAATTTTGTGATCAAAACAATGTATTTGACCATAGTAAGTTTGGCTTATTTCACTTTCAGGTTCTGGTGAATGACTTCTTCTTGGTTGCCTGCCTGGAGGACTTCATTGAAAATGCCAGACTTTTCATTTTTGAGACCTTCTGCAGAATTCACCAGTGCATTAGCATCAGGTATGTTAAATATTACATGTTTCAATATAGATGGAGAAGGGGGCGACCAATATGTTTCTTTTTTTTTTTCAATGCACAGATGATAGTCAAGGAGGCAGATAACCAATTAACCTAGATATAGAGATAAATATTCATTTGCACGCAAAGTCAAATTATGGGTGTCAAACTGTTGAAATACAAACTCCAGCACTCGATATAGGCTAGGATCTCTGCCTATAATCGGTCGAGTGCTTCTCTTGATGGTGAATGTATTAATAATGCAACTCTGTAGGTCTGTTTTGACTGCTTGGGAAGCACTAAATCAGAGGAGGCCAAAAGTAGAGCCCCTGGGTATTCATTTTTATTGCATTTTTCACTAAAATTACTGAAATATGAGAAAAAAGGGAGTTTTTAGGGTGTATATTTCTCCTGCCCGTTTAAAAGTACAATAGAAAGCACAAGTTAAATTAATCATAAACATGTTGCTGCTAAAATTGGACTGACATATCACATGAATGCAATAAGTGCTTGAACATTATAATGTGTACTCTTTTCTAAATACTTTCAACACAAAGTGGTTTAGGGTTTTCGCCTTCTCACAGCGTTTTAGCGACAGCACATGTGTAACCCTAACCCCAGAACTCTGCAGGTTACGGTGCTCTAAACCTTTGTTACAGCAGCAGGTCATGACTTGGATTATTTCAGTTGATTTTATTTGATATGCTTAAAACTCCACTTCTGGCTTTGTTTTGTTGTAGTGTTTATTTAACATGACAGTGTTACTAAAACTATCAGCTATTCAGATTGCATTATATAGACATTAATGCCAATGTCTATACCATGGTGATAATGTAAAAATATGTGTTGGACATAAGCTGCAATTTTTTATCATGACAAAATTCTTTTCAATGATACCAGATTTGAAATCAATCGTAATGACTATCAGGTTTACTATAACTAGTAATATGATTTGTTTTCAATACTTTTTCTTTGTCATTACAATCTATTTTTCTGATGACTAAACCAAAAACATCCCAGTTTGACTGGAGACCATCAACTCGCACTCATTCAAGGGTAATTTAATGTGTAAAAAGAAAAAGAAATACCAGAAAAAAATCCTTCTGAAAAAGGGGTGGGCTGGTCCTGGGCTGGTCCTGGGCTGGTCCTGGACTCTGCTACATCACCAACTGTCTGTTTGTAGAAGTAGATCCTCACTGTGGTTCTCCCAGAGGTTTTTTTCTGGTTTGTTTTTTTTCCAGGGGAAGCACAGGAGCTGCTGTGTGATATTTATCCTTTTGCTCAAATACCTGTAAACATTGGTTCATCTGTTGGTCTTTATGGACCAATGGGGATTCTGTTTGCTTTGTTTGCTTTTGAAATCTGTTGATTGCAAATTTTATATATATTTTTTGATGCTACAAAAATGTATTGATTTGATTTGAAATACCCATTTACAGTTTTTTTATCTCTGTAGTGCATTTAACATGATTATCACCTAAATGAAATGAATCTATCTGACAAGATGACATCGAGAGCCAGATATGGCTGCAGAGGGCTGAAGTCAAGGTTGAAAAGTGGAACATGATCATGGCCTGTCCAAATCTCTAGTTGCAGATTGTCTGGAATTGATTAGCAGTGCTGGTTCTTTTTGGCAGACTTACTGCAATTGGATCCATTTACTTGTTAAGGGCCACAAAGGTTAGTGGTAAAGTTTTAAGAGGAAGTCCAATGGCATATTTTATTTTATCTTCTCACATTTTTTTTTATTTTTGATTGGTGGTTGCTGGCTTTTCTAAAAAATAATGTTCTCAGGGCAGTCTTGAGGATTACAACATTTATTGTTTCCGGATTATGCTAATCAAACATTTTGGAAAACATCCAAATTCCAAGTCATTAGTCTGCTGCCCAGAAGACCTCTGCACAGAGGCATAGAGTCTTTTAATGAGGTTTTTACAGCTGTTGGTCATGTTGGCTTAGCAGATATTTTGTCTCCCATTTGCTCAACTGTCACTTAAACGTAGGACACAATCTGTGCTAATTAAGTTGTTTAATGCAATACAATGTTATGAAAACTGTTGTCTGAGAAGTCTAAAGACATTGCAACTTTTAGTCTGCTTGGATTACATGTCTCAAATTTACTTTTTTGGTCTGACAGTCTGGGTTTTGTTTCCATCAAATGCATATTGTCCTTTGACGTTTAGGCTGAGTTTACACGGAGACAATGTGCCAGTAAAACGGTATAGTTGGACGTCGGTTGCTACCAACCGTTCATACGGAGACTGTGTTTCAGGGGGTTGAAAACGTAAGTGTTCAGATCCAGCCTGCAGAGTGGGACAACTCAAACGCTGCACAGCGGGGGCTCTCTTTCACACCCGCGAGAGGGGTGAAATCCCCCTCTGCTCTGACCCCCACCTCCGCGCTGCTCCCCGCATGTAAATTTGGACATGCGCAGTAGCGGAGAACAAACAAAAACAACAATGGCGCCGCGCGCACCAACTAGCTACGTGGGCTTCCAGCGCGGCACAAAGGATAATTCTACTCCATTGTTCGTTCCTACGAGACCACGCGAAGCTCTAGGTTCAGTTCCCATGTTCACAGCTGCTGTTAAAATGCAGAATGATGTTGGTACTTTCTGAGGGTCTGGTACAGGAAGTGAATATACGGCCGGGAGGGGGGCTCGGGGTCGTGTGTTGTGTTGTAAAGTTTCTCTGCCCACTACTGGCCGGGCGCTAGAACTTCATCGTTTTTCAACCTCATGTGAACGCTGAGAAATTTGCATTAGGAGCCTGGTCGTTTCTGTTAATAGCCTGGAAACGTCTGCGCAGCGTCTCAGTATAAACAGGGCCTTAATGTTGCTTAGAATGTTTTGGGTAGTTTTCCTGATCCCTGGTCTGTGTTTGTACACACTTATCATTTGAAAGCAGTCTGGATACAGTGCTGTAAATCCTTTCCACCTCACAATTGAGATAATTAAAAGACCCCAAACTAATTTTGGTTTCCTTGAATATGAGATTGGTTCAAACTCTGTCATGTAATTGTTCAACCCCATATTTAATTTACACAGACCATAGTAAGTGCTACTTGGGATTTCTCGTCCTCTTCTCACCAAGTGTTAGCCTCAGTGCTTGACCTCCCTTTGTGTGAAGTCGAAGATCAGGAGCCAGCAAGAGTAAGGGGTCGAAATGAAAGTGATCTCCGATCCCCAAAGGAACAGGATTGTGGTTGTGTAAAATAAAACCAGACATGGAGGTTGTCCTCTCAGTTTAAGGGTTAGAGGATGTCAGTAGTGTTGGCTGTTTTAGTCACTCACTTCTCTTCCTTTCCTCTTTGCTCATTCCTGCCCATCTTTTGGACTCTGGGGTCTCTAGGTGGCTGCTGAGGACTGGTTTCTAAAGTGAATGAGGGGGAAATGTTCATGCTTTAAGTGTGCTTCAGCAGGTTTGTAAGAAGAAAATACAATCTGATATGAATTGATTCTGAAACTTCCATCCATCAATTTTCTTCCCCTTAATCCATTTCTGGATCGGGGGGGTGGCAGTCAGAGCTGCACCCAGTTCACTGAGCACCAGCCCCTCACTGATCCTCCTGCAGGAGAAGAGTCCCCAGGAGCTGAGATCTTTCAGTGGGGGCTTCAGGCAAAGTGGGGTCAAGTGTCTTGTGATTCTGAAACTTGTTCTAAGTAAATTATATTATTGTTAGTATTAAGTGTTCTGTTTTGAAATCCTATCATTATTTTGTGTTAAATAACTGCCTGTTACCCCAAATGAGTATTTTTAACTACTGTGGCGGCAGTAAACATCAGATTGTACAGTGCAAACTAGATTTAGAGACCTTTGTTATTAAAGTCTGGTCTTTGCGTTCTTACAGATCTTGTTTAAAAGGGTTCAGGATTAAGAGCTCCCTGTTGAAGGAACTCAATCTTGTTTTAGATTTTTTTTTTTTAATCTGACCCAACTAACTACCCTTATCCTCATTACAACTGTGAAATTCAATACTACAACTAGTAAAACAATAAATGGATGTTGTCGATATTGTCAACAATACAGATTTGAGATTCTGCTCTTAGGATTACAGATGCATCTTTTTTTTCTCCCATAAACGATCATGTCAGTCTTTTTTTTCTTTGACAAGTGGGCAAAGATCCTTAACCAAAGATGCTAATAGTATTTCAGTGTGGCTTTCAACTGCAAATGGCAAATAAACTGTATCTAGACTGCCAATGAGGTGTGCATGATACGATGGCGGAGCTACTAGATCATACAATTTTATATATTTTTTTTTTCAAATTGATATTTCATGTGTTTAGTAGCAGAGCTGGAGTGGGCTGGATGACTATGAACTTGTGTTTATGATCTCTGCTTTGGGTTAGTATTAGTATAATGATTACTTTTTACCATACATTTTTTTATCAATAATGCGGTGTTGGATTGGAATGTGATGAATGAATTCTGAAAATTCCTAGCTTTAAAATGAGGTATAACATAAAATGAGGAAGTTTGACAAAATGAGTGGATACATAACTTCCAATGATTACAGATGTCTTCAACCTTGGGCACATTTTAATCAGCAAACCAGTTAATCAGTCGTTCTATATTTGATACAGTTTTTGATCAATCTTTTTTTTTTTTAAACACCCCCCATTTTGAGAAGCACTGTAATATATGAAACAAATGAATGTGACTTCTTCTTTAAAGACCTTCGAGTCACTTCTTGTGAACCTAAACTGTACAATCTCCTTCATGTTTCTAATGTGACCATGATTACTGACACATGTTATCCATCAAAACCTGCACTCATTTTTTTTAGACTCGTTAGTTCCCTGATAAATATCTATTCAGCCTCGTTGGTTGTCATGGACCACTTTCCACATTCTTTGATTTTCAAAGTCCGCACAGCTGAAACTCTGCACTGACATTATTTTTAACCTTGCTCTGCTTAATGTCAGATCACTATGCAATAAATCCTTTTTAATTAATAATTTTATCTGTTCTTATGATCTTGACTTTATGTTTATGACTGAAACTTGGCTTGACCATAATACAGAAAATGCAGTTTTAATAGAAACAACACCACCAAATTTCAAATTTGAATCAGAAATTCGAGAAAATAAAAGAGGAGGAGGCACAGCAGCAGTTTTTAAAGATTGTATTGTCTCCCATAGAGTACCTCTTGGGAAATTTTCCTCATTTGAGTATGTCTCTTTTAAAATAGAACAAAAACAATCTTCTATTCTTATTATTGTTGTGTACAAGCCGCCACAGTCATGTCATAGTTTCACTGATCATTTCACCGAGTTGCTTTCAGTTGTGTGCACAGACTTTGATAGTTTAGTCGTCATAGGTGATTTTAATATACATGTAGATAACGTTAATGATAGATACGCGAAAGAGCTGAGCTCTGTGCTGGAAACCTTTGGTCTCACTCAGCATGTGAGTGGCCCCACCCATAGCAGAGGACACACTCTCGATCTGCTAATTACTAAAGGGGTTAATATCTCAAATGTAAATGTGGCCAATGTTGCTCTGTCAGATCATTTCTGTGTATTTTTTGATATGTGTCTCAATAGTAAAGCACGAGCTGAATCCTCAATTGTTAGAAGAAGAAGACACATAAACAAAAATACAGGTGAACTTTTCATGGGGATGATAAACTTTGATAACACGTTGTGTTCTACTGTGGATGAATTACTTAACTCTGTCACCTCTAGTGTTTTGGATGTTCTGGACACGATTGCTCCTGTAAAGGTCAAAATTGTTACAAATAAGCAAAAGGCGCCATGGACAAAAGCAGACTCTGTCAGGGCACAGAAGAGAGAGTGCCGGAGAGCCGAGCGGAAGTGGCGAAAGTCAAATCTCCAAGTTGACCATGAGATCTTCAAAGATGCATTGTGCAAGTTCAACAGTGTGCTACGTAGAACGAGGGAAACTTATTTTTCCGAAACAATCGAAGGTTGTAGTGGCAATCTACGCGTTCTGTTCTCAACGGTAAATAAATTGACAAATCCCCCTGTTAAGATGCCATCAGAGCTTACCTCCAAAACCAAATGTAATGAGTTTGCAGAGTTTTTTAATGACAAAGTCCAAGGCATCAAAAATGCCATCACCTCCACAGTAGAAATTACAATCCAACAGCCAGTGAAGCTTTTTGGGCTGACACACTTTACACCAGTACAAAATGAAACTGTCCAAATGATAATTACAAGTCTGAGTTCTTCTACATGTAGCCTGGATGTATTACCTCCTAGATTTCTTAAATCTGTTCTGAGCAGTCTTTTACCTTCACTCACGCATATAGTAAATATGTCTCTTGAATCTGGAACATTCCCAATGGCCCTGAAAACGGCAGTCATCAGACCCCTCCTAAAAAAGAGGAGTCTGGATGCCTTGGCACTTAAAAGTTATCGGCCCATTTCAAATCTGCCTTTCATGGGTAAAATTCTAGAAAAAGTTGTCTATCACCAACTTACAGAATTTTTAATAATCAATCACTCTTTTGATATGTTCCAGTCTGGTTTTAGACCCCACCACAGCACAGAGACCGCTCTAGTGAAGGTAACAAATGACATCAGACTTAACACTGACGCAGGAAAAGTCTCAGTTCTTATCCTGTTAGATTTGAGTGCTGCTTTCGACACTGTCGATCATGGTATCCTCATTCAGAGACTTGAGGACTGGGTTGGTGTTTCTGGAACAGCCCTAAGCTGGTTTATATCCTACCTACAGGACAGAAAGTATTTTGTGGAGATCGGAAACTGTGTCTCAGACCATCTGGCCCTGACCTGCGGAGTGCCACAGGGCTCAATCCTGGGGCCTCTCCTGTTTAATATTTACATGCTGCCTCTGGGTAGGTTAATACACAGTAATAACGTGTCCTATCACAATTACGCTGACGATACTCAGGTCTATGTGTCCCTGACAGCAGGAGAACATGGACCAGTGGACTCGCTCCTTCACTGTATCCAACAGATCAGTGATTGGATGCAAAATAACTTTCTCCAGCTAAACACAGAAAAAACTGAAATTATTGTTTTCGGACCTCAGAAACAAAGAGAGAGCGTTATCTGCCACCTCCAGTCTCTCTCCCTGAAACCCTCAACTCAGGTCAGAAATCTAGGAGTAATAATGGACTCAGACTTGAATTTCAATAGCCACATATCATCTGTGACATCATCAGCTTACTTCCACCTAAGAAACATTGCTAAAATTAAAAACATTGTGTCTAAAGCAGACTTGGAGATTCTTATCCACGCATTTGTCTCCAGTCGATTGGACTACTGCAATGGCTTGTTCACAGGTCTCTCTAAACAAGCGGTAAAACAGCTGCAGTACATCCAAAATGCTGCAGCTCGAGTCCTGACTAGAACCAGGAAGTACGACCACATTAGTCCGGTCCTCAGGTCTCTGCACTGGCTTCCTGTGGCTCAGAGAATAGATTTTAAAGTAGCTTTACTTGTGTACAAGTCTCTCCATGGCCTCGCACCAGGGTACATCCGCGACATGTTGGTGCCATATGAACCAACTCGGGCTCTGAGGAGCACAGGGACTGGACTTCTGTTAGTGCCAAGAGTCGGAACTAGACATGGGGAGGCTGCGTTTCAGATTCATGCAGCTAGAGTCTGGAACCGTCTTCCCGAGAGTGTGAGACAGGCGTCTACTCTAGCAGTTTTTAAAACTGAACTGAAAACAGTTCTTTTTAGCTGTGCATACAAGTGAATGATTTTACATTTGTTTTTATCTTTAATCTTTTTAATGCGCTATGATTATTTATGATTATTTATGATTGTAATCCCTTGTGTGATTTTAATTTTTTACGGTTTTTAACTACTTTGTTAATTTTATATATCTTGTGCTCTTAATCTGTCTTTTTATGTTTACTTAAATTCTAATGTTTGATGATTTATGCATGATGTTATATGGGTTGTGAGGCGCTTTGCGTTGCCTTGTGTAGGAAAGGCGCTCTATAAATAAACGTTGATTGATTGATTGATTGACTTATTATTTTCATCAATAATACATATTCAATTGTTGCATGCATTGAACTGAATTACTTTTTTAGAGTTATAAAGTCTTTTTCCTTTCTTTTCTTAGTCCTTATTCCTTTTTCCATCTTTAAAAATATATTTAACATATTTAACATAAAAATAATGTCAGTTGTATATTGATTACAATATAAATTGTATATTATTTACAAAATAAACAAACATTATATTGTTTGTTTATTTTAAACAAATAAATGTACAAGAAACAAAAGTAGAATATCAAAATTGTGCATAAATAACCCTGAGTTACATGTACATAATACAGAATTATAAATATTATATACACAAAAGAAACACTTGCAGATACTTGAAAAGGAGTGGGAAGAAAGTGGGTTTGTAGAAGTGAGGTTTAGAAAACATTACTTTACATTATATTCAACTTGTATTAGGCCAAAACAACTCTATGTAAGGCAAGGCAAGTTTATTTATATAGCACAATTCATACACAAGGTAATTCAAAGTGCTGAACAAAATAAGAAAGCATTTAAATCATAAATAATCACAGAACATTAAAAATATAAAAACCCTCAGTTGTATGGGGATCAGATGGAAGGAAAACAGCAGGAAATATGGGGGAAGGGGCTACTGAGTCCGGTCCTGGGGTTATTTTGAAAACCACGAGGGAAGTCAGCTGCACAGGCAAAGTGCAGCTCTTTTGGATCAAAGACTACGGGCCGCTCCAGAGCCTCTCGGCCGCCGCTCTGACACTCTGAGGGACAGTGAGCGTAAGGCCAGGTCCAAGCTCTGGGTCTTTCGGCATCATGTTAGCAGGTTTTCTATCGGCATTTAACACCTCATCTTAAGTTTACTGTGATCTACGTGTGCCACTATTGCCGCTGTTTGTGTGACAGTTTGTGTAATGTCTTCACAGTATGCTGGCGGACAAGCTGAACATGACACCTGAAGAAGCTGAGAGATGGATCGTAAACCTGATTCGTAATGCCAGATTGGATGCCAAGATTGACTCCAAACTTGTAAGCTTTGTGTTTTACTTCAACATTTACTTTAAAACATTCCGGGTGACTTGTTTTGAGATTTTGTGTTGAAAGGTAAGTGCCAGCAGCATATCCTCGCTTTCAGAGGCTTCTTGTCGAATGTGCATGCTTTGGCATTCAAATCGCAAAAGTTCTCTATAATCAGCAAATCATAGCCCATTTCTTTTGAATGACATAGAATTAACTGGTTGTGCATAAATATGAACAGTGCAGACTCCTGTTGGTGTCTGTGAGATCAAAGACGCTTGGCTCATCGGCTGCTTCTGTAAATGTATTGACCTTTTTCTTTTCTTTTAAGGGCCATGTGGTTATGGGAAACAATGCCGTATCACCTTACCAGCAAGTGATTGAGAAGACTAAAAGCCTTTCCTTCCGAAGCCAAATGTTGGCTATGAACATTGAGAAGAAGCAGGCCCACAACAACAGGAACGAGGTGAATCTCACTTAAAGCACTCACTATCCTAAAACACAAGCTCCACTTTCCTTCACAGTCGGACATTACACCCTGGACTAATTGGATTGTGCAAAGGTTACTGTGTACTTTGCAAAGCTCCAAAACGATCAGGAGAACGATGTCAAAGAATGTACACGAGCAAATAGCAACAAAAGCTTTTTTAACACGAATTAAACCAGTAATGGCAAGTTTAACAGCAAACGCTTTCATCCCTCCATCCACTCTTCAAAGGCCTAATGACAAGGTGGATTCCAAACAACCATAAAATGCTGGCCTGAGCGCAGTGACTCAGAGCGGCAACATAAATAAGGTGGACGCTCATGCTGGACTTTTGGTGAACATTAGTCAAAACGCAGGAGTTCCCTGCACTTTAGCTGCTGCAGATGTTTAGCTGAGGGTCCAATCATTGCATTGAAGTGTTTTGGTGTTGACCTTGTGTATGTTAATGGGAAATAGTTATAAGTACCAAAGTTACCCTATATGTCAAATTCTTCTCAGAAGTGGAAGCTCTGGGAGATCAGTCTGAGAGTGAAGGGATTAATAACTTTGTTTGACTCATAACCTGCAGCAAGGCCACAACCTGTTAACTGTTCACCTGAGAGTGCCCTTGGGCGATGTTTGATCTGCCAGATTCCTCCTCTTTCCTCCTGATTGAATATTGTTTGTTGTAAAAGGCCTTAAGAAAAAGAATAAATCACTATAAAATTGTGCGGATCTCAAAACCGCAAATGATAGAATGATGGAAAGCACATTTAACCATCACTTCAGCTAGGTTTCTTCTTCTGCTTTACTTCTGAGTAATAAAGACCTACATTAAAATGTAAATGTATGCCATGTATCCTATGCTCCTAGGTTTTTGTTACTAAAGTATTTTTAAAGGTTAATAATAATGCAATTAAGCATTGTATCCTTTTCTGTTTTATGGCTAAAATAATTCCTTTAAAAAAATACATTTTATAATTTCACTTTAGCTTGAAGCCTTAAATATGTTGTAGGTTTTATCAACCACTTGTCATTGAATATTGGAATTGGCACAAATATCCATTAAAGTTCTTTTCTTTTTTCCACAGACTCCTAACTGGGCAGGCCAGGATGCAGGTTTTTAATGAAGCAAAGAAGACTTGCTTCATACACTGCCTTTTTCCACTTATTTCTGAAGGGTGCAGCGCCATTTTATGTGCTGAGGTCAAGTCTTCACCAATTCAATAAAAAAGTGACAACCTATTGCCTCTGGCTTATTTCTAGTCTGTTCCAAATCACAGCTAAGGTTTGAGCGGTCAGACTTTCTTCTCTATCAGTAATGGTTGATGCAGTTTTAATGCATTGAGTCACTTGAGTGGGATGGTTACAACGTGCACAGCAGTGACGAATGTCTGTTTAGTCTGTTGCTTTTATAGCATTTTTAGTGGTTCGCTTTTTACAGAGGCAGAGTGGATGTCAGCATCAAGGGGCAAGCAGAGGTGATGTACAGTTACCAGTGGTCAAACTCCCTGCCAGTCATCCTGCCCATCAGAGCACATGAGGGAGCCATAAAGAACCATTAGCCAGACGGACACAATCTTTTTAATGTCCTGGCCCTTCCCCGCCTCTGTGAGCTTCGACCTTCTCATAACTCAGTCCACAGCCCTCTCCTCCCGCCTTCTTTATCTCAATCGCTCGTGAACCAAGGCTTTCATTCCTTCACATGTTTTTAATTTACCCTCCTCTCGCACACATCGGAAAAGGCTAGAAAAAAATATGTAATTACGTTGCCATTTCAGTCCTGAATCAATCAAGTAGGAAAATCAAAGTATCAGCACCTGCTTGTAGTTCTTTCACGCCTTGATTAAAAACAAGGATTTTGTCCTCTTTCTGTTTTAATAAGTGCCATAAAATTAGTGAACTGAGTAGGTGTTGTCGACTATTTTATCTTTATGCTTGCAGTCAAACTTTTTGAAGGTGGATCCACTATGAAAAGTAGTGCTCCTGAACTCACGTCACATTTTTATAGACTTGATATTTACATAACTATAAATGGTGTTATTTCACTCAATCATTCAGCTTTGTTTCTGAATGTCACCTGGCATTTCTGTTCTCTGTTTGCTGCTTATCCACAGTCTCAATTATGAACCAACAATAGAGTGAACTTTCTGGTTTTCTTCCTCTGATCTTCCTGACATTTAGATGATTGTCTGAGATTCTTGTACATATCCACTTGAGACAGTGGATGAAGAGGGCCACAGCAGCCGCCTTAGTGCTGCTGTAGCATTACAGCACAGAGCCAGGCCATCAGAATGCTGACATCACCTCCAGTTGTGTGCACTCCTCCAGAGGGAGGGAGGGGAGCAGTGGTGTAAGGAGAATAATGTGATTGGTTTACCGGGCTCCTCCATGACACATCATAAAAAAGTGCTCGAATTATCACGCTCACCTTTCCACTGCATATTCAGATGTTGTTTTTAGAGTGTCCAAACCAAGGCGTGTGTGGGGCTGTCTGCTGACCACTGTGGTTCACTGCTTTTTGAATTTGACATAAATAAACAAAGCCAAAGCAAAGGTCACACCTTTTGGGAGGCTACAACTACTGCTACTGCGTTGTTGTTTTTTTCTTAATAAAGGTTATTTTTTGTTTTGAGGTGATATTTAATTATGTAGTTTATATATTTTATACGCCTGACAATGTCTCACTGTTTACTTTATAAGATGAATTACAACTTTTAATCGCACAATGGAGAAATGTACATGTCACATGTGAGCATAAATACAGGAAATGTGCAAACATATAAAAAAGTTAAAAGATGTGCAATAAAGGTATTTATTTTGTAAAACATTTCAATGAAATAACTTAGTAGTGATCAGATAACTTATGGCTTTAAAACAAGTTGAACGAAAGTTGCTGACTTGTCTGCTGCCCACCTCCTAATTTAGTTTAATAAATACAAAGATTAAGTGCCACACCTAGTGGCAGAAGAGGGTAAAACACCCACAGCTGAAATAGGATGAAGTTGTTATAAAACGGAGACAAACGCCACACATCCATTTGCGAGATTCTGTCGTGACCTTCTAAACTTGTAATTTTTTTTCTGCATTTTTGTCTAAAGACAAAAGAATAAATGACATTCAGTAACTATATTAGTTTATTAAAAATGTGCACTTCTTAGTTTTTAAAAGTGGAAGCAATGTCACATCACATAATACAATAGGTGTCCCTGTGGCTTATGGGCATCCTTCAATACAAATCCTGGCAAAGCCTAAAATGGTCATTGACTAAGATAAAACCAGGACATCTAACTTAGTGGGAAGTCTGTGTATATAAATGATAGACATTTTTATGACTTTCAGCAACCTATAAACCCTCAAAATCCAAGTTGTTTAAAAAAACAAAGGTTCAATGTGCGCTATTGTAACGTTCCAAGCGTTGCAGGACCTCACAGTAAATGAACCAGTGACGTGCAGAAGGTGGTCTACTTCAATAGATGACTTGTTCAACACCTTACTCCACGAGAAACTCAACCCGGGAGCCACACGTGACATGTGCGCCTCTATATGAGAAAGAGCAGAAGCATCAGGACCAGTGCGCGTCAGGCATCGTCCGGTCTCAGAGCAGTGCGCGCAACACTCCGCGCTCCTTCCAATCAAGAGACACACGTGAGTGACTTTAGTGGCTGCGAGACACGGAGCAAAGCCCATCTCAGCCAGGATATGCACGGATTATAACCTGCTGATTATTCTCAAAGAGGAAATCCTGTTATCATCCTTTCTCCTTCTCCGGACTTTTCTTGTTTAAGCGCTGCCGAAAAAAAGCAAGTTTGTCCCGTACGTAGAAGGGATGCTGTACGTCTCCGAGCTGCACTTGCCCTCCGAAGGAACGTAAAATCTACTTTATTTGATGCAAGTACTTTTTCCTGGAACGATTTCAGTGACTTACTCTCTCGTTTTGGAGGTGGCTTTTGAGCGGTACGCGAGATTCCTTCAGCACACTTGCACCAAAAATACACTTACACTACTATGCTTTTAGCCCTAACACGTATCATTGTGTATTAAAATATTCATTATAAAACGTGTATCCCAATAACCTGGTCTTTTCCTTCTTCTCTTAGCGCATCACAAAGTAGAGTCCTTGGTGAATGACGGCTCCGTTTGGGAGCGCTGCATACAATGATCCCCACGGGCGACGTGTTATCATGTCGCATCTCCTCTGATGTTTGACACTTCTGAAGAGGGAAACTGGAGGTGGACATCCAAAAGTCTGTCCAAGCCACACGACCTGCACTCGAACCTTCCTCGTTTCTTGACTGGAGTCCGAACACCGACCCCACCGTCCAGATGCAGTTTCGACTCTTCTCTTTTGCCCTGATCGTTTTGAACTGTATGGAGTACAGCAGCTGTCAGGCGCCCTCGCACCGCTGGAGGAGAAACAAAAGAGGTAAGACAAGGTTAAAACATTCTTTCACCAGCCACACTCAGACAGTGACTCTAGCAGATGGGAGAAGAGGTTGATGCGGCTGACTTCAGATCAGCCTCTGTAGGCATCACAGAGAGCGCACATCCATCCCCATTGATGAAAGTAGTCCATAATTCATTCTTACAGCTGTCTTTCAGCACGTTATATGTCGGCGTCTTTACAGTACTTTTGCACAGATGTTTTTAAAGAACAAAACTGTAATGCGTAAAGCGTGCGTAAAATTGGCAACGAGTGCTTTTGTCAGAATCAATAGGAAATTGGCTGCTTGTCTGAAGCCATCTTATTACATTGAACAATAAAGTGTGGTATCTGATATTATGGTCCCAAAGTGGCCAACAAAGGATGCCCTGTTTTATTTCCACGTGAAACTGATTAAAAAAAAAAAAAAAACGCTGTTTGCTGAAAGGATTATTCAGAATCAATTGATCCAAAAAGTCACAAATTTTCATATTTAAGCTTCAGATCCCCAACTTCAGTTTAGCTTTATGCCAGTCTGTATTGGAGATGATAGTGTCAGTTTTGAGGAGGATTTGAATCAATCAGTCCTTGAAATGCATTGAATGATGAGTCACCAGGATTGAACACGATTCTCCCTCTCTCTTCCTGAGACCTGATCAGATAAGTGACATAACGGCAAATCCTCAGAGTGACCGTGAGACCAGACTGGAGTACAGACTGAGTGGATATTGGTAACCGAGGCACAAAGTTACAGTACAGGGGAGAAGTCAGGGGAGTGAGGGGGTCTTGTGAATTGTAAGGCAATCACAGATTTAATCATATACGCTGCGTGCCAGGGGGAACCTCCACACTCTGTAAGCCCTCCACTGCCCATCTGCAAATAATCAGCCAGTCACTGCGAGGTATTGGCACACACACGTTTTTCAGCCCCTCTGTGCATTTCCCTGTGTGATCTTGTGCAGCATTTAAGTCCATTTTCTTGCTTACTCTTTTGGAACGCATGTAAGCTGGTATTCAGGAAAAAGTTGGAGTTTCTATGTGTTTTTGGAGCCAGGTTGTGTGAATGGGAGAGTTCGAATGGAGCTTTTATACCACTGTGGAAGGGATCAAGAGGTTAACTTACATTTGACCCATACAAAAGCTTTAGGCTGAGCACCACATAAGCTATATATTGTTTCAGCAGTTATGTGACCGGATGTTACACTTGTCAAAGTAATCCAAAGCAAAAATGTGCAGGTTTTGCTCTCTCTCTTTCCCTACATGTGTGTATGTGATTGCTGCAATCCTTTGTGCCAAAAGTGCCATTCTTGCAAAGAAGTGGCAGTCAGCCAGAGGTTTTTGGTATTTGCTTGCTTCCTTTATTTATCATGGTTATATTAAAAAAAGAAGCATGTGTAAGGGATCCATTGTCCAATACCCCAAGAAATGCTTGAATATTTTTTAGCCCTCAAGGTTTCTGTGACAGCTTTATATACAGTCTGTCTGGCATGAGCAGGGAGCTATCCAAACCATTCAGGAGTGGTGAGACCCAGACGCATCAGAAAAACTCAGTTTGGCTTCAGTGCGGTTATGTTTTACATGTAGCAAAACACAAAACGGACCGCTTTGTTTTTTACATCAATGATTGAAGGGGTTGTGTTTAGTCAAGGAGTCCTGCACTGTTGATTCAATTATAATTTAAATACATCTGAAACAAATGGACAAACTGCTTGGAGTGGACTTTAATGTGGTCTCTCTGGGTTTCAGAACAGAACCCTGTCAGCTTGCTTGTGGTCATCACTTGTAGACCTATGTGGATATTTCTTTTCACACTTGCCAATATGTGTTAAATTTGCACCTTATTACCCTTATCCTGCTCATTTGGAAATGGGATATTATGTCAATGAGCCTAGTCATGATATCATAGACACCAGGGTATTACACTCATTTTTTTTTATTTTCCGGCTAATGATGCCACCTGCTGACTACATAAAATCAGGCTTCAGTAACAAATGTTGCCTGGAGGAGTTCGATATAAGCAGCCTCCAGATGTTTGAACAGGTAATGGGTATGTAATGGCACTTGAGGTGGTGAAAAGTTGCCATGTGATACCATTAACTCTACCACATGTGAGTCGCCCAAGACTGCAAAGCCAACATTCAATTCCCTCGAGGAAACGCCTTGTTTAAGATCATTTGCAAGTGTGTAATCCATTACTGCATGGCACAATCTCTAATGTTACGGAAAGGACTGAACATTAAATGCGTACGTGTATTGGACGGAGGCAGTGGAGTCTCCTGAAGACCCCGTTCACGTGACAGTGAGTTCTGGTTTTCTTACGGATTCTAAAAGGATTCTTACTTCTGCTCCCTGTCTCTTTCTGTGGAGTGAAAATAAATCAATATTTAATGAACATGCAGCAAAAGGTTTATAATCACAGAAGAATGCACATGGAATATCTCACCGCGTCTATAAAATTAAGATTTATAACATGATTAAAAACTAATCTCAAACTCACAAAAGAACATACGTAAAAACAAGACGTAAATCAAGTTACGTGCCATTTCTTGAATGTTTATTGAATATTGAATAAATAAATAAAATTATATAGACTTCATACAAAAGAAAAAGTGTGGAAGCATGGATTTGCTTTACAAAGACAATAAATTAGCTGTTGTAAGCTTGTGCTTCTCAGCAACTGGTTCCGGGTTCGATTCCACCTCCAGACGTGGCCTTTTTGTGTGTCTGTGTAGGTTTCCTCCAGGTGCTCCGGTTTCGCCTGCCACTAAAAAGACCAGGTCTGGCATGTGCCTCCTGTATGGCGACCCAACTTCCATCATCGCGTGTGAAGTGAGAGGACAATTATAAAATGCTTAATGACACAGTCTGTGAAATGCGCTATATAATAAAATATATACTTACTCACTCACTATGTAGTTGCAAAATATATTCCTGATTTCCACAGTATTAGGTAATGTTTTTTTTAAAGGGAAAGCCAAAACAAATGTGTTCATCCGTTTCAAATTACAAAAATCAGACATCACCTGTTCTTAGTTCCATCTCAGAATATTATATTATAGCTACAGAAAACCTTTTTAGATGTATTCAGTTTTGGAAATCATGTTTCAGCGTTCATACAGTAACAGCCCTGCACCGAGTCCCAAGTTTGAGGGTGTAAGTGTTAATGTTGGACCACGCTACTGTGTGTGAGTGCAATATAATACGTTGATTAAGTGGCTAACGGGAGGAGAAGAAACACTCCAGAAGGTGCCTAATGCCCCTTTTGCCTTTCGGAAAATGTGAAAAGGCCTTACGATGGCATGTCTGTTAACAAGGCTTTCTCACATGATGCGCCGCTAATCCAGGTGATGGGAGCATTGGATCCTGACTGTTTTATTCCATTAGACTCCAGCTTTACGGGGCACTCTTTGCCTCCGTGCCAGGGGCTGTCCACAGATTGATCGCTTGACAGAACGCTGAAAATTGATCCTACGTTTGACAGGTTCCCGTGTTCTTGACTTTTTATTCTCAATTATGGTCACGGGGGAACAGTAGGGATAGTGGTGGGATAGCGGTGGGATTGGGAGTGTTTTAGGGGATGAGGAAGGCATATTTAAGCAGATCAGCTGGAAAAGGCTGAATGTGAACAGCATCACCTGAGTGGGATTATACAGAGCTGAGACTTGACCTGAGCCGTGATCTCCAGCGTCAAGGAACAGGCCAAAAAAACCTTCTGTACATTACAGCACTTTTCCCATTTGTATTTATATTATTAGCTCTTCATGCTACCGTGATTAAATATGAGTCACAAAATGTAATATAAACCAAGGTTGCCCAGACGCGATAGACCTACTCCCTTTTTTCCAGTCATACATACATTTTTCACACACTCGAGCAGAAAATGAAAAATGTGATTTGTGAGAAAACTTTTTGTCCCAACATAGTAGAACTTTACCTGGA
The DNA here is from genome assembly GCA_964034765.1 of Knipowitschia caucasica. Lineage (NCBI taxonomy): Eukaryota > Metazoa > Chordata > Actinopteri > Gobiiformes > Gobiidae > Knipowitschia > Knipowitschia caucasica. The sequence continues at coordinate 11,958,619 of OZ035829.1, forward strand.
AAATAGTAGAACTTTACCTCAGCACATCAGAAACATGTCTAATAGTTTTTTCATGAGTCGACGTATAGGTTTTTACTCGAGTCCTCACTTTTCATTCCAGATTGAGCTGAGTGATCTGAGGAATTCAATTTAAAAACAGTGTATGTCAAAAACAATATGTCTATAGCCAAACTTATTCAACTGTGCATAATACTTACATCCCACTGACATTCAGATGTCAGTGGGATGCAATTCATTTGCTGCATAAACTCAAAGCAGAACACACAGACTCTCACAGTTCACACAGCAGCAGGTTACACAATATAAGTTAAAAAACAACAATGAACAACACAATTCCCAAAAGTCAAACACCTCTACCAGAGTTCAACAATTTCATGGCAGAGGGCACAAAGGAAAGGTGCGGATACATTAGTGAGGGATGTAAAAACCTCGCCTCTTCACCTGCTGGCTTCAGGCATCGATAATTGCGTCTAACTTGAAGATCTCAAAAGCAGTTTTATTTTTTCTTTTTGGCCCAGCTTGATTTGCAGAATACATGTCTGGGTGAGGGCAGATACACTTTTGTATCATATCATTGTCAAGATATGAAAATCGTATCAACAAATATACCAATGCACATACTCACAATAAACATGATTTTTACGATTGTCTTGAATGCACCACTATGCCCAGCCAACCACAAACCTTTCTTCTTATGCTTGCTGATGATAAACAGGTGTCGAGGTGTCTGACATGCTGTGTAAATTTGTCCATTTTGTTCAGCCCTGGCTGCTGGCATGAAATAAAAATCCGTATTATGGTTTGAATGTGTGCAAAAATGATCAGAACCTTTACCATTGAAGCAAACTGGATTCTCTATGCAGATAAAACTAAACCACCAAGCCCATTTTGCTCCGCACCCACAGTTTAGCACCTGGATTGATAAATGTACTCCTAAATTTGTAAGACGCTCAAAATCAATCTAGCAGGTGCATGTTTCCAAATGTCTCAAGTGGATGATTTAAGACTCACATTACCAAAACACCCTCTCTGACATCTAACCGATCACCGATGCTGCCTGTGCTGTGCTTGTCCATTAGAAACAATGATACTCTTATGCACGCGCTGTATTGATAAATCACATTAGTCTGACCCTGCTGGAGAAAGACTAGCTCCTTGTTTGACCCACTAACCCATGCATGTCGATCCCGGCCTGTAGCGCGACTCTTGCTTCAAGTCACAGCGGTATCAGATGTGTCCACTGAAAGGCGCCTCAGTGTGCTCGTGCCATGCTACCCCACTCGGAAAGCCCACCAGAGGAAAAAACAAGCTGTGGCATGAACTTTCTACTGGCGAGAACCACACAGGGATTCTTTCTTTCCCATGTGACATTCAGGGATGAGCTGGCCACTTTTCTTTGTTTTCCCAGAGAGAATTATTTCCGTACCTTGTCACAATTCCAACATACAGTAAAATGTAATGTATTTATGGAGGTTTTTCCTTTTGTTTTATGGGATGATACTACATTATAGCGTCGGCATAGTAAATTATTTGCTTTGTTGCGTGGTTTGCAAAGGTTTTAGCTAGTAGTCCTTCTAACATGCAAACTGACATGTTGGAGACTTTTTCTAGAGTCAAATGTGTTTTTACAATTCGTTTGGGGATACTCTCACAAAGGTGATGTTACAGTATATGTCTGAATTACAACTTTTTATTTAGGTTGGTTGAGATTTCACAGATTTTCACTGCCTTTACTCAGCCACCAACTCATGGATTTTCAGACTTTTTGTACTGTAAAAAGTCTGAAAAATATGACACACAACACTAGTCCAAAGCCTTACAATTCAACTTGATACAACTCCATTATTTTATACATTTTTATTAGTACACCATTCATGCATTTTTCCAGTCTTTAGAGGCAACTTTGCTTAATGTTTTAAAACGGCAGCTCTTGCTTTGCGATTTTTGTGTGCTACCTGTTTACCGACTTATTGCATCAATTTATGGTCTGGAAATATAAAACCCAACGAGATCCCTTGGAGAAAATGTACAGATTTAAGTCTCAAACAAACTCCCACTCTCTGGTGGGACTCTTTTATGACCCTTTCTCAATGTGCTGCCATTGTAACAATAAGGCAACGTGGGGTACCACTATTACTCCTGTGCCCACCCCCTAACACTCGACAGATGGACTTCTCCCGCCCCTACTCTTTTTATGGGACCTCTAATTATGCTTACATGCCACATCAAAATCAGGCCCAGTGTGCGCTGCCTTTGGTATATGGAAAGGAAGTGAGCTCCTCAGATGCAATAAAGCCTTCTCCTGCAGCTTGTCTGTAATTTTTGGTTCAATTGTGGACAAACGGACGTAAAGACTGAGTGCCCCCCGCTGCTTCATACACTGTCTGCAACTTGATTCAAATTCTGGTGCACAAACTTAAAGGAAATAATTATACCTTAGAAGAGCAGCCTTTCTCAAACTGTGGGACGTGTACTAGTGGTGGAGATCCTGCGAGTGGTAGACGGATTCCTCTGAAATAACTCTTCCGTTAGAACTGTTTTTTTACGGTGTTACAAGATTGTTCCCTCACCAAAAAAAAAACAGACTGGAGTTGGTTTTTAGATCCATCTAGGTTAATACCAGAAACTCCCACATAGCGCAAACATGTAGCTCCTTCCCTTCTGTTTAGCTGCAAAGTCAATCTTGTAATAAATAATATGATGTAATGGTAACTCATTAGCCCATGAATCATATTTGTAAATTTCTCAGGTGAAATTACGTTCTTTACTTTGTTGTGTTTGCAGATGGTCATTTTCAAGTTAGAGAAAATAAATGATAACCTTGCCTGCAAGCTGAATTCTCCCGGTATTTGTGAGTTCACAAACACTCGAGAATACATCTTGTCCCGCTCCCGCCAACCCTTTTCGAGTAGAACATCTAGGTGTTCAAGCCAATCACGCGCCAGTCTGGGGGTTTAGGGCGGGATATCCGGGTTTGACGAAAGCAAGAAGTGCCGGGCCGAAGCAAAACAAACATGGCTACGCAGGAGGATAGACGCGTAGCGGAGGCTATCAAGTCAGTTTTAGCAGAATCTCCAATTTCTTTTTTGAAAAATGAACAGCGAGAGGCGCTTTGTGCATTTCTGGACGGCAAATAATGTTACCGGGATTGGTTTAAGTCAAACCTTGGTAGGCGGGCACACAGCGTCACTTCGCCCAATCAGCTTGAAGTATTCTGCTGCTTATCCCTCCTTTCCCCGAAAGGATTCTCCTGCAGAAGTCCCAGATTGATATTGTGGAGAACGCATTAGAGTTCTACACAATCATCAATCTGGCTCTTGCCAGGTTAAATAAATGATACACACTCTACCAATCCCCCCTGGTGGTGGCAAAGAGAGTTACAGACAGAAAGCACCTTTTTTCATACTTGTTCTATATTACCTAAGATATTTCTTCTAAAACATTCAACTACATATTTCATTCAATAACAGTATCATCACACTGAGTTTCCCAATGATCATGCATGATATGTCTTCTTTAAAATGTGTGGTGGATAATGATATTTGAGAGGCATCAAAAGACAATAATCTTTCTAAGGTAGCACTTGAATGTTTAGGAAGCATTGCCATTGGAAAACCATTATGTTTATCAAAAGAATAAGTATACTCGGAAAAATCTAAGTCACCACCTCCATATCAAAATGTTGTTTGAGTTTTTCTCCACTGAGGATGTTGTAAATTGAAATATAAACTTAATCCAACTGTACATGGAATTTCAATCTGTTGTGTATTTGCCAGCTATTATAGAAAACCCTCTCCACAGCTTTGTTATGGTTTTGGCAAAGCCTGGGTTTGATATTGGTAATTGGCCACCGTAGACATAATGAAGGTTTGCCAGTTGGACTAGTTGAGACAAGAGCTCTGAATGCTGCAGCGGTTTGGAGCTGTAATGAGGCCCATCCTGGTGCTTGTGGTGTGAGGGGGAGGCCGGCGCACTGCAGAAGCTCCTGGTGTGTTTTTAATCAGAAACAGGGCTCAGAGTCATTTTCAGGCCCCGGTGAGTTGAGCTCATTGTCTCTCTAACTCCCTCTGTGGAGAGGGGCGGGGGGCACAGAAGCCAGCATAGCGTGCATGTCAGATGTAAAGAGGTCTTAGAGGGTCATACCTTGTCGATTTATGTGCACAACAGTAACTGCGGAGAGAGGCAGAGGCATGTTCGGGTTAGCCATACAATAATTAAAAGAGACATGCGTTTGTCTGTTATCAGAGGATGGTTTGAGATGAATCTTGTAATGGATGCTTCAGTGTGTATTGTTTAGGCTGAGGGCATTACTCTAGTACTGTCAGAATAGGTTCATATGACATCAAAACATTCCAAAGTGTCTATAGTTTAAAATTGTGGTGGAGGGCAGCTGAAAAATCATTCTATGGTAAGTGTCAAGATCAGATCCTTAGTCTTGGTTTTGAGCTAATTTCTCTGTCATTCTTGGGCTAATCCTCACAAAGTCCCACAACTTATTTGTCAGTACACATCAACTACGGTCAAAGTATTTTCTCGTAAACGTGTCAAGAAGTGGTGACAATATTCAAAATACACATGCCTGATGTTGGCCAGTAGAATGGACTTTCAGACATAAGAATAATGTGGCAAATGTATGAATCCAAACACTATCAAAGAATGATCTGGGAAAACATTTGGATATTCTTTTATATAATTTATTTTTTTCTCTCATTGAATTGTATTGGCACCTGCTGTCCAACTGAAATATGATTCTACGACATAAGCGCAATCTATTGTCCCAGCTCCTCCACAAAGAACTCTTACTATGTACTGTATGACCTAGAACAACTGTAGGACTCAAAAGTCCCTCCTTCCTCTTCTCAGCTTCACCCAGGTCTGTCTGGCTCAACTGCCTCTCGTCGGAAAAATTCACAAGACATAACTTTGAGTGTACATTAAACCACTTTTCCTTAGTTCTTCTGCTTGTTCACCCAGCTTGATCTGATACAGTCACACCCAAGTGATAAATAATTGTCCTGAATAATTGTTTCTTAATTATATACATTAACATGTCCTTCATCGTCTTTCATTAAAAAGAAAAGAAGACAAAAATCACAAACTTGAGCACCTGAGCAACAATTGTTTTAATCATCAATCGGTTTTAATCATGCTTTGGCTGTAATTTGTAATTTGAGTTGGGCATTTGTTTGAATAACTAAAACGTGTACAATTGCAGTTTCCCTTGAATGGCAGTAATGCTTTCGGCAGAGGCATGACACCACCCAATACACTTAAGGTTTTTGCTTGTCCTTGTGGGCTGCATTTAAATGGCAATTTCCTTTTGTGATCCCAGGGTTTTCCTCTGAGCTAAAGCTAGCCTTGTTTGTTATATTATAGTGCATAAGTGGCTAGTCCCCATGCCACTGTGGTCATATAGCTGTTGTTGTGTTGTGTGCATGTTTTGTCTGCATTATAAACTTCGGCGTGGTTTCTCTTTCTGCTTCTGCTGCTCTCCCAGCACCACTGCATATACTGAAATAAATGTCCAATCACACTCTCAGAGTGACACTGTACGATAAAACCAAACCAATGTAACTAGTTATCTGTCAATGGGACAAATATGGTGCCTTTTTTTTGTCTTTTTTTTTTTTTACAAAGAATAATCTTTATTTTACAACCACACACAATGCTACTGTCTGAGTTAAAGTGTTTAAAAAAAACAAAAAAACATTCACATGGCATTCTTGACTCATTTTGCTTGTAGTTATGCACTTACATTACATCTTGGCTCACCCTGAACTGGATATTATTTTATTTGGACTGCAGCCAGCAGCTACGGCTTAAGTAATCTAAACAGCTGTCACTAGCAGGAGTCATAACGAATAGGTATCTGTGGACAAGGGTCAATTGTAAATTGTATGTTTACCACCTAATGGCTTCAGGGATGGTACTGCCTTGGTACAGTAATGGACAATTTGGGGCTGGTTATCGTCATCCCCTCATGCTTATATTCATGACTCTATAGAGATTGTTTAGGACATTATTCAACAATCAAAGGTTTCAAAATGAACAGTAGGCTTTCCACTCCATTGTTGCAAAACACTTACACACTGTAAACCCTAACTTCAATCGTACTTCAGATATCAAAGTTATTTTAAATAGATTTTTCCCAGTAAGTGAATATTACTCATTTATTGTTCGTTTATTTAAAGCTTGCCTATGTCACTCAGGGTTTTCTTTGAATTGAACTGTTTCTGTTCAAGTAAGCCTCACTTTTGACATTTTGATGTGTAGACTCTTTAATGAGGCAGGTGTGATGATGACAGGGTGGCCTGGTGGCTGAGTGGGTAACACCATTACCTCTCAACTACAGGGTTCTGAGTACAAATCCCGGTTGGATCATAAGTAGAAATTTAAACTTTATTGCAATCACTTGAGTTACTTGGTAATATCAAGTAAAGGATGTACTCGAGGAATTCAAGTGAAGTTAATACGCAATTTATTTCCAAGGTTTTTTCAAGTAAACTTTACTTGTCAGGGTTTACAGTGATACTGCACAGATATGTGCTGAATTTACCATAGAAATGTGTTTGTAATTGAAGAGAAATTCAGTGAAAAATAACGAAAGATTTCTTCTTTTCTGAAATGGCATGGTAGGAAAATCTCTCCTGTGGGTTGAACTTGGAGTCAGCTCTCTGGTCTAGTTCAGTTTTGGCTGTGCCAGTTTTCAGATGTTGAAGGAGGGCCAGCAGTTTGACACCTGCTAAACAGGCCGGCTGCCATCTGCTGCTAATATTCACTGTTTCAACACCTCGGATACACTTTTTTTGTGCTCAAATTATACACTCACTTAAAACGAATGGAGCCTCTTGTAGGAATTATGTTATACATTAATACTATTAATCACTGATGATCTGCAGATAATGTTTTCCACAGTTTCACTGAATGAATCCAGTGACTATGCATCCATCTGACTCATAGGAAACACTTTGTTGAAAACAAGTGAATTGTATGTAGTTTCCCGTCACAGCCCTATCCTCAATATTGGATCCAGGCAACTTTTTGAGGTCCAGAAAGGAGGTCTTTGATGTTTGGGGGGTTTAGTGACAAACGGCATGTGTGAAAGTGAGCCCAGGTCTTTGCCATATTCCCTGTGGTGTAGTCCACTTTTGACCCCGCTGCTCACCTCAGATCTCCCGGCTTCAGTTCCGCGCTGCAGCGGCATGAGCTTGTATCTTGTTAAAGGGTTAATGAGGTAGAACGTTTTACAGATAACGCCTGCAGAAATACTGTCTGGCAATTTTATTTTTCTTTCTGTCTCAGCTGTTAATAAAGTGTAATGTATTTGTACAACTAGACTGAACAAATATAAGACATTCTTTGCTCAATTATTACTGCATTCACTTTGTTTACGTAGCAGTCTTTATCACTGACACCTGGTTTTCATATTCAAAAAATCAAAGACAGAATGTAATTTGGCTTGCTATTTTTGTACAGTTATTTTTTTCTTGCACATGGAGCAAATAGTGATTTTTTTTCCCCAAAAATATTGTATTTTTATTAAATCAAAATATTATGTGTAATGTTAAGTGGACATTTAGTGCATATTGACCAACCTCCATCATTATAATCCTCCTGTATCTTTTATTTTTATTTTTTATTATTATTCTTGGAAGTGATTGTGGCCAGCAGCATTGTCTTGGTGCACAAATTGACAGTGGCATGAATTCAAGTTCAGATACAAGATTAATTACATAATTTTTATCATGGTGTTTAAAATAACAAAAAATAAATGTGATTAACACATAATAAGAGCCAGACATTTAAAGTGAGAATTCGCACTGTCAGAAACTGTTTTCAGATCCTGAATGGGCGTTGTTCTTGTTCCCATATAAGAGACTTTGGGGACTTGTTTAGCTCCTGGGGTTTTAGGGTTCAGGTGCAATAATAGCGTTTGTCTAGACGGCTATATGTATACTGTGTGAAAAGATGTCCCTTTCCCCACTGTCCCACTACAATTGTAGAAATTTGTGTACAGTAATGCAATTATTTCAGAAGAATGACTTCTCGATATATTTTGGCATCGAGCCATTGAATAAAATGTTGCAAAAATATCTCACCGAATTAAACTAACTTACTTACCGTAACTTGGAGACTATAATTATTATTAGTATTATTAATTAATTAGTATTATTACTAATTATTACTTAGTCTGTGCTCCTTGAAATCTTTCAATCCCAACTGTTATCATTCTCTTACCCCATCTTTAACTGTATCACAAAATATCTTTCTGCATATTTCAGCCGGGGCAATTTTCCTGGAAACTATCAGTGGCGGCATTTTCTCAATTTCATTGGTTTTTCCATTTTTGCTTGACACCTGAGTAAGAGTAAGAGTAAAACTTATCTTATTAGGAAATTGTTGACATTACAATATAGTTGCATAGGTCTGCGGATGATAAAAGAAGAATACTTTGAACAACACAAGTGTATACGGTAGACTACATGCGGTGCAAATATGTGCGGCATTCCCTGACTGATGGCCTGTGATGTCCTCTGAGTCTGCGATCAGTCTCGTGCACTGAGTTTTTCAGCGCTCTGAGCTACAGGTGAGAAAATTGATAGTGAAGTTTATGTCTGACAAATCACCAACATGTGGCTAATCGGAGCCTTTAAGCACTCTTGGTGAAAACATTACTATGCCTTAGTTCTGTCAATGAATCATTATTGTACTGATGGAAGACTTCAATGAAATGGGATATTTAGTTTGACAATCCTTCAAATGTCTATGAGAATGTGTTTTTGATGCGGCCCGGATTTTTTGGGCCTGCTTTGAAGTCTAATGTGCGGTAGTGATACCCCTAGTTTTTGGAGGTAGATACTAATGACTAAAGGCCAAATACTAATGACTTAAGTGTTGGAAAGAGTTGGAAATAAATTGGATTGGTGTGTTCCGACACGTTGGAAGCATTTGGGACTCAGCGTATCGTGTTGGTAACTGTCAGGACAATTTCAGCATGCAAAGTCGGACAAAGCTGTTGGGTTTCTGATTGGTCTGCATGTGTGACGTGTGCGGGAGGGAGAGTGTAGGTCAGAGGGGCAGGGGGGACCATGGCAGCAGCGGCGAGGAGGAAAGCTGCTGCTGGGCCTGTGGGCATGTGGTGCTGATCTAGTCGTCAAAGACCATAACATATTCTTCTATGTATTTTATGCACTTTGTCAGAAAGCAGCGTCTTGTCTCGAGCAGGAAAAATGTGCTTGGAACACATGTTGGCAGGTTGACGAGTGTCTGTATTTCACGAGGTCAAGTGCACACGGATGCAGTGGGCATGGTCCAGAGGATACAGCAGGGGTGCAAGAGACAGACAGGTGACCCCTGTGCCCCCTGAGCCGCTTCACTCTTCCTTTCATTGAGTTTGACCATGAGCTGTGGTGGAGACTCACGAGATGTGGAGTTGGCTGATGTTGGAGCGGACTGTAGAGCAACGAAGTATATAGAATATACTCAACAGAGCCATTGGCTTTTGGGTTATTGGGTATTGTCTGGTTGGTGTATCTGGGCTTTAACAGGTGGTACACTTCCTAATGCTCTCTGGTGGAACAAATCAGCATTACGGGGATACCACTCCAGCAATGAATAGAATAGAAACAACATCGGTGTACATGAATATTTATTATAACATTATGTAAGTAAGTAATCTTTATTTACTGTATATACCGATTTTCACAGATCAGAGTCACAAAGCGGTTTACAATTGTGGGCATGTGTCTCTCACTCCACACAGAGCACCCGGAGGAAACCTACGCAGACACAGGGAGAACATGCATGTAGATGACAAAGGGAAACAATTATAACCTGGAAAAAAAGCTTTTAAAGGTTGATGTTGTTAATAGGCTCCTAAAACAAATGCTGAAGCTACTTTTGTCTTTTAATTGTTTTGGTTGAATTGCTTCAATGTTGCCCGTGACAGGAAACAGCAATTCTTTTGTTTTCAACAGAAAGTGGACTGTAAAACCATTTTACGAGACCCCAGCTCAACAGTGAAGATGCTTTGCTGTTGCTTGACCCACCACATCAAGGTCATTCCTTTGCGTTTGGATTTTTATATGGCCGTAGAGCTTTCCGTGTCAGTTTTAAATGTCTGTCAATGCGATTTTAAGTGTGAGAAGGAGAAATCATGAGGTGGAGCTTGTGGACATTTAAAAGAGATGGCATCAGAGAAACAGATGTGTTACGCAGAACAGTGAATGCAAGTCATAATCCACCGTAAAGATTCCAATAAGGAAGTGAAATCACCACACTGTCTTTGCTAAGCTTAAGTTTGAGTCTTGATGTTTAAACATTGGCAGATGAAAAAAGACTTAACGCTTTGCTTTCAAGTGAATCGAAAATTGGTTTAAAAAGTTAAAGACAATGTCATTATTACATGAGAATTCATCCTATATCACGATGGTAGATTCTTGAAAATATTTCTACTTTCCCAACTTTTTTCAAATGTGAGTGTTTTGCTTCAGATGTTCTGGACAAAGTCTTCCAATGGTCTTCAAATTATGATTAGTATTACCTTGTGTTAGCGGTATAAACTGGAAAACATAAACCTGGAACAAAAAGTATTCCAGAGGATACCCAGCTGGTAAAAATAAGTTTGTGGTAACTCCCAAATATTTGTGTAAAATTGGAGTTGAAATGAGCAAGTCAGCGGGCCGGTGTGAACCAATGACACCTCTGGTTCTGCTCCTGGTCTTTCTCTGTAGCTCTGAGCTAAGTGCCACTTTCACATCTGACACATTTAGGTCTGAAAAGCGGCAGGTTTGATGTCATTTTTCCGTTTACCAGCCTTTAACAAGCTCGAACCATGTAGCCCTGTCACTGGGCCAGGCAGTTGGTGAACCCTGGGTGCGAGGGTTGACACTTTTGGCTTTGCAGTGCAGCAAAAGCAGACTGTTCAGTGGTTTGCTTATTATGGTCTGGTCCCAGCCTCCATCAAGCTGCTGGCTGAAAACTTATAGTATCCTCAACTGTGAAGAATGTCATATGGATCTGTCGGCAGTTTACTCTTCATAACAGTAAGAGTATATAGAGAATGGCTGCACCGACGTTTATTTTGATAATCGATTAATCGCTTCATTGTTTGCAACACAAATATGCAATTGTACTGTATCTACATTTCACACAGACAAAGCTGAAGTAAAGCTATGGAGGACATTCTAATATATATTATATATTTCAGAAAAAAAACTAAAAACTGAATTGAGATATACATTTCTGTAAGTAACTCTCTATTTAAGTCAATTTTAAAGTTGGTGCAATTAACAACCAATTTCCCCAAAAACTTGTATTAGTTGGGATTAATCGTTTATTGCAAATGGTACTATAGTGGGAAAAGTTGCTATGTATACCTACCATACTACTACCATACCATACACAATAGTAAGGGGTTGGGTGCATTCACAGACCATGTTATTAGATTTTCATACCATGGGCATTCGGAAAAGTGTGACAATGGAAACGATTGTGTTTAGGGCATGGTGTTTGGCGTGGTTGGGAATCCAGTGATATCTGATTGTAAAGTGTCCATCATAATTTTCTAATATTTTTGTTATGAGCAAACTTCTAAAAGTACTGCAGTACACTTCCAGACTTGTGACAGTGGATTTATTGGATCGATGCTGGCAGTGCAAGCTCTTTGTCTTCTCTGTCTGGAGAAGGCAATGCTGTTGCTTCGTGAGATAAAGAAACAATACTCAAATCTGGTTCTGCTTCAACTTATTTTTCTTCCTCTGATTAATACGATGCAATTTCTCCTTCTACGTGTTGACATATAAGGATAAATGGTCATCAAATGAGTCATAGCGAACTGGGGATGCTCCTTTAAAAGCCCTTTGCCATAGAAAACAGACAAATCTGCTTGTGTTTCAGGCTGACTGAATTGTATTTTCAAAAAGGAATTCGAAGAGCACCTGGCTGGCTTCAATCTCACACTTCTTTCATCCATGCAGTGCTCCCTGTATTTGTAATGTTGACATACATGTTCAATGCAGGAAGGCCTCTCAAAACACATGAAGCGTGCACCTCAGTTTGGTGTAGAAATGTTTGCACATAAATGAAAAACATATAATTGTGTGAGTGTATGTGGCTGGCCAGGCAATGATGAAAGTGTATTGGACCAAGATGGTGAGTATAACAAGTCTTTGAATGTATTTACTCAAAGTCAGTTTGAACATGGTGAAGTGGTTTCAGTTTTCAGCAATGGCCAGCAGCTAACTTGATTAAAATCTTCTTCTAAATGTTAAGTTTGCCTGCCGTAAAAGAAACTAACAAATTATGTGCAATTTGCCTTGTCAAGGTTTTGGGTTGCACGAAGCTGGAACGGGTGAACGTCAGAGATTTCACAGTGAACTGTAGGTGAGGCGAAGGCAGGAAGTCTGTGGGCCATGGGAGGAACCCCTAATGCTGAGGTTTGGCAATGCTCAATGCAGTCAGTCACGCTTACTTTGGATTCATAAAATTAACTGAGAACCACTTTGGTACCCACTCACAAAAACAACAATTAATTTCAGTTCTGAATGTGTCATGTATTCTAGATTGAAAAAAATGAGAATAGCAGTTTTCTTCTGCTATTCTCTATCGTCCACTGATCATTTTTATGAATTTCAATTTCAAAGGTCAACCATAGTGATTAACTACAGTATGATTGAAATTACATATTTGTTTTTGAGGACCAAGACTAGGATCAAAAGTGGCATGGCTAATACTAATACCTAAATACATGATGTTGTCACAATTCTAAAATTATTAAATGAAAATTGATTTGGAAGCTAAATAATATACCGTATATTACTATAGTACACTATGATAACATATAAACATTATGCACATCTTAAACAGACTGATACTCAGAGGAACTGTTGCTTTTGTCGTCGCTGGCCTAACTTGGCCGTCAGAAGTGGGAAGAGTGGATTTGTTTTTCTCCACACTGTGTGTAGTTTGCGGTTGTAATTGTAAACGACGCAGGTCCATATAGTGTGAACTGGCCAGTCTATTGTGCATTCCTTCTTGTGTTTTGAAACACATGCTTGCAAAAGTATATATTGATGATATCTCTCAACTTTCATCGACATCTGTGTCACTTTAGTTTCCAGTTGAATGAGCAGTAGAGGAGCTGAAGCGTCACAAGTCAATTATATGGGTTCAGAAGCATGTGTCAAATAGTAATTTATGGAAACGATATGAAAAGTAAAATGGTGCTTGAAACTTTAAAAACACAGTAATGCAGTTGAAAGAAAACATCATACAATATTATATTTAGTTGGAATGACGGCAGAATTGGGTAGAGAAGCCAAAACATTGAAGGACTTCTCAAAATACAGCTCTCCTACAGCTCTCCCACTGAAGCTATAAATCTCAGTGGCCCAAGTAGTGTAAATATACATATTTATATTAAGTGTCAATATAACTTGAACTTTTGCATATTTTATCATGTTTATGACCGCAAACACAACTATTTTAATTTAGTTTGTTTAACAAAGCTGAACTGTGAAGTGAGTTTTTTTGAAAATGTATTTATTTTTTTGCAAGTGGGGCTTGCATGAGTGAATATGTTGTAAAACATGACATTGTGTCAGCTCTCCCTAAGCCTGATTTCACTCACTTGTTATGGGTGTTCTACACCATAAAACAACATTTATGTAAACACAAACCAGTGGCCGACCCTACACCAGAAAAGTTGTGCAGTATACAGTACCTTTTTTAATTCAAAATAATTGTTTTTTACTGGTACTGGCAAACAGTACTACTGTTTGCCAGGGGCGACAGTAGCTCAGTTGGTAGAGCATTGGCCTTTGGGCCTGAAGGTCGTGGGTTCAAGCCCACCATAAGACCTACTTCATGACTCCCACTGATGACTGCTGTCGTTGTGTCCTTGGGCAAGACACTTAACCCTACTTTGCCCAAAGCCCCAACTGAAAGATCTCAGCTCCTGTGGACTCACCACCTGCAGGAGGATCAGTGAGGGGCTGGTGCTATGTGTACTGGGTGTAGCTCTGACTGCCACCCCCCCGACCCAGAAATGGATTAAGGGGAAGAAAATGGATGGATGGATGGATGTTTTTTTGCCTTTACTAACTACAGTGGTTTAGATGCAGTATGCTTTCTGTATGGCACAGAATGTTATTATTTTGTATGGCTCAAAAAGAAGTATTCAAATCAAATATACACTGTACTTGAGTGGATTTTTATTTAGAATTGATATGTCTTTTTTACAAACCTGCTGGTCAGATGCAACCTCCTGAACACATTTTGCTGCTTATGTCGTGATGGTACGTGAGCTGGTCTGGGCTGCAGTGAGTTGTGGTCTTTTTCCTGAAATACCTGTGGCCTGAACTTCCAAAGCTTTCCACAGACACACATAAGTTAATCTCTCCCAATCTGCACTGCCTTCGCTCTTCCACCAGCCTCTTGCTTCCACCATTTTCCCAGTCGCTCATTTCAGGATGTGGGATCTGCCGCGTTCAAACAGCGTGTGATTATGTTATCCTCAATCACTGCTCATGCCGAGATTAGCAACTGGCAAAACAAATGTTGACAACAAAGATTAATGGCAATCTGGTGACTGCAACCTTGCTGATAGAGTTTCAGAAAAACTCAAACTTTATTCTCTTGTAATTATTGGTATAATTGTCAGGATGGTTAATAAGTAAAGCACATAGAAATTCTCCCCAGTTCAGTGAAGGCTGGATGAATAACTTTTCCAGGCTTATAGCTCTTTTTTATTTGCCAACTTTTCTCTTTCAGTCAGCTTTGTGTTCCATTCAGGCCATAGTGGAGGAAGTGAATGGAACCACGTTAATGTGAATGTCAGTTTGCCGTAAACACAAGAAGATTGTATATACTACAGATATATAGGGTTAAGTGGTTACGTTTGCTCTTATGTCAGGGTGTAGTTTTACTCAATGGGAGAACTGACACAATGAAACATGATATTAGAATGTTTAGGAAGGCTATGATTAAGCTTGTTTTGGAGGGTATTTCGGTTCAAACAAATATCGTATGGATGATCCCGAATTTACCTTGACTTGACAAGCTTGCCTCAAGACCCAAAGAACCCGCGAGTGTTACAGTTGAGATTTCAGAGTGTGCTATTTCTTTTCAACGCTCATAGCTCCTCTCCACCCCCCATTGGTGGAAAGAAGCCTGAATTTGGACAATAGAAGTATTACTTTAGTTGTTTTGAGATGTTTCTAAAAAATATTGGTACAGGAATGAAACAGCACTGAAACGCACAACAGGATTAAGGTTAAAGTATATTTTATTTTCCCCGTACCGAAATGTGTCCTCTGCATTGGAGGTTATTCATTTTCACTATTTGTATTCTGCGCCTCGGTGCATGTGTCCTCTGTTTGAGGGACACGCTTCTTTGGATGTTACTGTGTTGGTACTCTATCACAGGACTACACAGTACTACTGTGATATGGGCTACAAATAATCAAAGGATATAAATTCAGACATGTTTTTCTCTTGTGTGCTGTGATGACCTGATCTCAGGCTGCAGTATGTTAGCCCGATTTCAGCCCTCCATGAGTTTGAGAAGGTGTGGCCCAACCAATAATTTTAATTTGTCGTAACAGTAACATCCTGTATGTATGTGGGGTCTGTGTCTCCGCCACGCTAACATAAAGACCATCGTGAAACTGTAGCGCGATGACAAAAACACATTATAGCAACAATGTTGATATATTAGCAAGAAGAACAGTAATAAAAGAATACAATCATAATCACTTTAGACACAACCAAAGGACCTGCTCCACCACTTGATGTACCAGGAATGTTTTTTCAAGTTATGTGCTCTGTGTTTTAATGCATCAAACTGCTACAGGAAAAATATATTTATCCGGGTGTATATGCAATGTACAACACACAGACACACATGCGCACACACACACACACACACACACACACTGACCTGATGCAGCCCCTCACCATGTCCTCAAACATTAAGAAAATAACGTTAAATTGAGAGAAATCGCAGTGTCCTGAAGTCCAGAGCGCCATACCTGAAAGCTCACTTCCAGTACTTTTGTTTCTGAATAAACAGTCTGTGGGTCCTGCAACTGTGAGACAGACAATTAAAAATCTCACAACAGACAAAAACTCCTGTAATCTGTAGCCAGCCTTACGGACACAAGAAGCCAAATGTCATCAGAATTCAAGTTTACTCTATCAATTACCTTGCCGTATATATTGTGCAAATCGTGGTTAATTTAGTCGTCTATCTTAGTCTAACAACAGACATGCAAAAGTGATGTGTCCAATACCATAAACTGACAGATCTGTATAATTCCAAACTGATGCCTGCGTCAGACCCACATAGAGCTCACTTTTGTGTTGGTCAATCTGTTCAAAGAAACCTAATATGCGAATCCATGGCCAGTAATGCAGGCTCTGTCCTCTCGGGTTTGTCCATTTGGATACAGCGCTTACACGGAGTCTAAGTGTGGTCGCTTACTGTTCCCTGGGTATGATATTCAAGCCTTTGCTTAAATAAAGTCAAGTGTCTTTTCTTCAGAGATCGGATTTGCCCAAGGACGTTTTCCTACAGATGGGACCTGATACAAACCTTCATTTGTAGAAAAAAGTATTTTACTGATGTCTTTGTTCTCACCAACACAAGGCTGGGCCAGTGCCACTGTGGTTTGGGTGATTTTGTCTGGCGTATATCATTCCAGAGGACATATTCACATTCAAAACCATTCAATAGTGGATTGTTGAGAGCATAACCAGTGTTTGTGTCAGTGACAAATGTTTGAATTGAGCATTTTTATTCCCTCTGATTGTAATTGTTTTCATGGTGCTGTGTAGAACCTCCAATGGTTATGGTGGTCACATCCAGTTACTGCCATCTTTGTGAATCCAGAACACTAAATTACAATATCAACATGTTTTTGAAATTAACAATAATAACACTCTTGAACTCTTTTAATGACTATTTTGATTGTTTGTATTGTTATCTATATATTGCGTGAACTGAATTATCTACAGGATTAATATCGTATTTCTATTTAATTCAATTCAATTCAATGTATTTTGTATAGCCCAAAATACCAACAGAAATTGTCTCAGAGATTATATTCTGTTCTATTGTTTCTTGACTAATATAATGGCCTTGACAATGGCACTTTATAGAAACTTAAGAGGTAGGATTGTATGCCCCAGTATACATCACTTTACTAATCATTCATATTTTATTATTTTCCACTTCTCTTATGGCTCATGTCGTAATATAAGTAGATGAAGGCTACATAGCGTTCACACTTATTCTTGATGACCGGTGCTATGACATAGTCGGCCTCGTTTTTGTTCGATGTTATGGTCAAAAGTGACCTGTATTGAGACGTCTAACTTTAAATGACTTGTTTTGAGCGAGCCTGGTTTAATAGTGTGTTCACACATATCAACAAAGTGTACTTCTCTCTGAAAGAGCGCCTTGCTTATGATCAAGTATAAACACGCTGAAAGTGAACCCCCGAGGAGATTTTACGATCAAACTACAATGACATCATTTAAGAAGTACATTTGTTTTGCCAACATTGTGCTCACTCTTCCTGTGTCCTCTTTCTTTCTTCTTTTCACCAGCGAGCTATGGAGCGTATCCAATCTGTAAAGGCTGCTCGGTGTGCTCCAGAGACAACGGTTGTGTAAACTGCCAGCCCAAACTCTTCCTGTTCCTGCGTCGTGAGAGGATGAGACAGTATGGGGAGTGTCTGCAGCACTGTCCAGCCGGATACTACGGCATGAGGACCCCAGATGTTAACATGTGCTCAAGTAAGTGACACAAGACCCCTCTCTCTGACCAAGAGCACGGTCAACCTACACTGTAACGATTCACATGTAGTGAAATATTTCAGCCCTGCTCGTTCACTTAGGTCAACATATAAATATTAAAGCCTATTCAAACTAAAATGTTAACGGATATTCAACAAGCTAGGCAGGTTTATTTTTTTGTGATTGCACACAAGCATTGCATACATACATACATGTGTGACTAGCAGTGGTCAAATGTTAAGCTCAACCAATCAAAAGCCTCTTGATCACAATACTACAACGCGTTCTAGGTATTGTAGTTGTAGGACGAAGATTTCACAGTTAAACTGCATTTTTACAAAACTAGATTGATCTCAAGCATGCTTTTTTCACCTATCTCTTGGCCTTGGGCAAGACACTTAATCCCACTTTGCCCAAAGCGCCTGCTGAAACACCAAGGCAGTGTCATTGCTAACGGACAAGCAGCCATCTTTCTGTGGACTCTGTGAGAGGCTGGTGCTATGAGCATTGGGTGGCAGCTCTGATTGTGACCCCCCTAATTTATTAATAAAGGGGTAAAAGAAATGAATGAATCAATGGGTTTTGTAAACCCAGTTATGAGCACCAACTAATGACCGATGAGGTGCCCTTTAGAACTCAAATTTGGCTTTGTCAGTTAGCGCCAGATTTGAGTTGGCTCCAATCAACTTCTTCAGCATAAGACGAAAAATGTGGGTGCACTCAGAATCAGAATCAGAATCAGAATAATTTTTATTGCCACGTAAGTAACAGGAAGTCACTGACTTGGAAATTGCTTTGGCTCAGTGCAACAGTCAGAGAGAGATAATAAAAAATAAAGAATAAAAAACACTTCTAAGGAATAAATTTAAATTTAAAATAGAGTTACAGTTACTATTTACAATATACAAGTGCACATGGTGCACACAATGTAAGGTTGTAGGCCTCAGCTGGCCTACTCCTTCAGTCTGTGATATACTATGTACAACACAATTTACTTTTAAGACAACACATTCATAACCAATGTTTGATTTTGCACACATTGTACCACTAGTTGGCACCAGCAGTGCATCAATCACACATGACCCCACAGTAAGGATTCTGTGGGGTCCCACTCTTTTTTGAGATTGAATAATGTACAATATTGTAATAAGTAATTGTAAATGAAGGATTTGCTAGGAAATTCTATGTAGTGGCATTTGATTATTAATGTTTGATGTAAATTGATCTCGAAATGAATAAATACTCAACTTAACTCAATTTATATTCCTGAGATATTCTAAACTGCCCTGAAAGAACATCTGACACCCATGACTTTCACCCTCTAAGCACCATCCTCAGTACCTCATCGCCCCAGAGGCACATCAACCATCCATCAGCTCGGCCCCTTTCCCCCAACACCTGATTTATTGTCAATTATCCAAAGCAGACACACATACTTCACAATTTGAGCGGCTCATCTGTTCACAGGTGTATACAAAGCAGTTAAAGGCTGTCTCCTGGGATTATTTAACAGCTAGGAAGAGCCCTGGTTCTTATTTCTCCTTACACCTGCGTTACTAAACACCCCATAGTTATACGACTGTTTTTGAAGGCATGAAATCCAGGAGGAAATTCAACCAAGATGCACAAAAAACTGAAGCCAACCCAGCTCCAGAGATTTGTCCCTTCGAATTGCAGCTGACATGTAAACTCAGGCCCCTTTTATCCATGCCCCTCAGTACCATTTAAGTATGTTCACAGGAGACATGATGTGGGGTTGGCAAAAGTATGACTGTACTCTACTGGATATTAGCGCATATCAGTTTTCTAATAAATGTATTGATTAGCATTGACTTAGCACCAATAGCAGATATACAAGTGACATATTGTTTAAAAGCTAATTTGTTTTCCTAATTCAACTTATGCTTAATATGCTACAGACTCATTACATGCATATAGTGTCATATGCCAACCCCTTGTTTGTTCTCATTTGATGATTATGGCTAACAGTCCATTTTCAAAATATACAAACTTTCTGAGACTTTTTATTTGTGTTTTTTACAAGCTGTGAACCAATGATCAACATTTTAACACAATAAGGCTTGATCTATCAGTATATATGTATAATGAGTCTATTGTCTATTTTTTATAGTCTATAATCGTTTATAAGTGTCACATGGTTTCACCTGTATTGCTAGTGACTATTGACTATTGATAATCACCTAAAGATTCCTGTCCAGTCTGAGTTGTATAGGAGCCATTTTGATTTATTGCTCCTTTGTGTTCCTTCACCTATTTGTAAATCCATGACGATTTTTCAGTTTTCCACAGAATGTTCCACGGCATAGCAACGCTCATTTTACTCCATTAGCCAAGAGGTTGATAAGATAAGATAAACTGGTGAATATAGGACTGTCACCAAACAGTGGCCCAGGATAAATACTCCATGCTGTGCCACTCTTGACACTCTGCGGCTGCTTGAGGCGAAAGCATAATAATCAAAGTACTTTTTGTTCAGAACTTTATAGTTGTCCGGGAAGTGTTCCAAAATGCACCAAAATAGAGGAAATATGGGCTGTTTTTCTTTCCTGTCGGGAGAACCCCACCCCAGTCCAAACCGTTTAACAACATGAACGATCTTCTGTATTATCAATTTATCATTCATGTTATGTTGTGACTGTTCAACCAAGACCTATATCCAGTGCACTTTAATACAAAAATAATCAAGTAGAGAAAATAGCGCATAACAGGGAGGTCCCCATATGTGCATTTTGTCGGGACCCCAGATTGTCGATTGCCACTGGTGTTTTTCAGTGGGCTGAGAAAATAAACAGGACATAATGAAAATTCCTATCTATTCTGTATATAAAACAAAACATAAAAACGTGCACTTTTCCATGTCAAGAAATAATCAAAATTAATTCAAGTCTATTATTCTAATGATTCACAGACTCAGCTTTAACATTGTGCAAGCAGTGTATTCATGTCTGAAATCTAAGCTCTCCATCTGTGCATATTGAAATTTTAAAACACAGTTGCCAAGACAATTATAACATTATTTCAGGGAACAATTTTGAATTTTGATTTAACTTATGGAAGTGCCCGTTAACGTTATGCATTATAGCGTTAAGACCATAGATCCTGACTGAAAAAGACAGACTGGTGAATTTACACAGAGCCTGAGGTGTTGGCCCATTGCTTCACATGAAAACAGCATGGAACTTGAACCCAGAATGTTCTTGGAGCCAAACTTCTGACAATGAAACTCAAATGAAACCCCAGAGGAGCCCCTTCCAACCTTAAGGCCCAACACAACATGAACCACAAAAGAAAAAACATGCTCTGTGCTTACCCAATCATCGTGAAAATATATGCTGTGACTTTTAACAAACAGTGGAAGAGAATTTCGGCCTAGCCACTTCTCCTTACTTTAACTTACTTAATCACACATTTTTGGGGAAAAATGTCAGACAAAAATATTTAAATGTGTCTCGTCTATGCTCTTTCTACATGGAGCACCTTTGGGGTTCATGACATCCCTCCATCTGTCCAGATTTTATTCATTCTTTAAAGTCCGAATGTTTATGTCCGAATTTCATGTCAAGTCAGCTTTAAATGGCCTAAAATATTTCAAAAAGCATTAATAAACCATGCTCTTTGTGAACACTTCTTTAACTGATAACAGTAGTTTCGCCGAGATATTTGTATTTCCAAATTAGTTTCATAGCCCCTAAAAATTTCATTTAGATGTCCCGCCCTCCACCACTTTACCAATCAGAAAGTTTGTGATCCGGGTATCCAGAACACACATCGAGCTAATCTCACTGGTAAAGTAACATGTGGCCGCAGAACTAAAAAAGGTCTCGTTGTGATTCTCAAATCATTAACGACAAAACAAGGAATAAAACCAGGATTTCTATCTTTGTGAAAAAATATGTTGGTTATAGATTTGTTATTGACATACTCTTTATTCAGTTATGGTCCCATGCAGCTGGATTTGTCTGCATATCTGGCAACCTGTGTCAGGGAGGGTGCAGTACCACTTTTGGCCAGATTTGTACATACTCCTGTACTGGCGACCCCGCTCCCATCTCTGTGTGGAGTGAGAGGACAAATGCCCAAAAAATAAACAATTGTAAACCGCTTTGTGACTCTGGTCTGTGAAAAAGCGATATATAAATAAACATTACTGCTCCTTCAAGTTATATTTTGGATTTCTGGTTTCATTTAATTACAGCCCAGTACACAGACAGGATTTGAGGAATGTACATTTAACAAGTGTAATAATAACAGATATTAAATTAGATCAAGAATTGGTCCCAAAACCCCACTTAGAGTCAAATGTATCTGTGTATCTAACTTCCTCTTTCACCAGAGACTTTTGGCTTGAGTCACGGCACATTGACTTATTCAGGATTACACTGACTATCCCCCAACAAAAACACATCTCCACAACAGAGGCCGGTTCTGAAAAGCCGCATTCATTTCACCCAATTTTCCCAACATGAAGAAAATTGTTGTAGAAAGCCATCTTTTTGTATCACAAAGTCTTAAACTTTTCTTTGCTAACCACTTTCCCCACACTGGGCCATTTTTGACTGTAAGTAGTGGTGATGTGTGGCCGGTTAATCTGAGTCCCTTGCCGTACAGACTGCTCAAAGAACAACATCTTGTATTGTCACAAAGCATCACGTCTCTGAGTCGGTCGGCTTTGATATGATCATAGTTTCAGTCACACATTTCTAATCCAGTTTCCTGTTTGACCTGTATTGGTCGCTGTGCGCTACATGTCATTTCCAAGTTACAAAGCGCTTTTCACTTGGATTCTAATTATCTGATCTGTCTGTGCACTTTGCAGGCAGAAATATAGTAGAAGCTGCTTGTTCCTGCCGGCTCAGTCCGTGGCATTACATCTATGTTATCATGAGCTTTTTAAGCATGCTCTCTGAAATCACTTAGGAGGCAGCTGCTTGTTATTACACTGGATTTTGTATGTGTGATCTTATCTCATTCAAGAATTTTTGAGGACTCCCCTGCTAAAGGAAAACAAGAGCAAGATGAGCAAAAGGCTTGTGAGCGCACAGCAGCCAACTTTGAAACACTCCTAGGCTTTTGGTGTGCCTTGAAAGGATAATATTTTTCTCGCTATAAAGTTGAAGCAGGCCAAAGTACTTCTCTGCTCGCTCTCTAAACATGCTCCCTCAACAAAACATAAAACAATCAAAAGTGTCAAATTTGACAACACCCTCACTAAATCAAAGACACACAACTGCAAATACATGATTTCCTCCTTCTGGATCATAGTTGAGCGTAGCTTATGTTGTAAATGGGAGATATTTTTTTAAGGAGAGGTTTAATTTAAAGGCATACTGCTGTATAATTGCAGAAAGTGTAATTGAATGGGTAAATTTACAACTCTTGCATGTGCTGCGTTTACAACAAGCAGTTCAACATTCCAACTTAAATAAAAACATTCCAACCTAAATACTAATAATAACATAAAATGGTGTAATGAACCACATAATGTATTCATTAGGTCTACAACGTTTCCCTTCTCACCCGTAACAAAAAACGAAAGCTCGGTTTGTAACATTCTCCTGCTGACCATTTCCATGGTTGGTTTCAATATGAAGCAGTGGCACATAATGATTTTTAAATTTAAGGCAGTGTTCTCTGAGGGGGTTTTCCACTTGGCTGCCGAGAAAATGACACTCTAATTTAGGCCAAAAACAATGGGAACTATACTTTTCCGAAACATAACGTAACTACTGGAATAACTGGAAGTCCACTTACAGCGTGACTCGAGCAGGATTCCAAAGAGGCCCTCCACACTAGACCTTTGTCATTCCCAGGAGCTATTCACTCCCTGTTAATGGACAACTTTGCCCTATTGCTGCATAATGGTTTCCAGTCTATACATTTAAAAGTTTGTCATTACTTTATGACCGCTGATGGTTGCCTTAATACCCATAAACCACTATGGGATACAGTGGTTCTTATCAGCTGCACATAAACGCCTCAACTACTGTCAGCGGGGGTCGAGTCCATGCATGATTTGTGGCGATAGTTACACAGAGCATTGCTTCATGTCTGACCAAATGGATGTGAATGTGGAGTATAGGCATGTTCTCTCAAATCACATATAGAGCCTATATATACAGCATATGTACTCTTTCTGCTGTGCTAGAGGCTTAGTGTACTAGACAGTGTTTTTGTCAATGGCTGTGAATATTGCTTTTTGAATAGCAGTGTCATGCATATGTAAGTAAGTAATCCTTATTTATATAGCGCCTTTCACAGACCAGAGTCACAAAGCGGTTTACAATTGTAGGCACATGTTTCTCACTCCACACAAAGATGGGAGCGGGTCGCCAGTACAGGAGGCATATGCCAGACCTATTGTACATGTTTTTAGTGCTAGGGGCAACCGGAGTACCCGGAGGAAACCTACGCAAACACAAGGAAAACATGCAAACGCCACTCAAAAAGGTCCTGTTCCAACCGGGATTCGAACCCAGGACCTTCTTGCTGTGAAGCGACAGTACTGTTCACTCAGCCACCATGCCACTACAGAAGCAAGATTAAGATGAAGAGATCCTTTATTTATCCCGCAGTGGGGAAATTTCAGTGTTGCATCAACCGTTACAGAACAGTAGGAATGAGTAGCACACAGCACAAGATAAATGAACACAGCTCTATACTAAATTCTCTTCTAAATAAAATAACATGAAATAAAATCTCTCGTTTTAGCATAAAAAGGAGCAATCTTTTTTCTGTAATAAGAAGCAAAAATTAAGTATGCATTCTCTGACTTTAGCCAGCAAGTATAAAGTACTGTATATTCTAGTGCAGGAATATATAGTCGATTCTCTAACTGTAAGAAATACAAGTAGCTGTCTAGTATATAGTATTTCAAGAGGGTCAGCTTAATAGCAGGGCAGTGTTCTCAATGGTTTTCCCTCAGGGTACATCACGGACCCCCCAGTTATAGTCCGAAAGACAAGACCGACTGAAGCCACAAAGCCAGCTGCCTTTCCCCTTCAGTACCACATGCTTCATAACACATTTTAACCACGTACTGTGTGCCCACCGGTTCGATCAAGGCATAAGATTGCCAATATCCTGGAAGTTAACATTATATATTACCGCTTTATGTGCCGCCAGAGATTCCACTGTCAAAGGTTATTGCTGTGGCTTGCCAACTCAAATTTACTTTTTACTGCTTTTCTCGCACAGAGGGAAACATGTTACTACGTCCTATTGTTGTACTTGCTCGCAGCTTTGTCACTTCAAATTAGGCCTGGAAGTAAAAAAGAAATTAACTTCACTTTCCAGCAGGATTTGTAACTTTTAAAGAGCAGCATGGGACTGTGTTTGGGTTTGAGTTGGATAGAAGCCACATGTCGTTGGCATCACGCAAGTGGGGCACTGCAAGGAACTACCAGCCCATAGTTGGCTGCTTTGGCTGCTTTCTCTCCTTACTGTTTCTGGTTCATTCAAGCTCTCACATTTACACTCTTGCGGGTATTTCCATTGCACACTTTAACCAACAAAAATGTGCAATTGCTCTTGGCCTTTATACCCAGTGAGACTTTTAATCATCGCAGCTTTAGCAACCGCGCGTTCAAATTTGCCAGACAATACGCCACCAAACCCAGCTGTCTGTTCAATGGATATTGACAGAAAGTTTATGATAGAGAAATTCTAGGAAATATACATGGTAAATATGCGATTAAAGCTAGTTAGAATCCATCTCACTAGTTCAATTGTTTTCACATGTCTCTATTGTTTGGCCACTGTCTCTTTTTCAGATCAGATTTTTCAGGAAAGTGAAAAAAATAGGACCACCCTCACTCAGACAATCATCCCAAAGTAACAACGTATCTTTCTTTCAAGTATGCAATAGATAACAATAAGATGAAGACATCTTCTGGTTTAATTTTACAAGACTTTATGGCGGGACAAATAACATGCATTATATTCTGAAAAAGGTTAGGTACCTCACCTTTAAATATGTATTTCATTTCATTTATTTGTTTAATTTATTAGAATCCTTATGCCAATTTCTCAAACTTTTATATTCCTATGCTAAGAAGCATACCCGATTATTAATGAAAGTGTGTCTTTCTGTAACTCAAGTTTGAAGCAGGTGTGTGTGCTTTGGACTCTGGACCAGGTAAGAATACCAAAGATCAGAGAATTTCCATGAAGTGAAGAGCCGAGCAGGTCTGCTGACATTACTGCCGTACCAAATCCAACCTGGCTGCCCACTGATTGACAGGAACACAGCCTGGTCTTCACCTTGGCTCACGCTAGTGTGGAATAGGAGCATCCATGTGGAAAAACAGTATGGACAGCGCTGCGGAAGAACATGGCAGCTGTGGCTCATGCCGTGAACTCCTGCCATCTGCAGTTCCACATGACATGGCTGGGTGGCAGTGAGCAGAGCCTTCCTCATGTCAGCCAAAGCGGGGCCTCTGGAGCGGGTCAGAGCTGCTGCTGCTGCACTCAGCCAGCAGCCTAAGAATGGAAAAATGCAGGCTTGTTTTCCTTCACACACTGCCAGGCCTTTTATGACAAGGACACAACATGAGACCCACTCTCCAGGTGCACTGCACACTGGTTCAACCCAGTCCCACATCAATCGATGAAGTATTAGTGGCTACTATCGGTTGGAAACATTTTAAATTGGTGTAATAGTACGCACTGATGTCTACAGTTATCATGTTGAAAAAGTGAACAGAGAAAATAGATATTGAAATACACCAATCAACATCTGTCACAAGCAGTGGGGGCAGTTGGCCGTCCAATCACAGCGATAAGGAGGCGGGCTGACATCTTTTGATGTGATTCTGATAGCTCTGAAATCTGCAAGCCCATTTGCTAGTTGAAATACACTATGGCAACTTTCCACGAGTCAAAAACCACTATAGAGACTGGTTCAAACAACAGCTCTTGGCTAAACTCATACTTCATAAGACATACAAACTTTGTATGCAAGCAGAACCAGAACAAAGTTCGACAGATTACACTTTTATCAATCAACACTTCATCTATCCAGTTATATTATTGGGAATAAGTATATTATTGTAGTTCATTTTCCATAATAAAATCTGCCCTGAAGCAGACTGTGCCTTAACCAAAGACCAGGTTGGACTTGGTTTCATCTGAAATGGTGTTTTTCCTTGCCTTTCCTTCTTGCATTTGACTGAAGTGGCATTAACCCTTTAACAGTTTCCTCAACCATTTGTTAGATCAGCTCTAAGTCACTCATGGAACTGAAATCTATCTCTTTTGGGCATCTCTCTTGGTTTTAGGCACTTTTATACCATCAAACTGCATCTCAACCCTTTGGTGAAAGGCCTCTGGAACTCACTCCCACAACCCATCAGAAACTCCGACTATAGTAGAGAATAGCAACAGCAGTTCCAGCCTCTTGCGAGCACTGCCGGATCAGCGCTACTTGGAGCATGCGCAAAGGGGAGATGAACTTTTTCTAAGTTTTCCTGCGGAAGGGGCCACTTGGGATACCTCAGTGTTCAAAAATGAATGGGGAGAATTGGCCACACACTGTCCATATTATTTACGGCCATAAGCCCTTTGGCATCAGTGTTCAGGCTTTTTTTCTGAAGTGAATCATGGAATAGTTACAGTTTTCTGGAACGCACAAAGTTCTGCATTTACATTACAGTTAAGTTTAAATGTATGTAGAAAAGTTCCTACTTTAATTTGTGTTTGTGGTTAAAAGTTGAGTTTGACTATTGAATCATTAAAATATCTGACATGTTTGTGAATATTATTATTACTGATCTCGCTGAAGGAAGATATTAAAAAAAACAGATAGGCCAAAAAGGTTTGATTTCAGTGTAAATCAGATAAAAAAGCAACATATGTTTTGAACAGTTCTGCTGGCTTCTGTTAGAAATATTAATGCAAAGGTATGGAGTGATTAGATATGGCACTGTCAGCCGTGGTCGAACCAAAGCTGACACAACGGTTTAAGTGTGTGTGATAAAACAGAAGCCTTTTGCGTCCAGACCACAGCTGAAGGAGCCACTCTTCTGCCAAAAAATACACTACGAGGTCAGAGTCGATGCCCGATGACTCATTGCTCAACTTTACTTCACAAACAAAGCTGCAACTCTGATATGTCCAGCATCTCTAAATGTCTTAATACATTTTGAAACCGATCATGTTTGATATTCCTCCAGAAGTTTAAACCGCCAATGTTTTTCCCCCTCTTTTCAACTTCTGCCTGCAATATGGAAACGTCACAGCGAGAGCTCGGGCAAAGATAATGATGATAATGTGCCCAAGTTCCGGGAACGACAAGCCTTCAATGAGATCTGATGACCTCATTATTTCTAATTAGTCTCCGGAGGCACCTACATGAAGACTTTAAAGGTGGTCTAGAGGTTAATCCAGTTGGCAGAACGAACCTTTCCCTCGTTTGGCTCAACATACTGCCTTTCTATCTTCTAGGCCTGACCGAGTGCACACAAGCCTCTGCGAGATAGCCCGCAATGTCGGAGATAGCCTTTTGCATGATAACTAAACAGTCTGTCATGGTGATCCCTTCATAGACACCCTTTTCACAGAAGACCTTTGCCCTCTTCGTTTTTCCTCCCCGCAGTTAAACTCCCACAGAGCCCCATGGATACGGTATTCACCTCATCCGTCTTGAAATGGCATTATTACTTATCAGCTATTTGCAAAACAAGATTTTCTGTTGTATATTCAATCACTGCTTCTCCATTGAATGCAAACCCCAGTGTCAGGTGCTATCACTGCTTCATGTCAACTGTATTTTTGTTCATACTAAATCTTATGTCCTTGTGTACCGTCAATAACTCATTGCCCAACCAGTCTGTGAGTACTGCCAGATGTTACCCCTTTGTTTTGTTTTTTTCATTCTCTTTTCTGAATGGAAGTTTAAAGTCCCACAGGTGATGACAGGCCTGGGAAACGTGAAGGCTGAAAGGCAGTGTTATGCTTTCAAATTAGCTTAGAGATTTATTAGCCACTTTGCTGTATCTCAGGAGTGACTTTTATCAAAATGCTCTACCGTAAAGTTTTTAGTTCATGCATTGCTTGATTGTACATCCACTAGAATTAAAGACTAGCTTGAATCTTCTGTTGCAATACACCTCTGTAGTGGCTTTTGACGTCATTTATTTTGAAAGGCTATTCGAAATTACAAACTTTACAAAAAATTTCAATGTGTTAAAGTTAATGTAACTAGTTTTTACATCACGTCTTTCGATCAGCCTTTTTGGTGACAAAGAGATTGACAGCCTTCACTCAGCCAATCAACTCTCAGCATGTAAAAGATGAAGAAGAGTTCCAATAAGACAAAGAATGTTGTGGTCTAATTTGTAAAAAAAAAAAAAAAAAAAGTCTTCTAACAAGCGTCTTTTCAGTTGTAACAAACAAAATGGTGAAACAAACGTTAAGAACGCCAGCTTTGAGCGAAAGATTCTAGAGGATTCTAAAGCTAAAGAACCATGTACACCTTTTTTGTGTGTGTGTGCTCCATAATCCTACACTGTCTATAATGTGCTCTGCAACACTGAAATTTCTACCACTGCAGGACAAATGGAGGTTTGCTATTCTCTCTAATCATATATACACATTCTACATTACATTTCATACCAAAGTTTCAAAGTGACATCTTAAAAAACAAGTCTGAGTTAGATGTGACAAATCTCTTATCACATCTGATTGGTGTGTGTTTGTGTGTGTCCACAGTTTGTTTAGACTACTTAAGCATGAGACCCGAGTGAGTGGGCAGGGACCCCCTCGTTTTGGAGGAATGTTGAGGAGGAGGAGGCCTGCTGATGGTTAGCTGCAGAAGGTGTAATTATAAGGCGCGTGATTGTGAGAACCTTCCCTTCCCCAGGATCAGCAAAGGTCACAGATAAAAGAGCATCCTTCAGCTTCTGTCACATTTACAAACGAGCGGGATGCACTTTACACACCTCAAAACATGTGGACGTCAACGCGTGGCCGTTACGAGAATCAGTGCAAAAACACAGGAAAAGACAATAGCCCTCAAAGCCAGTAGCTGCAGGTCGCATTGTGTGTGTTGAGCCTCTCCGGGAGCTGCAGAGGAGTGTCATAAATTAGACAGCTCCGGGAGGTTCCTTCAAATCATGTGGGATTGCGCGTCGCCCTTATTGGTGTGGTTGGTATAATTTGGCACTGGCTGACTGCTATTTGCAGAGTAGGAGCTTGATGACACATGGCGATCGCCTTTCTTTTGCGAGTGCTTTGTGTCATGTGTGGCAGCTGGGTGTGGCAAGGGAGTATGCCGTCCATGTGCTGTTGTGTTTACTGTTGATGTAACTGTTTGTAACCTTAAATATTGTCACCCACCCCCATCACCTCACTACCGAAACCCTGCATTCTAATTCGTTTGAAGTGGGAGACAAAAAAACCTCAACCCACGTGGCAATTTCTGCTGTTATGGAAAGTGGTAGACATGGAGCAGTGAGGAATGATATAGCATATTGTTGGCCCTCTTCACTTGCCAGATGGGATATACTCTTCCTGTTGTGGAAAACGATTAGTTAAAAACATATGCCCTATAATGTGTTGCATCCAGACAGTCAGAGCAAACTGCTGAAAGAGGTCAACATGATCTAATTCTTCTCTCATCTGTTCCTCACTTTTAAAATGTGAAACAGGGAATATGGACAAAACTGTCTGTCAGGTAGGAACAAGCTTTGTAAAACACACTCCAGTCCCTGAGACAACCAGGCATTGACAGTTTTTTTTTTCTCTGTGGGAAAGACGGTATAATCCTTTCAAGAACTCCATTCCACAGAGCCCTCAGCCTTCGATCAAGTCCAGATGAGAGGCCTGCACAGGGTGTCTCATGTATGTGTCTGTCTTCCTCCAGGGTGCAGGATCGAGAACTGTGAGTCCTGCTTCAGTAAAGACTTTTGCACCAAGTGTAAAGCTGGTTTTTACCTGCACAAAGCCCGCTGCCATGAAAAGTGCCCTGAGGGTTTCGCTCCGCTGGAGGACACCATGGAGTGTGGAGGTATGTCAAACGTCAAACAGTTAGTGATGAATTGCTGTAATTAAGGCCCATTTTAACATGTATTTATTTTATTTGGGTTAGGGTTAGGTTTATCTTATTATTTATTTATGTTTTTGTCAATTTGCTTCAGTCTCTTAATAATGATAGCAACTATAACAGAGTGAGTAATTAGAATAGTCTATAACATATAATTAACACTGTTTGTAATGCTGAGCATTTACAGCTTGCAACCAATCGTCTTAAGAACCAACAAAAGGATAGGAAATAGTGGAAGAAGCTTAGAGTAATAATTATTCAAACCACTCAAGAATGGCATTATTCTTTCACTCAGTGGTGATGAACTGCTTCTGTAGCTTCCCTGGGACAGACTGACAGAAGCAAGGCAACTAGTATGTGCCATCTGCCCCTCCTACCACAGGGAGATGGCGCCACAAAGAAAGAAGAAGCATTACCTACATGTCTATTGTCAAATGGTAGCAATTAAGAGCAGCTAAAGCTTGTCATTCCCTGATCGTTGTATTTACTTTATTTTGATCATGACACATTATTCTAAAAGTGAAAATACATTTCAAATTGCAATTATTTGAAAAGGAATAGGTAGAAATAAAATCTACCCCTCTTTATAATTCAAAATAATGAAATAATGTGTTATTTGTTTGTCTGTGCAGAAGGCTGTGAGGTGGGCCACTGGAGCGAATGGGGAGCATGCACCAGGAGAAACAAAACCTGCGGATACAAGTGGGGTCTGGAGACACGGACACGGCACATTGTAAAGAAACCGCCCAAGGACACAATACCCTGCCCCACCATCGCAGAGTCCCGAATGTGCAAAATGTCTATGCGGCACTGCAGAAGAGGTAAATGTTCCCACAGCACTTTACTACGTGACAGAGAGCGATGTCATTCTCATTCTCTCCACTCTCACTCTCCAGTTTACACTGCCACAATGCATATTAAAGAAAACAGCCAGGCCATCCCACAGGGGACTTTTTTCCACCTGTCAAAAGTAACCCATGTACCTTACATTCAGCCCTTTTTTCTTCAGCGTCTGTGTTTTTGAGGTGCACCGCGGCGTTTCAGAGCATGAAATATCAGTATTTTTCCGCTGTGGCCTTGTCTTACCCAGCTTCTTTTCTAGGCTCTATTTTTCCTCATCTCACTTCCTGTTCTCAGTGGAATTCTTCAGGTTTCCTCAATGGGCATTTCTGTTTTCGTCTGTCACTTTGAAAGATATTTTTTGCACTCACTACATTTGTCAGGCATCTAGATGGGACGTTACAAAAGAAGGTTTTTTATTGTTCAAACTGTTGACTATTATTACATAGACCATTCTCACTACAAACACATGATTGGGGAGCGGCATCAGCCCTTTTTTTCTGCACTTATAAAATAAATATGGCTCATTTTCACATCCCTCGTAAGCGTTGTATTTGCATAGACAGTGTGTAAATATTTCATTTACCTAACATGGAAACGTTTGCAGTGATACATATCATTTAGCCTGTCAAAAAATCTAACATTGTTTAGCAGAAAGAGGAATCCAACTCCCAAACTTTCTTTCCATTTTTGGCCTGAAGTGTTGAGGTTAGAGCACTGCTGAGAGAAGTGGTGAAAGAGTAAATAAACTTGAAATACAGTAAACTCAGATAGTTTCTCATATTACAGTGCTACTAAGGCACTTAGTGCTGCCTGGACTGGAAACTGTGATTGTATGGCACATTTAGCTCCTTGAAACTCCCCGTCTCCAACCCCCACATGCCCTATTTATGACTCTGACTTTTATTACTTTTTTTAATTAAAATTTGGCCTGTTGCACATGGTAACTGTCAGCAATTATCTTTATCATTAGCTCACCAATGGGATTTGGAGAAATAGACCATATTTGTTCCTTCATTGCCTTAGAAACCAAAGGTAGAATTCTTACTGCTGCTCCTTGGTCATGACTTAAGACTACGTCCCTATAAGTGATTATGTTTATGAACTATGGCCTCGATCTTGCTAAACTTTGGACTCTCTGGGCATTTGTTTTGTATGTGTGTGTGTGTGTGTGCGTGTGTGTGTGTGTGTGCGTGTGTGTGTGTGTGCGTGTGTGTGTGTGTGTGTGTGTGTGCGCGCGTGTGTTATAGGAGTATCATGTAGACTACAGTATGTGTATGTATATAGAATACAAATAGATTTCTGCAGAAGTAATTTAGTTATTAATAGTTCAGAATTAAGACAGCCTTAAATATCAATTTTCCTTCTTGTCTTTCTCAGTGGACACCAGACACCGTTTGTTTGATATGCAGATTATTTAGCTGCAGGCCGTAAAGATGCAGTGGATTAAATGCAGACAGGAAATCAGAGAAAGCTGTATGTAGGTACACACTATTTATGGGACATGCTTATCTGATCACAGTGGCTTGATATTTAACGTCATCAAAAGATCCTCTTCTCCCAGCTTAGCCGAGACGCACAAGGATACTGTTCCCTTGTGTCCGCCAATCTTTAATCCCTCAATAAAACGTACACGAACTGTGGATGAAAAGCAGAGATCACGTCAAGACTCAATACAAAGACAGTTAAGAAGCAGTGCCGGCTGAAATCATTTTCAGCTCAGTGGAATTGTAGAAGTAGTTCTCAACATTTTCAGGCGCGTCAATAAGTCGGTGGACTAAAGTATCCATACAAGTTTTTTCCCCGCCGTTTTTTCTAGTCGTTCTTTCAGCGGCAGGTGGGTCTAAGGGCAGTGAGGATCCAGGACATTTAGGGACGTTTATGGACATTGGTCATCCCACTCCCAAGCCCCGGCGATCCAAGATGGCGCTGTATTCAAATGAATGGTTTGTGCTCAGTGGCGCATTGTGCCGGCATGGGCGCCGAAAGATTAGCGGAACTCGCCTGGAACTCGCAAAGATCCATGGGAACCCGCCTGTATTTGGGCATCGCCTGGTCCTCCCGGTTCTAAACAACTAATATCCCACCTTTTTTTAAATATTTGACCATCATTATTGTGGGAACTGATCTGCTTCTGGACTCTGATATGTTTGTGGCCATGACTTGGTTTTGACTACAGTAAAGATGTGGCTATATTAAAATGCTCATGGCGACACACAAACCTTATACACACCCAACAGCAGTATAGTGTACTTCCAGCTCATTTGACACATTCTACTGCAGAATGCATCAGATTTGGCCAAAATGAATAAAAATATGTGCTGTACCTGGCTGCTTCTCACATTAGCACTGATCGTCATCTCCTCAGTCCTGTCTCATGTATCCTTTATTCCAAACGCAGAGATGAAACAGTCCAGTGTGTGAAAAGTGGGGATTGAGGTTTAGCCAAATAAACGACAGTCATTGAATCATGGTTAGCTAACTGAACTCTCAAAGTGAAAAATTTTAATTTCTTCAATATAAATTTTTACAAACATCGTTGGGGAGACAACTCGGAACAATCTTTCAAAACACTGACTTTTACTGCACTTTGAAGCGTTGTTCCTTCACTGTAGCATTAAAAAGACCATCTAGATAAACACTGCTAACACTCTAGCTCAGGGTTATTCAACTCAGTACTCATTGTGCCGAATGGCTCCGGGTTTCATTCCAATCAAGCTGGAGTACACCTGACTCCATCTCTTCAGGTCAGGGCCGAGTTAGATATCCCTCAATGAAGCCGATACTTGAAAAGTTAACTCCTCTAACTCAGGAATTGTCACTCTTTCTTAAGGCTTAATAAATCTTTGTTTTAGCTTTTATGATCCTAGGGTTTTGATTTTGATATTGTCTTTGTAAATCCAGATATGAGCCACCGGGATTGACCAATCAGATGCCTTCATTCACAGGGGCAACTCAAGCTTCCCTTTGCAACCATGCTAGCAACACATTTTAGTTTGCCCCTGTCACAGCGCAAAGCTAACTTGATCAGAACAAATGCCTATATAATGCCCATTTAACTTGGCTCCAGCTATCTTCTGTTCATATGGGCTTCTTCCGCATTCTGCAAACATTATGGCCGACGTCAGCACTCAGTCAGTCCACTCCTAATAGAAATGTATGGACAGCACACAGCAGCTGCATCACGACTGGACAAATGTTTGAAAAAAGACATTACAGAGTTTTAGTGTAAATATCCTTATGCCTTATAGGGGGATGTACAGAGGGAGGTACAAACTGAAATTTCCTCTCTGCGGGATGAATATCTATCTTACATATATCTTAAATTAACTTATCTTAAAGGAACTAGGAGGGCCGTTCTCATAATCGTACCACAAAATGCATTTACTGTATATTGATAGAACTACGGCATTACCCTGACTATTTACCTTAGAGTTGAACCTAAATATATGTTGGCACAGACATTAACAACATATCTACTAAAACATGATCTAACTTTTTATACGAGATGATCCACTGCTTTGCTGGACTCTAGTTTTGTCAGGTATTTGCACGATGCCCTGGAAGAAGTGGAAAGCTAATTTTATCCGGCGGATCCCTGGAGTGTGATATGAAGACTATAGAGACTCCATTAAGAACTGCTCTGTCTCTCTCTGAACTGACAGATATTCTTTTTGTTATGGGAGCTTGACGAAAGGTGAAGGTGCGATCAGAGCTTTACGCTAGTATTGATTCTTATATAAACTTGCCATGGCTATCTTGTCAATCAGTTTCTTGGTTATATATAAATACCAGTAACACTAGAATATGTTGTCTTGTCTTTCCTGCGTGAGTTGTCATTCCCCAGGACTTCTGGGAGCCAAATAAAAGCATCTCATGAGTGAATATTTGTCCTCGTCCTTATGTCTGTCGGGTCAATGCAATTCTGTTACCACTGTTTGTCAGGTCACAGCTCTAAAGTCTTTGCGCGAGGTCCCGTTGCCAATAGCGATGGCTCCTAAAATGTAGCCTGCAGGACTTTGGACAAATTGTTTGTACTTTATCACAGCTACAATGAATCTGCTCATCTGGCCTGTATCCATTTTGTTGTTTTGGGTGTTCCTATTTTGAGAGAAAATGAAGCTACAAAAAAAGTGTGTTTGCTTTTATCCAATCTTATGTGTAAGGCTGGCTCCACATGTTTTTATATGGTCATACTATGTGAGTTTATAGCTAAAGCAATATGCTTTTTTTTGTGCTTGACATTAAGCCTTTTTTAATCCATTTCCCCATTCACAATGTGTTGTTGCAACAAGTCAAGTATTTTCCAAATCTGTTTATTTAGTAGTACAGTATTAGTGCTTACACAGCCTTATACTAACTGTGTAAACAACTTTTCTCTGTTTGTAATCCCTGCTTCAGGTTTAAGCAGGGGTAAAGTCCAACACAAACACAACAGCAGCTTGAGCTAATGTTAGACACATTCACAAATCGGATTTTTAGATTCTCAGACAAAGTCATTTTGCCTGGTTCCTGGGTAAGGCCACTGAAAGCATATCGTAACCCTTACCCGA
Organism: Knipowitschia caucasica; assembly: GCA_964034765.1. NCBI lineage: Eukaryota > Metazoa > Chordata > Actinopteri > Gobiiformes > Gobiidae > Knipowitschia > Knipowitschia caucasica. Next base: position 11,994,871 of record OZ035829.1, read on the forward strand.
ACTAACACAAGAAGTATCAAGTAAAGTTATGGAACAGTAAAACATTTATAGCTGCACAATTTTGGACCTGATAACAGAAACGTAACAGGCCCTACTTTATACTGAATTTTGCGGTTCGATTTACTCTCAAAATGCTTCTGCTGATCTCATGGAAGGAGGATAAAAAACATAAGTGAAAGAACATATAGTTATTATATCTGGACAGTGTACCTATTTGAACTGCAGGCAAATGGGAGTATTGATCTCTTTTTGTAACTCTAGAAACCTTCTCTGGTGCGGGCCAACATCCCATCAGTCACTGCATGTACTCTGATCCAGCTATCTCCAACACCACAGAGACGTCAAAATGTCCTGTGATTTTAGCATTCGCACAGTAAATGACCACTGTCTGATTCTAGATCTATGGCCCGGTTCATTCCCCCACACTATTTAAAACAGTCGTCAGTATTTGTACCAAGGAGAATAATAGAATAGTATTTTCATTAAATAGTTTTTATTTTTTTTAATATAATGATGCATGTATAATGTAAATGTGATGTATTTCTATGTCTTAGGGACCAGGTCTGCAAACTAGTTATTAGCTATACGGCCTAAGAACACAGCATCGGTTCCTGTAACAATGCTTCTTGTTCTGTCCCTATCAAATAAACACATAATAATAATAATAATATTTAGAAGTCCTGAATTTCCTCAATTTGTTTCACTATAGGGCTGGCAAAATTGAGTAAGGGCTTATGCTGCAAAAAAATGATAACATTTGAGGTAATAATTTCTTCTATCCAATGATTTTTTCAATCTTATTTTGAGTACATTCTGACTGTGTTAAAACAAGATTTGCCAATGAGACAAGTCGTTTGGTCGTACTTCAAGAACTGCGTTATTTTCTCATTCCAAGAGAGACATTTCTTGTATCTTTTTAAAACAAGATAATTGTGTTTGTCCCATTGGCAAATCTTGTTTTAAGGCAATCATAATGTGCTCAAATTAAGTACATTAAATTTGAGCAATTTTTGACTTATTTTTCAGCACTTTTTGCAGTATAGTCTGTTCCCTGCCCTCTGAATAAATATCCTGCTATATGATACACAATCCAACCACCTCCATTAACTTTCGCACCTCATTATATTCCCTGTGTCACATCCATCGGCTTGCAAAGTGTCAGTCTGAATTTACAACCAGCGGACCTAACAGAGAGGAAGCAGTTGTTTTATATATCCAAAAAGCACCTGCAGTCTCGAGCGAAGGGTATACTGAAGTCAGGTCTGGATCAGTGCATCTGCGGTGAGTCTGGTCGTCTGGTGGGACCCGTGCCAGTCTGAGATCGTGTCCACCGCTGTCTGCTAAACACCTGCTCTCCAGAGTATGTGGCTCCAAGAGGCAGCGGTGTATGCAGGCTGTGGATCTGTGTGGGGGACGCAAGACTCAGAAAGAGCTTCTAATCAATGTGCTATTTTACCCCGACCTCGGAGAACTGCAGTGCGGCTGCTGAAGGATTCCACTGGGAGTCTTATTTTTGTTGGATAGCAGCGGCGGAGTGTTTTTTGGTAAATAAACAAGTGCTCTTGTGTGAACCCCTATGAACCTGTGCCGGCTTTGGTCAAAATTGCCCAATAGCGGACTACAGACTGTAAAACATACAGACAACAGCACTGGAGTCACAGCCCTCTATAGTCACAGTGCTGGTCGGGAGTGAAATCAGCCCAACCCTTTAGAATGACAGGCAACATACATGGGGATGAGATTACATTATATACAAACATACTGTACCTTTAGATACCGTGTGTGCGCTATAATCTGAATAAGATGTGTAGAACTTCTAAACATTACTTTCAGACTGATAATTACGACCATTACCATACCAATGAAAAATGTAAGGTGAAGATACTAAAAAATACTTCTGTTTGAGAAAATCAAGAAAAAAACAAACAATGAAGAAATGCATTAAAGTAAATTACAGCAAACACATGTACTGTACTGTGTGTCTGTGACGTACACACTTTATAACCTATATAGCAAGTAAGTCTACAGTGAATCACAAAGGATTTCACTAAAGTTTGTATTTGTTCAATTTAAACTTCCATGTGATGTAGTACAAGCCTTTTTAATATAGGTATCTATGTCTTTACTTTTTCCCATGGTCAGTGAGACGGCTCTCTGGATGGTTATGAGCAGCAGGGTAATGACAGGTGGTGATTAACAGCGTTCTCTGGCCTGGCTAACATCACCAACAATCCGGATCATTTCTCCCCTGCCAGCGGGAGCCAGCGAAAGAGTGCTTTCCCAAGACAGGAGGAGAGGACTAATTGGCAGCCGCCCTGTCGTTGTGATTATGTCTGTGCACTCTGCAGCATGTTGTGACTGAGGGAGCACAGCTTAATCTTCATTTAATAAGCTTTCTCCATAGGGGCTCCACTGAGGCTGGTAAGAAGGCCTTTGGGTGGTAGGAGTTGAAACTTTAGCATAGAATGTGGTGCTGATGTTATGACTGGGGTACCTACATTTCAAACCATAAAAACAAAATCATGTAAAAACATCCATATAACTAGCTTCTTGCTCTCAAAACAGTAGGTTCCATCTCTAGTTTCCGCTAGTTTTAGGCTCTTTGATGTCTTTAGGTCAGCTCTTTCAGACAGAAAAATGAAAAAGAGAGAACCATCTTCACTCAGCCAATCAGCTCTCCGGAATTTTTCTTCTTTCTTGTTTTCTAATGAAATGAAGATAGCATGATGTATTTAGATTAACTGTTGAGACAAAAAAATATTATTCATGTTGCTAAATGGGTTCCCCAATTTTAATTATGAAGTCCTGTTTTGTTTCTCCTTTCGGTTAGCATGAATTGGTCCAGTTAACTATGCCTCTTTTGGATCCATCTCTTTCAAATGTTATCACAGACCTAAAGGACCCAAAGTCATAATTGAAATGAGTCCCTTAACTGTGAAAACGACTTTCTCATGCCACACAGAGCTGCGCGGCTATAAAGTGGAAATGGCGGTGTCTTGGTCCTGGAAGCCTTGCACTTAGTTGTAATGAACGGGAATATGGACGAATAGGAAAGACACATCAACCTGTCACTGAGTTGGCCCAGAGGCCGACAGCCGAGTGCCAGTGGTGGTTATGGTCACTGCTGCGGTCATAGTAACAAATTAACACAAGTTCTGTTTTGGCGGTCCTGGATTTTCTACCCAACCATAAAGTGTCTTGTTCCAGTCACTACATTTACGTTTCATAAATTCACGGGAAAAAAATATTATCTAAGCCGGGAGTCTACGCTGGGATCTCAGTCGTCAGTCCAGACTTGTTTCATGCTGATGCTAATCAAACAAGCATTGGTTTGGTGTTTTTTTGCGATTCTCAGTTCAAAAGAATTCAAAGCGAAGATATCTAAAAACAGATATTTCTGTTTTGAAAAATTGTCAAAAAGTTGCATTTCTTCGGTTACAATCTTCAATTTGTTTTGTATTGACAGTAAATTTGAATTTGCTCAAGAAAGGGTGAAAAGTAATTTTATTTAGCTTTTAAACAAACATTTAAGGGTAGATTTAGGCCTTTCACATATTTTTATAATGGTGCTTATCTGTTTTTGCAAATTCATTTGTTCTTCCACCTGTTATAGTTCTTTAGGATCTTGTTCCACTTTGCACCTTGGTTCAACCTTCATTCCCTTTTTTCCCGCTTTTGTGCACCCAAAACTATAGAATTTTAACTGTAAGGCCAAGAATCTTGTTTTGATCTTAATCTTCTCAAGCACAACTGCACATGTTTTTGACGGTGCTTGTGTTGTAAATCCTCCGTTCAGACTATGTCATTAAAAGCACTGTTAACTTTTTCCCTGTGAACATTCCCCATTGAGGGTTTAGCAGCAGTTAGGTTTTCTGATTAAATTTCCACCAAGTGCTTCAGCTCTTACCAAAATAAACATGATTGCCGTCATTTTGTCAGCTAGTGTCTTCAGGGAGGACTATTTGAAACACGCTCCTGATCATTGTGGCGTTTATATGGAGAATCCGTCGTCATACCACAGGCATGAGCCATAAACATGCAGAGGCCTTTCAAAGACCAGTGGGCGGAGGTTTGGGTGCAGGGAGGTGAATGAGGAGGGGTCAGCACTACTCTACATTATTGTCATCTGCACTGGTCCACAAACGATCCAACCAAAGAGACTGTTTCACACTCTGCTTTGTGATGGTTGTACTTTCTTGACCAGTTTAGGCAGTTATTAACCTTAAACGCTTCAACTTATATGTGCTGTGGCAGATCTTTCTGATGATCTTTCTCAAAGATGGTTTTGGGTTTGACTGTGGAACAAGTTGAGTTCAGTCCTCACGTTGAATCTCCTTGTATTGATGTATTCTCACATTATTTTCGGACAACCATAGTGAGATTAAGAGATCCTTTATCCGTATCACAGTGGGGAAATTTCAGAATTAAGTTAAACTTTGTGTAAGTACAAGTTGGCTGTGTTAGATACAGGGACTATGACACCTGTTAGCAGTAGAGGAAACATACACAGACATGGGGAGAACATGTAGACTCCACTCAAATAGGCCCTGGGACAGCAGGCTTCAGTGAGAGTAGGTGATATAAGTGGTGGGGGATGTAACCCATGACCATAGGTTCAAAGACCAATGCTCTACTAACTGGAGCCACTGTTTTTGCTTCCCTGATTTATTGAATTGTTAAGTTACTTTGTCATTCTGTCAAAATTGTTTGTCATTCATGTACACATTATATTTATGACTTTTTGTTACAATCTTTTTTGACGCTGTTGGCTAATTTAGCAGAACAGCAGAAAGGGCTGAGAAGCAGATGTTGTGTTGTGTGTGACGTTAATTATTTTGTCTGAGCTAAAAGAAGCTGTAAGACTCTACATAAAGGAGGATGTATGTGTGCGGGTCAATGGGTCCATGCTTATTTGCTGTCTATACTTACCAAGTTAGTTGCTTCAAAATGTGTATAAATGTATTAAACATAGCATTCAGGCCTTTTGCCAGAATCTTATTTAGAGAGACTTTGGAGTTACTGAATTCAATGGGATTCAAAGTTTATGTATATGTGAGGCGTGAAGCTGAATATCAGTGTTATCATTTCTGAGCTGTTGTAGCAGCTGCCACAGCACAGATCAACCAGAGGGGCACAGCTCAGCCAATGGGAGTCACCTAGAGGGGAGGGCGTGGCCAACAAAGAGGTACAGGTGGAGGTGATAAAAGCAAAACTATTTTCTTTTTAAAAAGTGTTGGTAAGGCACCATAATAGTGAATTTATCACTGGTATGTCATTTGTTATTCAAAAATGGGTAGTGAAAGTATCCTATATGGAATCAATATGGAACAGAAATTTGCCATAACACCTGTGAAAACCAATGGATGGGGGTTCTGTATAGACAAGCCAGATTTTGTCCAGAACAAGGAATGTGTTCTTGTTCTCACGGCTCACAAATGGGAGCTATTTCCCCCTGCTGAGCATTCTACGTGGTCTGATATTGCCCGTGACTCTGTGGGAGCCATAAACTGGACCTTCATTGAGAAACATTTTCTTGATGGGCAGTTTATGTCGTTACACCATGTGATTTTTTACAGCGCTCGAGACACAGTCGAGGTCTTTACAGGGATGGATGGCAACAGCTTGTGAGCCTACAGTTCCAGTGATATATGGAGGGTTTGCTGCTTTCTCTGCACAATGTCTGAACTGCCAGATGCTGTCCACTTGTCAAACAATGGAGATGGATATGCGTTTATTTCTATTCTAACAGGTTCAAATCAATACAATGAGTGATTTTGCTCAGAAACTTTTAGTGCGGCCATTGAGACTGAGATGAATGCTGCAAACTTTTCTGTAAGCCTTAAACTATTGTACTTTTGTGATAAGTGTATTTTTACCCAAGCTGAGCCGTTTGATGTATTGGGTTCAATATGTAATTCGTCATATCATATTCGTTTGAAGTATTTCTCAAGGAAAATCTAGCTTTTTCTGCTTCATTCCATTGCGATCTATGAAGTGCTATTATCAGTGTTCTCTTCTTTGAGGTTTTTCACTTCATATGTAGATAACCTGAGTTTGGTTGTGAGTGGGAGCTGTCTGCCAGACCCTATGTCTACTCCCATCTCTCCTGTGGGCTGCCTGCACTTTTATCTTCACATCCTCGGAGGCTGCCAGGACACCGAGACACCACCAGCGTGTGAGAAACCCATCACCAATAAACAATAAACCAGACCTCACAGGCAGAACAAGTCACCACAGCATCCAACTCTTTTCCTGTGTCTTTGCATGTCTCACACTCAAATCACACACTACTGGCCTCGCTAAGAAGCTTCTCTGTTGGAACATAATGGGTAGGATTTGCTCGTGTGGCGCACATTGTTCAAATCAGGCTTGTGTACATTGTATTATCCCTTATTTTTCAGCGGTTGGGCTAAGACAAAAGCAAAGCCGGCCATAAGGAGAGCATAAGCACATGTGGAGCACAGTTGCATTGGCAAGAGCTTCACCGCAAGCCCCTCACCTTACCGTCTGCACACTTCTCTCTCACATTTTTGACCGACCTACTCAGAAATCTTAACTTTTAATTAGTGCTGATGTGGTGGGAGGCTGTGGTGACTGACCCTCTCATGTCCATTGAGTGTGGATGCAGTCAGTAGACACGCAGACCAAACAAAACAGCAAGTATAGGCCTGCTTGCCCACTTTCTGAGGGTGTCTATGTTTTTCTCTGTGTGTGAATTCCACCAAATACAGGGCCATGCAGACTAACACCACGGCTATTACTGCACAAAGTAAAGAGCAGCACCGACTTACATGTTTGTAGCATCAAAGAGAGAGGAGGGACATACCTCAACAAAAGATAGTGGCATGTTTGTGAAATCATGCAGTGATGGTCTGTTGTCAAAACACGGGTTTATTAGTAGGTTTTAACATGGTTCTGGGAAAAAAGAAAAATCATGACAATTCCTTGGAACATCAACATCTGCTATGTGAATTGGTAAATGCAATAAAATATATGTATTGGCGACTCTAAATGGCCTCGGATTTACTTTTATTGTTCCCTAATATCTTTGCAGCTTCCCACCTCTACCAGATTTCTGTTATATGGTTTAGTGCTTGTATGTTGCTATACCATGATAGGTGAAATGAGCCATATATTACACCGAAAATGATGACTCTCAGAGGGAAAACCGCAAACATCATTGAGTGGCCTATGTCATGAAACTCTATTCTCTGCAGGTACCGTATCAAATCCCTTTATACATAAATACACTGTCCTGCTGGGTGGCAAGGTCTTGTGACTGTGATCCCGACAGGCCTTGAGACAGTTCTTTAGGATTAGTGGAAGCTTAAGACTCCCTTTGATTTGATTCCTGTCTCCTGGCTCTCTGTTGCATCTTTGACAGATGCTGCTGCCTTCTGGAGTACACAAAGCACTCTTCGGCAAGGTGAGACCCTGAAATGACCACTGAAATTGAGCCGTAATCACATATGTAGCTAAAAACAACAAGAAAATGTCTGCCATATGCTCTGAAGTCCCATGTTGGAGTCAAAAGAGGGATTATTGTCAGGAGTGCTGGAGCTGCCTCTTATTGCCTGTGTCTGTGATCAGATCTGTCAGAGCCCCTCAGCTGTCCGTCTGCCCGCTGTTTGACAAGTGTTTGATGCAGCCCAGGCCTAAAGAGGATCAAGTCTTTCCTGAATTGGCTTTACCTCTCTCCCAGTGCAACAGGAGATCTGCTAACACATCAAACACACCCCTCCCCCTATACTCTTTTCCGCTCATCTCTGTGAACTAATAAACTATTTTTATCTACCAAATATGTGACGTGTGCTGGACCTTCGAAAGGGGTACATGGCGACAGGGCCCCGTGAGAGTTAGCAGAACAATCAAAGATAACAATATGCGGCGTGCGGGCTTCAGTCGCTCATCACTGGACATCACACGGGGATTGTAGCATGATCCTGATGGCCCCTGACTAGGTTTGAGTGTCTAAGCCCTGCTGACTTATTGTGGCTCCCTGCTTGTTAGGGTCTGGGCTGTTTTTGAGATAGTTGTGTGCCACTTTCAAACATGCAAGAGATTTCCTCCTTGAGTTTCTTAGTAGAGAGATGGTGGGATGAAAGGACTTCTGCAGAAATGAGATATAAAGAAGGAATCATGCTGGACAATTTCCTCCCATATCCAGCCCTGTTCCTATTCAGACCCACAGAGACAGAGGATGTGGCCCACGTGTATGCATACTCTGAATGGCGTGCAGCTTGCATGTAGAACAAGACATTTTGTAGTTTTTTTGGTCGCCTTGCATCTCATTAACCACAACATAATTACTGGACAGGTTTAGGCTGCTGTGTGAACACTCACATACCAAAGTGTTGAACTGGAGCCGTGTGCTATTTGCTCGTAAGTTTGCACTGGTTTACTTGACTGGCAAAGTGTTTGTATAACCTCACCTATTTTTATCCCTCTACGCCATAGGAATGCAAAAAAGCCCCCTACTCAGGCCGATCCAACTTGTTGCGTGCCCCTCATGGCTGTGTTAACAACCATTTTATTCCTCTCCATAAAGTTGGGTGGGGGCATTAATGCAGGGGATTGTGGCAGAAGAGTTGGAGGCAGTGAAGGTTGTGAGCCAGGTAAACCTCCAGGACAGGACTCCACTGGGGGCTGACCCCCGTCTCTCCAATTCCTCTGGAATCTATTAATTCACTCTCAAATATCTGTGTAATAGTGGTGCGCTTAAGAGACACAATGTGAATGATATTATGTGAGGCATTTTAATTATGATTTTAGATTCTCAACAGATTTTGAATACAATAGTACTGTATATACATTTGTCTCATTGTTTGTATTTTGAATATGGGGAGTAATTCTCACTACATTAGCAAATTATCATTTGTCATTTCAGTTCATTTCATTGAGCGCTTGAGTGTCATATACAGAACAAAAAAACCCAACAGTTATCAATATAGTTAAAGCGGTTACTGGTGGGTTGACAATACCATTAGAATTGTTCTGGGGGATTGGTCATGTGTTGAGATAATATGTTGAGATGTTCTTATTCGTTATTAAAATTCATAATCCACTGTAAACACTAACGCCATCTGTGCAGAAGATGTATGACTATTGTGGCGCTTTGAGGCACTTCCTGGTTTTATGGCATTGCATATGGAAACTGTATTGTAGATCAAAGCTTTTGTGGAGATTCTATCAGGAAGTGGAAGCGATACAAATCAAAGTAGGGTGCTTTTGTACTTTCTATTTCCCAAACAGAGCTCACATCTGTACTTCCTTGTGATTAATCCGCTACTGTATATTTTTCTCCACATGTTGACCACATTTGTATGCTGCTAGAGCCCTCTCAGCTCTGAACAAATGCAAACACAGAATAAGGCGATGTGTGCTTTGCTTTGTAAAGTGCTGAGGTCATATTTTTTCTCATCAGAATCGAAAGACAACATTAAACCATTCATTAAAGCCATCTAAAGCTAATTACGGCTTGTTCATCCAAGTACCCGTGGGGCAGGAGGGCTTCCATATACTTAGGCCCAGATGTGTGGATGAGTCAGTGGGGAGATAGCGGACATCATGTGGTTCTTGAGTGAATGCTAAAAACAGAATTATTTCTCTGGCGGGCGGTTGATGATATACCCACAACACCAGTGGATTTAGAAAGTCAAAACACATACAAGAAAAGTTCTCTTTCACATACTGTATATTTGTTTTGTATTTTATGGCTCTAATTAAAACTGGTGTTGTGATATAAATCTAAAAAAATCGAAAAAGAGCTGAAAATGTGTAGATAGCCTGGGCTGGGAATACATAAGGAACCAATGATGTATTCCCAGCCATGCCAATAATGTGTGCTTGTCCCAGTCCTGAAAACAAAAACACTATATTTGTAAATAATAACGATGGTAAAATGCATTAGAAGGAAACATGAACACTTTTTTCCTCACCGCACTTCAAGCAGCAATTGAACTATGACAAATAGTGCTTCTGATTCCTCTAGAGGGCAACACTGTGCAGTAAATAATATGTCTAAAAGCTCCAACCTTTTTTGAAGTGTTTTTGGCAGCCCTGAGTGGAAGTGGATAACTGTAAAAGCTGGCAGAATGTCAATGCCCAGAATGAGGCTCACGTCATACAGTTTAACTCCTCAGAGCTCATTTCTCCTTCACACAGTCTGATACCCCCTCCAGACACTTGGTTTGGGGCATAATGACTGAACCGCCCACCGCATTGACCAGAAACCATAACGATATATAGCTCACTGTAGTTGTATTTTTACTACTTTCTGAATCCAATTGAATTTTTCTGCATGCAACACTGCACCATTCTCAGATACATTTTGGGTTATTTTATCTTGATATAAATCTTGCTTTGTGCTGCACTAAAGCTTAATGACTTTGTACGAAGCCATCTGGTTGTGCGTGTTGCCCATTAAGATCTCAATGTAGCAGAAAGTATGACCTGTGCTCCGGCGGTGGAATGTATTCCCTTAGCATGATTGTTTGAAAGTAATTACTCATTATAATGGTTTTTCCTTGAGAATATTTTAGAAGTATTGGCTCTGATAATATTGTGGCTACAAATTCAATTGTGAATACCATTCATATTAACTACAGCCAGCTTCCACTTTACTATACTTCAATCATTATTGTAATTATTTATCCCCCTGATGTACTGTATATGGAACTGGGCGATCTGGGGGGAAAAATGAACCACCATTTTTCTACACATTTTGACACATATCTCTATTTCGGATTCAATTTTTACCGGTAGAATAAATACATAATATAATGATAAACATTTTTATTGAGGTAGTGGAAGTAAAACGCATGCTGTCTGTCCTCATTACTTTATTGGTACGACTCATCCATCCATCCATTTTCTACCCTTTAATCCATTTCTGGGTCAGGGGGGTGGCAGTCAGAGATGCCACCCAAGTCTCATAGCACCAGCCCCTCACTGACCCTCTGCAGGTGGTGAGTCCACAGGAGGGCGGCTGCTCTCTGAGTGTGAGAATAGCCTTGATCTTTCAGTGGGGGCTTTGGGCAAAGTGGGGTTAAGTGTCTTGCCCAAGGACACAACGACAGCAGTCATCAGTGGGAGTCGGTGGAGAAGGTGTAGAGGTGGGAATTGAACCCACGACCTTCAGGCCTGAAGGCCAATGCTCTACCAACTGAGCTACTGTCCTTGTCGCAATCTATTGGTAATCTTTTGGTACTCTGGGACGACAAAAAAATATGGGTGCATTGATTGAAAAGGAAATATAGTAAACATTTCTCTTTTTTGATACGATGTTTTATTGGAATTGGGGGAAACAGGGAGTCACAAACTAGAAAATTGCTTTGGCTCTCGGTGCAAACAAGTTTTAAATGTAAACATTGAATAAGGCATGCATAAAAAGAAATAAACAATGAACATAGCATTTCTTAAATTTCAATTTTTGACGTTTTGTTGTAAATATATGTATATTTTATGAATACATTCCAGCTAGGTTGAATTCATAATAATGAGATCTTTAATGAGATTGAAACTGTGTATTGGGGTATTTAGCCTTTCTGGAGTTTGCATATTTCTCCTTGTGTCTGGTGGGTTTCCTTCAGGCTCTGTGGTTTCCCCCACCTCCCAAAACACGCATCATAGACACAATTCTCCAGAGAAGGCCCTGATCAAGCCAAGCACCAACATCTGGAGATGGGTGAAAATGCAGAGAACCATTTTCCCAAGTGGTACATGAAACCATGGATAGTATAAAATCCAAACTGTCAGTTTCGCCTAATACTCATTTTTGATTCTGCTTTCACTAGTGCGTCTTTTCTCTTTTTTACTTCTTTAAGTTCCATATGTTCCTTCATACATGCAGCAGCTGGTTATGCACTAGTCCAAAATAGATGCAGAAAAGGGTATATGATAATAAATGCTGTCATTCATCCTGTCATATTCCTTTTCTGTCGACTGTCACGTGTTTGAAGCTGCAGACGGGGCACTTGTTTCAGCTTAAAGACGATCACTTAAAGTCATCGAGCTCTGTGGCCGTTATTTCAGGATTACAGTATCATGTTGACATGACAGCATCAAAGTGCAGCTTGTAATCCAGAAAAACCTTGTCACAACTTTCCAACTACTGATTTGACCCAGGAGCAGGCAGCAGCAGCCTCCAGAGCTGATTTTAAAGTACAGTCGGAAGAAATGACTGCAGCTGTCCAATGGTGAAGCGGTGGTGATTGATGGCCATAACGGGGGGACTTCCATATGGATTTTGGACTAAGAACTCAGAATTGCAACAATACACATATTTTGGTTGTTTTGTGCTATCAATGGAGCAGTCTGAGTTTGTTAAAAAATGTAGTCAATACTTCAGATTGACCATTTATATTTTTTTATTTTGTATTTTCAAATAGAGGTCTGAGGAATGAGCTTTGGTTGAAGTGAGGTTGGAGTCTTATCCAATTGTGTTCTAAAATATGTTAAAGAGAGGAGCATTTGTTTTGCCAACAGACAAAGTTTGAGTGGAGAGAAGTTCACGTTGGATCACATGTAGTGTTTAGAGACATGTCCAACTATCTCCTTTTAACTCCTGTAATCTTTCCTGTAGCGTTTTAAGGCTCTGGCTGATTCGTGCATCCGCATTTGACCATCAAATGAGAGAAAAGTGGACCACCGCCTGCTATCACTTTCTCCATCATGCATGTGGTGTTTCTATGACCTGTTGTAGGGATTTTTTTTCTCTTTCATACAGTACAATTAATCTTTAAAATGGCAGCAACAAGTTTAGCCAGCATTTGCTTTTTCAATCAAAATGTACTGTATATGTTTCCAATCATTCTCGCTTCACAGCAGTGATAGTAAGAAGAGGGACAGAAAGAAAGAGAATGACGAGTATAATCCAGGATAACCTTTTTAGGGCTGAGTGACATTGTGCAGAGGCCTTTTGTCAGCTGGTTGGCCAGATGAGCGACTTGTAAATGATTGTCCTTGCTGTCAAAAGCCTGATTTGGTTTTTCCGACATTGGACGTCTGTTTTAGTAAAACTGTTTTTCCAAGTGGAAGAAGAAAATCTTATATTTTTGATTAAATGAGGGGTGAAAAGTTGAATCGTACTGTATTGTAGGTCAACCATCAACAATACGCCTCAGCTCTGCTTTTTCTATTAAGTATTCTCTTCTGTCAAACCAGACATCAATACGACACTTATTACTGCCAGACTACACCTAATACATTTATTTTTATATATTGATTAAACGTCTGTTTGTTAGAAAAACAGAAGAACCAATGTAATCCTAATGCTATAATAATTTCCATTCTTATTGATTGTGTTTCGGTGGTGAATTTCTCCCCTATTGTTCTCCCTACTTTTTTACATCCTTTATAAAACGCCAAACACCATCTTGGCCAAATGCGTTAACCTATGATGGGTCTCTTGAGGACTAGCTCGGTAACCAAGTGAAAACAGTAGCAATATTGGAAAGTATGGCCAAATCTGACCTATGCCGCCCGGTGTGTTAGCTGTTCATAGTGGGCGAGCCGGCCCTTCGCAGCGTTATAAATGTATGTGTGAGGAGGCCCTTAATGGCTGCTAATCCAATTTCTTTCACTGAAATCAAATCTCCCTGGCGCCAGTACTTCTCTCCTTCCCTCACAAATAATGGCCTCTGTTTTGGCCTGTTTATAAATGCAATGTGCCGCCAAAATCTCCAGCTTTATCCTCAAAAATTCCTGTCATATATCCTCTCCAAAATTACCCTGATTTTTCACCACCTTAACCTCTTTTGCCCCAAGAAAAGAAGGTTATTAATTGACTGCCCGCATCAGTATACGCTTCAGGAGGTAACAGGAGAGTATAGAATCCCTTTTACCGTATGTCTTAATGTCTTCTCGAGGTCAGCCATTGATTTTTCACAAACCTCAAGCTATGGAGATAAGATTATGCATCCAATCCATGCGCTGCCGCTGGAACCGTGAGTGGATGAAATCACTTGGCCCCAGTAAGACCCTAGCTGCACTTCTCTTCTTTATTAGCAGGTTACAGCCTTTGTGATTATATACTGTACTCCCTGCCATGGCTAATATACAATAACATAAATCCATGTTTTGCTCATTAAAGATTTACTCAGGTCAAAAGGGGTAAAGCTCACATTGCACATCTAAGTTAAAAGAAGCAGAGTTGGTTGGACTTCCATGTTGGGAGGACAGGCCTACAAGAAGGCTCAAACTTGTCGCAGAATTTAGATACAATGGGGACACAAAGCAAGCCCTGTTTTAATCTTTATTCTTGTGATAAAATGTGGTGAATATCAGTGCGATGCGACTCATTTCACACTTCACGCATTATATAGTTTTCGCCAGTTAAAATGCAGTGGTCCACTGTGTTCTCATAAAACCGTGTGTCTGGATGAATTAAAAACGAGAAAAACATTGTATTCGTCCCCAAAACACATGGTATTGATACATGTAATGAGATTATACAATGTCTCCGTTCTGTTCTGTCACAAACATTATTCAACTTCACAGTCCAAGGTGAATTATTTTGTACCCATGAGTAGATTCTTTTGCAGTTAAAAAGAGAAAGACTTGGCATCTACACGAAAAAACACAACAGATAAGTAAAGAAAATAAGTTAAAAAGAAGGTAAAAGTGGTAAAAAAGAAAAGAAAAGGTGCTCAGTCAAGACTCCAGAGCTCATTCTTGAGTAAAAACCCAAGATAAGCTCTTACATGTGCAAACTACAGCCTGTTCATTAAGGTGACTGTGTCTTTAGCCTAATCCAGGCATAAACACAAGTTCACAGTGTCATCCAGCCAACTTCAGCTCAATAGACATTCTACACCTCATTGTAAATCTTTAGAATCAAGCCGTTGACTATTTGTTTTTGATTGTGTCACAAAATACTATATATGGCGCTATTGTGAAATTAAATAAACATTTGTCAGTCAGCCAACTTCAGCTCTGTCAAACATGAATCCATATGGGCGTGTCATACCTCACTTTAAGAGGTCAACACAGCCTGAATCGAGTCAAAACAGTTTTACTTTCTGAGACGACGGCCCCTTGACAAGTCAAGTCTGTTTTAACTAAAGGGAATTCGTTACTATAAAGTCTGAACATTGTCATTTTATACACGCAACAGCCCTAATGATAAAACAGTTAAACTAAATTACTGCTATATTTGGCCACTGTGTTTACAATAAAAACTTCAGAAAGACTAGGTCGAAAGGTGAGTTGAAAGCCAAAAAGTGAAAACCCCTCTTGTTACAGTTGCTAGTCCAAAACCACCAAACTAAGGCTGGATTCCTTCATTCTCATTTGTCACACATGACTCTTACTTCTGTTTATGAGTTAATATTGTCTCAATTATGATCTGATAAATTGCTTGGGCATATATTTATCAATCCAGGGTTCAAACTCTTGCGGGTATTGTCCTAGCTGCACGGTGCATCAGAAATCAGTTTAGTCCAATGATGAAGCGGTGCTAATCACACACAAACCCTTTATAAATAAACCTCATTGTTTGCTTTTCAACAAAATCTAAACATTTGCCTAAAGCTTTTGTTCTAGAGTTGGGTCCATTTTTCCAAAACAAAAATATTAGCTTTGCCAAAGATGAAGAGAGCTTTCGTGCTGACCTCTTTTCCACTGAGATACACGACTGACTGATTATCTTCCAGTGCATCAGTTGGATCAGTCGTTATTCCCGTCCCACAGGGAGGTATTACTTTGGCCTAATAATATGATATGTATAATAGTGCTTAACTCTCACTTGGACCTTCACCATGCTGCTTTATTGCAAAGCGGCGTCACTGAGAGAGGAGAAGAAGCTGAATAAGCTCCCTGGCTTTGAGGCGTTATTGCGAATGGTCTTCTGCAGTGAATCTTAAGTTATATGATTTTGCTCTCTACAGTTGTTTGAGGAGATTAGAACAGACTTGTCATTGTTTATCAAGCGCCACTTATTGATTTTACATCATAAAAAAATATTCTAACAGAGAAAGCATCTTTGCAAAAATACTTCATAAGATAACCTTTTTGTGACTATTGGTTATCACGTAGATCCAGTGATATCAGACTGTTCAGACCTTATGAGGATCTACATGATTTATGAAGATTAATGGATCTATTTCCAACAGACAGACACGCAGACAGACAATCTTTGGAGACAACATAACCTCTGGCTTAATAACATAACCTATCTCACTAAGTATTGTACACATAATTCAAAGGATTGTACA
This sequence comes from Knipowitschia caucasica, assembly GCA_964034765.1. NCBI lineage: Eukaryota > Metazoa > Chordata > Actinopteri > Gobiiformes > Gobiidae > Knipowitschia > Knipowitschia caucasica. Next base: position 12,011,085 of record OZ035829.1, read on the forward strand.
TGTAATTAATATTATTCTCTGCTTGTTTTAATCTGCAGCCCCTAAAACAATTACAACCATTATAAAAGCAGACCCAAATCTTGGCGTTTATGTCCTTGTGATGTAATGGTATTGGACGCCATGGGGTCTTTGGGATCTTTCCTGACTAATAAAAACCCATCAAAAGAGTGAGAACTTGAAGACTACATTCTCTGCACATGATCAAATGAATATCAGTGCAAACTTCTCACTTGGTAACATTAACACAACAATAAAACTGTTTGATTGTTTTTTATCGTGAACTTGAGTACAAATGTCAAGCTGAGTGGGGCCAATTGTATCAAAGAAAATGTTTGTGTTGAACAAAACATTTCAAAATTACAGTTTTCTGTTGCCAGAACGGAAAGCTTGTGATTTTTGATAATTGTTCTTTGAAAGACCTGACCATGCCAGATGTGTGGCACAACAATACATGACACTGATATACGAAGAAAATAAACCAACTTTGCCTTTCCAAGACCAAAGTGTACATTCTTAAGGATTTATAAATTTGTTTTTGGTCTTGAAAGCTATGTAGATAGGTTAATCACTTCTTTCCAGGCAAAATAAACAGTTCCTTCTGTGAACCCTGGTTAATCATCCCAAGTGAATGCATTGGTCGTAAATACCACAAAATGATGAAAGCTGCGCGTGGTGCCCCAAGGGAAGACCAAGTGAAGCCTTCTGCAGATATGACGGGACATCACCACGATCACTGGGTCACAGGCTACAACGTAGAGAATGGTTGCCCTCTAGCTGTCAGCAATAAGAACTTACGTCAAATACAAAATAAATTATTATCAGTATTTCCAATCAAACATTTCCTTACACCTACATTTTGAGTTATTTGTGTCGCGTGCAAAGAGAAAATACTACCTTTGCTTTTGACCTGAAACCATTGTGGTAAACTCCATCTGCCCTTTGCACTGGGGCTTCTGAAAAACTCGCTTCCCTGCTGTTCACATGTGTTGGCAGGTTTTTGACAGAGAAAAAAAAGTGCATTACTGATCTCCTGCCCAGTCGTGGAGTAGCCAGGAACACTCATGTTTAACTTAACCCTCATAAACACAACCTCGTGTCCAAGAAATGTCCCAGCAGGGCTTCACCCACCACACTATGTTTTTTACAGCCATCAGTGTAATTCATGGAGAGTTGATTGCTCTGAAATGCATGTTTGTGGGTACCTAGCAACACTGTTTTTATGATGTTTCCTCAAAATCATAAGGCCAGACTGATCCTATAGGGCGTACAAATGAAAGTTATGCTCAGTTCATGTTTTTTGTGCAACAACCAAAAATTCCCCCATGTGAAACTGTTTTGACTCCGGAGCTACTGTATGTGCAAGATATCAGCAGACTCCAACGCAAGTAGATTCATAATTAATGCACCACTATCAATAGAAACTCGACATTTGACTATTTGCTTGAAGTCAAAAATATGAAATGTTTCAATAAAAGTTGTCTTTGCAAAGGACTGGTGGTGTGCGGGATTTTTCTTATTATTGCGAGTGGACTCCTACTGCTTTTTTCAGAGGCTCTCTACCATGGCAGTCTAATTGAACCCCATTATATATCGTGGAATTTTACGCAATGTTAGCGAGTTACTTTTCGTGAGAGTAGCCATCTGAACAAGTGCAGTAATTGTGGTGAATTAGGCAGCAGTTCCCTCTTTGCATGGCCTGTTCTTTGAGCTCTACAGCAGGATCCAGATAGCATCTCATCATTCAAGGCCTTCTCCACTTTCCTCCATTAGACTTACTTTCCCTTAAATTCCCTCACACTCGTTCCACCTCATACACACACACACACACACACACACACACCTCGTTATCTTATTTGTGGCCTTGGCAGCCAGATTGTTGCATTGTGGTTCAGTAGTCTGAGTTCTCTCTGTCATAAAAGAACTATGGTTGCAGATCACACTCCACCACACAAGCAGGAGTTCCCAGATTGCTTTGCTTCGCCTCAGTCAAACCTGGGTTGTGTTGACCTTGGGATAGGTGACAGATATGTAATTTCCGAGAGATATCTGCTTCCCAAATCCACTAAGCAAACACTGCAGAGTGTTGGTGTGGAGACATGCAAGGAATGAATATTTTCAATGTGTCTTCTGCAAATGTATATCTTACAAATGCACTTTTAATGTATTCATATGTTTTAACTTTAACTGAGAGCCCTCCATTATACAACATTTGAACCTTACAATAAGCCTAATTTGATGAAGTAAATGTTTTGTGCTGCTGATATAAACTATCCTGTGTCTCTGTCCCCAGGGGGCTCGGGGAAGCACCCATCCAAAGAGGAAAAGAAGAAGAAGAAGAAGCAGCGGCTGCGATTTCGGGCTCACAACCAACACACTGACCACCTGGCTGCTGTCCGCTCTAGTCAGTGAGCAGAGAGCAACTCCGGAGCGCCCAAATACTAAAGAACAACCAATGCAAAGCTGCTAGCCACTGCTGCACCCATATCCTGACTGTCTACAAGGCCCAACTCCTGCCCTGGGCCACCCCACTGCCTATAGGACACTAGGTCACTAAAGTATTTATCCATAAAGTAGGGTATCACTAAACGCGCTTCATGCTGCTTTCTCCAGACGCAGTGACCATTCAGGTGACCTTCGCCCAAAGCCCTCCCCCTGCTCCATCACCTCGACATGGGCCTTTTACGTTGTCGCTAACCGTCCAAGAGTGATGAAAGACAGAGACTGCAGGCTGTAGAAGAGAGGGCTGAGAGGAGGACGGGGAGGTCCAAGAATAATATGGCGGATGAAATGGTAACCAGATATTTGGCTAAACACGAGTGATGCTAAAGGACTGAAAAAGGCATCTTGAACTTAATGAGACTTTTTATTTATATCAAAGCTCGCCTTCCCTGTTGACAATTGTGTGCTAAACGAGACCATTCCCATGTGAGGCCTTTTGTGTTATGTACATTTCTGAGAGAGTAATATTAAAAGTGAAAAATATCATGCATAGATGCAAAGTATTTTATTCTTATCAGCACAAACTGTTTACGTTCAGACCGCTTTATGCTCTAACTGTATAGTGTGGATACAAAGAATAATTTAGTTGTCTGACTAGCATGGCATAAATATGACTTGTACATAGTTTATCTAATAATGAAAGCTTATTACTGTATTTTCACCATTCTAAAAGTTTCAGAGAAAACAAAAAAAGGTTGTAATACCAAGCTACAATTTAAAAGTGTTAAAAATATAGCCGCAACATAACTATTCCATTTATATGGTATATATTTGATTTATTTATTAATTCTATTCTATTTTGTACTTTTTTGTTCAGTGAAAGTTTTGCCACATGCTGTTACTATTATATGCTGAAATATTCACAGACTTCCTTATACCAGTGCATATCTTTAACAAGTATGACGTCACAGTGAGTGATTTATTTGACCTCATCTACTGATTTCAATGTGTTGAAGAGTTAAAAGTAATAAACAGACTTTAGGTTTAAAAAGGTTGAGTAAATGTATGGTCATAGGACTGCATAAGTGTATGTGTTTTATTAAAAAAACATTGTGACTGTACCAAAGAGCCTTTTTTCTTCTTTTTCATGGTGAATGGTTAGATGTGGGTTTCATGTGAGATAAGTGTGCACAAAAAGCATTGCATTTGGATTTAAGTATATTTTTATATTCCAATGACTTTTTTTCTCAGACCAGAATAGTTTTCCATACTAAAAATATTTTTTTCTTGCAATTTTAACAACATTTGTTAAATCCATCTCAGACGCAGTACATGCTCCTTCAAACTGAAGGATTGGACACAGTCTATTTGCTTTTAACAGCGTGTGTGACGGCAGCTTAATAGAAGGGTTTAATTCTCTATGAGGTAATCTATTGAATCATACCAGTGTGTGGCAAGACCAAAGACGACCCATCTTGCATGTATATTTTTGGCCACTGTCCAAAAATTATGAATGGAAGATTTTCTCAGACCAACTGGGGCTCAGAAGAAACTGAATTAAGCACACAGCAAAGTGGGCATCTATTGAGACGAAGGGTGTATTCAGTCCAGAAACAGACAAAAGTCTGCTTTTTTGTGCAGATGCAGAGTCAGTTTGTTTGAATCATATTCTGTCTGCGCTGTTAAAAACATGAAGCAAACATCTGCACATATATGACTGAAGTCACACACAGTGGCAGGCTCAAAGCACAGTTTTCTGCACAATACAATACATCACAATACTGTGATCAATGCAGTGTGTAAACTGAGGCCAAGCAGTGCTCTTGGACCACATGCATGCACTGTATAGTTTGCATCGTTTTTCATCAGCAGTGATCATCATAGTGCTTGTGTGTTACCTTCCAGTGATGAGATCTATGGATCGGATGCACACAAGTTTTTGTGTGACGGCTCACCGGTGTGACGACAGTGTCATGACGTACAAGTATGAAAACCCTTTTCTCTGTTTCAAGAGAAATAAAGCTACATCTGCTATTTTTGTTTTGTTGCATAATAAGTAAAAGTGGGCAACAACAACAAAAGAAGAAGATAAGCCGGTTTGGTACACTCCATTGCACCAAGAATGCTCTATCATTACCTCCAACGAGGTTTACTGAGAATTAATTGAGACTCAAGTGGCATATAAAACAGGCAGATATGTGCTTGGTCCTATGTTTTAAAAGACATCTGCTGTTGGTTACAAGTTAATGAACGAATCGCAGATGTCATCCACAGTAGGCCAGACTATCAATGCTCCAGACTCGACAGGGATTAGACCGAAAGAGCAATGGCACTGAAGTGGATTCATTAAGCCCGCGACCACCTTTAATGACCCACATTGTGCTGTCTGCAACGGAAAAATAAAAGGAAAAAGACTGAACCACTGCTATTTTACCCAATATACCTTTGCCTTCTGACCACTCGTTTAGCTGGAGAAGTGTCTGTGTTATCAAGAGGGTTAGCAGTCACTCACACATCACAGGGAACAGCTAAACCACTTCTGTAAACTGCGTATGTGCGCTCGACTGTTTGTGCTGCGTGCGGTTAGGTGGCTCAGACGAGATCTCCCTTTTAATCTAACAGCCAGCGTTTTCATTAGGCCCTGGTGAGTCCTATTATTAAAAACTGCTTCAAAGGCACAACAAGTGAAACCACAAACAGGAAATGACCCACTGGGCCCTTAGCCATAATGTATGGATTGGTGATAGGAGTCTTAAGTGTACGCAGGGATGTGTGTCGCGTTAATGAGACCTTGTGACAAAAATCACTCCAAATAAATGGAGCATTGGCGGATGATTAAAAAATGCCCAAGATTATTCAACTCAAACAGTGTATTAATATGTATTATGTGTAATTGTGTATACAATACCCAAAGTTCATCACAAACAAACCAGAAAACACATTGGTAGAGTGAAATTTTATCACATCACATCCATGGCAGTTAATTGATCCAGATTGTGGGCAATATTTTACTCAGCAATAGTCATTATTTATTATCCTTGGAGTCGGAGGGGGTGAACAGCAACAGGTGTGGTAGGTTTTATCACCATTACGTGGAGCAGACCAACCTGCAGCTCACCCTGTGGGTGCCATAAGAAGATATGAGCCATATTCCACATGCCTTTGCACATAAAGCCATTGTCCCTGTTCACCTGTGGTGCAGAGTGCAGCAGCTATGTCGTTCTTTTCAGGATGTGACTTGCATGCGCTTTATGACCTTAAACATGTTAATGCTTACAGCCTGCCCAAATATTTCCTTTCCCACTATGAGAGCCATGGGCACAGCCATTATATTGGACTCATGAGCCAGCTGGTGAGGACAAATCCACAAAGATTTCGGCTCTCCCCTTTAGACTGCTGGCAACCCTGCTCCATTCATTCAGTTTTATATGCGCCTAGTAGCCGTGTTACTACCGGTTTCAAGGGAGAATTAATAGAGAACAGGTCTTATTAAAGTATATTAAGAGCAGTAGAAGTGGATATAATGTACCCAGTTAGGGCCCAGTAGGGCTGTATCTGAACTGGAGCTGACACGTGTGGCTTCTGAAAGGAAATCTTTATCCTGGCTTCATGGGGGATGCTCACTTAAGCTGAGAAATGCATTGTGAGGAAGCAGATTTTGGGCATTGTGTAGGAGGTAAGGAATGTTTATCTTCCTCGCCCACTCATTCAGATTTGGATTATCTTTCGTCAAGCACCCTAAGCCAGATTTGACACCACTGAGTCTGTGGAAGAAATATCAAATCACATTTTCATCTAATACTCATCCTTATTGCTTCCTCAGGTCATGGCAAAGGGAGAGATAAGAGGGGATGTCTCTCACGACCCTCTGCAAACATGTGGGCTGGTGGAAATGTTTTTAATCAGCCGTAGAAGGTCTTGACCTATGAGGTCGTCTGTCTCTGGATCTGAATGAACTGAGGAGAGTGCTAACTAATATTTTAGTTAAACATCTGATAGAAAACAAAGATATTTCCAAAGACATTACAAATATAAAATGATTTACAGGGTAGTATTCCCAAATAGTCACAACCCCAAACTCCCACCATAACTGTTTGCTAAAGAGGCTGAGGGTAAAGGTCCAGGTCCTTTTCTGTGCAGTGGCCACTTTGGATCATTATGTGCAGGATATACAGTATATCAGGCAATGCCATGTGGAGTGATGAAGCCTGGAACCCAACTTTGACCTCACCTTTTATTGTTTCTGTCTGTAAACATAAATTTGTTATTATTTTAAGAACCGTTTACCAACAGCAGCTGTGTTTGCAATGCCGGTTCTTTTTACCCTTCAAGAAGCAGCCAGAGGTTGGTGGTCCATTTGTGGACCGCAGGGTCTCACCTCTGCTGTTTGCAGATGATATTGGCCCCAATACTCTTGGTAACTATTTGCACTCGTGGAGCCGAGACCTCTGCCAAGAGGTGCTGTTCCATTCCTTAAAAATACATTTTTGGATCCAGATGGTTCTCCGGACGACCTCCAAGATCTAAGTATATGTCCCTTGTCCAGTATTGCGAGTAACTAGTAACTTCTGTAATATTATTATAGTAATGTTTTGAGTAATGAGTGTGAATTAGTAATTTATACAATCACAATAACAAGTGTACAGTAAGTTACATGTATTGGAAGTGCTCATTTTCTTTCTCACAGTTATGCAATTATTTGAGGAAGCAAAGATGATATTTATAAATATGATATTTAGAGTGAGTCAAAATAGCTCAACATAGCGCAACTCAGTTGCATTATTAAAATTAATAATGTTTTATTACAAATATAAGTAATAATTTATGTATATTACAATGTTAGTGTAACTTCCCCAACACCGTCCTCATCCCAATCCAGAGATTTGCTGAACATGTCCATCATATAAATTAGCATTAATCCTCGTTTGGTCTTTTGGTTTAGATCTGACAGATCAGTCCTATGGTGCTCAGTCCAAACTGAATCCATCCAACTACTATGTCTCGCTTCATCTATCGCTTCATTCTCTCATTGATGTCCATTTGGAACCAGATCACTTTATCTCCCAGCACAATTTGTTTTAATCAATTTACTTTTAATAGTAAAGAGATATTGCAGATTTTGGGCGGAGTAATGTAGGAGGTATAAGGAATGTTTGTCCTCTCCCACTCAAACAAATGTATTTTCTTTTATAAGAAAGTATAGGGGTTCATGTCCTTAAAGATGTAATTGGACAAATTGGATTTAGAGTATTCCAATACCTTAAAGTGTATTTTAATCTTCAAGCTTTGTTTTCTGCATGCTGCCCTGTGGGCCCCAAGGGTTCCATTGGGAACTCCAAAATCTCCCACTCCATTTTATCCTGACTAAAAGAAGACCCAATGGTATTGTATCCGACTACTACACTGTGAGGAACATACTTGGTTGGAAGATACCCAACACGTTGAGGTTATTGTTATTTCATTACATTAATGACATTGAATAAACGTATCCACAAATGAGCATCACTTACTTTTAATCTAATGTCAAATGTTAGTGTCTGTTTCTGTGGATGTCAATGATGAATGAATGAGGATAAAGACATTGTTCACAAATCTGTCAAATTCAGTTTCAATGAGCACTTATTTTTTGCTGAGACAATCCATCCCACCACAGGTGTGGCGTATAAAGATGCTGATCAGAAAGCATTGGACTTAGTCTGACCACGATAAAAGGTCACTCTGAGATGAGTTTGATGGCTTATACTGATGATGAAAAATCTTATCAAATCAAATATTAACATTTGTATTTCCACCCATGGAATAAGTATGAAGTCTTGGTCTTTAAGCCGGTTTATTGAGCTGGTGTTTGTGGTTCATACAGATGAACGGGCCTCTAATTGCTGCCTCTGCTACACACAGGCATTGTTCCTCAAGTGAGTCAGATAAAACAAACCACATGGTGCGTGTGTGCCGGCCGGGGGAGGAAGCAGGTCTCTCATTTACTATCTCCTTGTGTGGTTTGGCAAAGGGCTCTGTGGGATGGGGGCGTGCAGGGCATCCGTCTGGGCGCGAGACCTGGCACTGGCTCAGTTCTGTTACACACTGTGAGGCCCACAGTGCATGCTGCTCCATGCAACCTTATACAGGCTACTTGTATGATGTAAATTGAAGTATACCCGCTATTTAATAACTGACATAAATTGCACAGGCCACCTATTGTTCTAATGCCGCATATTGAATGTTTCATTGCTTTACCAGATCAGAGTGGGGGTGTTTCCGGGTTCAGTCCTGACACTGTTTATTTGACCCTTGTGGCCCTTATAATGATTGTGGGTGTAATACAGTGGAATAACCTAACCGTTAAAGTGCGTGCCACCATGGCGAGATGCCATACCTCAACAACTGGAGCAGCAGGCGGTACAATGTCGAATTAGAGTGGACCACCACAGTGTTTCAGGAAATTTTCTGGAGGCCTTTTCTTTCTCCAAAACATGCATTGGTTTATTTGTCTGTTTGACATGCTTATCACTGATCTATTTACACCCAGAATCTCTATCGACAAATTGGCTCGCAAATCAATAAGAGGATCTTTGTTTACACCCGCGTGCGCAAACGGCCCTCGCTGGGTGGCAAGAAGACAGAGCGGCGCATACTGAAGCATGGATGCGACAAGTACTTTTAAAAGACTCAGTGGGCGAATGGCACTGTATATAAGCACTTTAACGCAAGAAGATCAGAGGAGATATAAAGACAAGCTAAAAATACGTATATGAGACCGAACTGAACAAATTCAAAGCCCATATGAGACCTGGGATGACGAGAAAAAACATTGGTCAGACTCACCTCTCTTTTGGCACAGATCTGCTGGGACTGGGACTCGGAGACATTTATTCTTACTTCAAAAAAAACCCGGGAAACTTCACGCAAGAAGGGTCCGTGGTGAAAATCCATATCTCACGTTTTTCACCACGGTAAAGTGGCCCGGCTTTTCTCCGTCGCGATAAAGTGGTCCACACATTAAAAGCGAGTTGCCCCTTTATGCTGTTACTTACGGTAAACGTGGAACGCGAAGCCGCGTGGATGAGCAACTAAAATGCAATGTTTAAAATGAATCATCACAGTGAACAAGTGTGCAGTGAAAGTAGTTGCAAAACTAAATGTTTTCATGAATTTTTATCCCCCCTTCCCGTTCTTCGTTTACCGTAGGTGACAGCATAAAAGTGCAACCACTTTACCACGGCCGTTTTTTTCTGTTCTTTTCCAAAAGAATTTTAAAAAGAACTTGAACTGTCCCCAGCGGGCCGTACAACCGACCACACAACAAGAACGGACCTTTTGATTTAATAAAAACCTCTTTCCAAACATCTAAAAATAGCGAACTCTCTAGCATCCAGGTAGCTTTCTATGCTGTTTTAAAGTATAAACAACAATGTCACTCCAAGATCCTCCTATAGTGAGAACATAGAGGCATATGAGTTACCATCGAACAACATGGGCTATTGAACATTGTTATTCAATTGGTGCATTAAACCAAACCTTAGCTAATTTAACATTGATTACAGGTATTGTATAAACTATTCAACTGACATACCCATAATGCACCTACACTGCTTTAATGTAAAATGTACCAACCATCTGTTATATCTTTGTTGTCTATATTGGACAATGTGTAAATATAATGAATAATAAATTAGCAATTCTAATATTATCTGTTTTTTTTCTATGAGTGAGTACATGCACACATCCTCTGTTTTCATCTTTTCACAATGTTTTTGGTTTGTCCTTCCTTTACACTGAACAATTCCGTATTAAACTGCTCTATAAACCTGCACATGATCACATTTACACCATTTTAGGAGCCCAATCTTTTGCTCTCACAGTAAGCAAAAGATTTCCTGTCCCTCTGAGAATACAAAAAAAAAAGGTTTGGCGACCAAGCTGTAGAAATTGTGCATTCATTGAGTACAATGTGTTCTATATCCAGAGAGATAGAATTCCTGATGATGTTGGTTTGATCAGATTGATGGGAAACGCTGCAGAGTCTGAGCAGGTGAAGTGTGCTTTCCCTGATGATGCTTTGATGTTTTTTTCTATAGGAGCTCACTAATATTCTCTGGGTTTTGATTGAATACAGAATCTGTTTTAATACAGGTATTTGATGACTTAATGAATTTAATAGAAAGCCTACAGCACCTGCAACCAGTACAAATAGATCATCATGAAGACTGATAAAATTCTAATATATACATTTAACAGAGCAGATTATCAATAAGTGTCCATAGGTAGGATATTGTACAGCGGCAGAAGTGAATAGTGAGGATTGTAGACGATTGACCGGGCTTTAGTGAGGAGGACGTTCATGAGAACAACTGCGGAAGGGAAGAAACTGTTGTTATGCAGCTCCCCTCCTGCCTGAAGGGAGTGGTCTTTGACAGTTGCGCTTACACAATTTTGACATTAAACTGCGTGCTTTTAATATAGCAATAAGAGTGGCAGAAAACCAAGATGACTGAGTGGATAGCATTCAGGCTTCGTGGCAAGATGATCGCAGGTTTGATTCCCATCCTGGCCTGGGCTGTGGACTTTGCATGTTCTTCCCGGTGTCCGAGTGGTTTCCTCCAGACACTCTGGATTCCTCCACCACTGAAAATATGCACCATAATATCATACAATAATCTCAAACATTTTAAAACTAGAATGGTGTGCCATGAGCGAGGGAAAGAAGTGATAACTTTTTAATGAAAGGGATTTTATTATTATTTTGTTACAGATTTGTTTACATGATTTTAAGGGGTTTAAAGACGTAAGGAGTGCAGCATGTGCAGATAATGAACAGATGTTTAGGATTCTTGATGTTGTGAATTCAACATTTTGACCCTTTCTGACAATCGGCCTCTTACACAACCGATTGTGGATGTGTTAACTTTAGTGTATTTATTTGAAACTATTCATGAATTTTTGAATACTTTCTATTCAAATATGTATGTTCTTATGATAACACATATCAAACAACAAAAAATAAAAGAATACACCACTAATTACTATGATGTCAGAGCTTTATTCAAATATTACAATTAGAACAGCCAAAGTAAAGACAGTTTATCTCAAATAATTAGATTTTGTGCAATATTTTCATCCATCCATCCATCCATTTTCTACCCTTTAATCCATTTCTGGGTCAGGGGGGTGACAGTCAGAGATGCCACCCAAGTCTCATAGCACCAGCCCCTCACTGACCCTCTGCAGGTGGTGAGTCCACAGGAGGACGGCTGCTCTCTGAGTGTGAGCATAGCCTTGATCTTTCAGTGGGGGCTTTGGGCAAAGTGGGGTTAAGTGTCTTGCCCAAGGACACAACGACAGCAGTCATCAGTGGGAGTCGATGGAGAAGGTGCAGAGGTGGGAAATGAACCCACGACCTTCTGGCCTTAAGCTACTGAGCTACTGTCGCCCGCAATATTTTCATAATAATATATATTTTATGGGGAAACAAAATCATCCAAAGCGTTTTGTGCAGCAAGTTCTGCAGACTCCAGGTTCGCAGCAGCCACAGCCACTTTAGCATCAATGTGATCAAACCAAGTCCCAATTCAGGAGATGTAGGATACAGAGTTCTAAATTGTTGCGCAATTCCTACAAAATTAGAGTTGTGAAATCATCTTTTTTGTACAAATAGTACCGTGTTTTAGTCTTCCAGAGACAGGAAATGGTTGTGTTGTAAAAGTGATCATGAACTCATTTTGGTAAGTATTGAGAAATAATTAAGAAATAACTATTTTACACTAAAAAGGAACACCCACCACCGCCCTGTTTGTAGTTTTGTTTATTGTTATTTAGCAGAGTATGAGACGCCTCAGGCTGCTTCAGTCTCACAAACACAGATGCTGACTTGGAAGAAAACTGTCGCCTCAAACTAAAAATCTAAGTTCTTGAGCACTTTGTAAAACTGTGATAAAGCATAAACCGTACAAGGATAGTTGAGGGAGATGTTTCATTTTCTTTTGTTCAGAATTGTATTTATTTCTTTGTTATATGTAACTCAGTATAAGTCATTGCTAAATTTAAAATTGATAATAATCAAAGGAGAACATCTAACAAATGTATGTCACGGATGTTCACATTTTCTTGTTTCTTCACAGTTTATAAATAATTTGAGAAGAAAAAATGTCAATTGCAGCTTTAGCTATGTTTATGTAACTATCCAAACAGCAACTTAAGCTTTGATCAATGTCATGGGTAGAAGTTTACTGTAACCATTTACTAACTAATATAACTATCAACTTGCATGATACAATTAGTTCTGGACTAAAAGTAACTAAAAGGTTATTCGAATTACAGGAGTTACATTTTAAAATGTGTGATATTGTAATACAAATACATGACATTATTATTATTCCAGAAACTAATTTTATTACACTATTGGAATAACTTGCCCAACACTGGTCAGAACAAGGCAGACCACATTGATGGGAAATGCTGCAGAGTCTGAGTTTCCCTGATGAGGCAACAGTGTCCTAGTGTCAGTACAAATAGAGCAGATCCACAAGATCATCATCACACTCAACAACTGGGAGCAGTCTCCAACAGATCCTCGTGTCCAGTGTGTGAGAGCTGCAGATCATCATGAAGACTCTGAGTGTGGCTGCTGCTGTGGCTGTGCTGGTTGCATTTGTCTGGATCCAGGAGAGCTGTGGCCAAGCTCCCGCTCAGGTAACAGTCCCAGCTCTGCTCCACAGTAAAGAGCCTTCAGAGCAGCTCTCATTCTGACACTGTCTGCTCTTAGACTGCACACATGGAGGAGCAGGACCAGGACACTGCAGCTGAGCTGGGAGCAGAGGAAGGACCAGAGGAACTCATGGCGGTGAGTTTGTTTCTAGTGGATATTATTTTCTATGTCGTTCTCTGTCAGTGATATTAAATGTGTTTTGTGTCCAGAGCCCTTACTACAAGAGCAGAGAGAAGAGAGGCTTCAAGTGTAAACTCTGCTGTGGCTGCTGCACTCCCGGAGTCTGCGGACTTTGCTGCAAAAAACGATTTTGATGATTGTATTTGCTCATACGTGTTTAATATCATAATATATTGTTTTTCATTAATAAATACTAAATGTTAATTATAATTTGAAGAAGCGGACATTCACTTTTTAATTGAATTGAATTGTGGCCCTCTGCTTGTCAAAGCCTGATCCCACCAGCTCTGATAAGAGTCGTGGGGTCTGGTTATTATGGTGATGGGAGACCCCTGGGGGCACTATAGGTGCCACAGTGGGACGGCTGAGGCTGTAAAGTGAAAAACTGTCATTATGTCTTTTGGAAATACACTTCACCCACATTTTGAGTCTGGTTGTCTTCTGTCAGTCAGTTGTTAATGTGTACATCACTTTGTGATATAGAATCAGGAATCTGGTTATCACTTGATGAATATTGTTTTGTTTATTATCTCCTCCACTTTGACTTTTATTAAAAGCACTACTGTAAGTCTGAAGTAATACCATCATTATTATCATAAATGAAAATTAATTAACATTCTGAGAAAGTGCAGGTAAAGGCAGATACTTTTATTCCCTCTCTCATGACTTCATAACAACATTAGATTCGAGTCGATTTTAGTTGGATCAATACAAATCATTTTAATGCATGTTATAGAGCTCTTCATGACACCCAAAGATTCTTCATGTCTAGTAGTAGACTACTACTACTAGTTTCTTTGCCTCTGTTGTTGGACTCATGAACACTTCATAAACCATCACAGACCTTATGACCGTCACGTATGCTACTGTCACTTTGCTGCACTCTACCACACTCTTAACAGTCTATTGTGTGCACCTAGTGCACCAATAGACTGTTAATAGAAGAAATCCACATCAATTTCTTCAGTAAAATTATTTTTATTCTGCTTTAACTTGTTTGCACCGAAAGCCAAAGCAATTTCCTAGTTTGTGACTTCCTGTTACTCACATGGCAATAAAAAGGATTCTGATTCTGATTTTCTGTTTAATGAAAGTGAATGGAGCCAAAGAGAAACATTGATTTGTTTTTTAAGTAAACAGAATTATTTTGTTGCAGATTATTTTACATGGTTTCATGGGGTTCAAAGACGTAAGGAGTGCAGCATGTGCAGATAATGAACAGATGTTTAGGATTCTTGATGTTGTGAATTGAACATTTTCACTTACAAACATATCGACTGTACGTACCGACCTCTTCAGCCTTAAACCTTTTCATTTTGTTTATACATTGCCCTTTCTGACAATCGGCCTCTTACACAACCGATTGTGAATGTGTTAACTTGAATGTATTTCTTTGAAACGATTCATGAATTTTTGTATATTTTCTATTCAAATATGTATTTTCTTATGATAATACATATCAAACAACGAAAAAAGTAAATACACCACTAATTACTATGATGTCAAAGCTTTAATCAAATATTAAAACTAGAACAGCCACAGTCAAAGTAAAGACAGTTTATCTCAAATAATATGACTTTGTTCAATATTTTCATAATAATTTATATTTATGGGGAAACAAAATCATCCAAAGCGTTTTGTGCAGCAAGTTCTGCAGACTCCAGGTTCGCAGCAGCCACAGCAGAATCTACATTTGCGACGTCTGCTCTCGTAGTAAGGGCTCTGGACACAAAACACATTTAATATCACTGACAGAGAACGACATAGAAAATAATATCCACTAGAAACAAACTCACCGCCATGAGTTCCTCTGGTCCTTCCTCTGCTCCCAGCTCAGCTGCAGTGTCCTGGTCCTGCTCCTCCATGTGTGCAGTCTAAGAGCAGACAGTGTCAGAATGAGAGCTGCTCTGAAGGCTCTTTACTGTGGAGCAGAGCTGGGACTGTTACCTGAGCGGGAGCTTGGCCACAGCTCTCCTGGATCCAGACAAATGCAACCAGCACAGCCACAGCAGCAGCCACACTCAGAGTCTTCATGATGATCTGCAGCTCTCACACACTGGACACGAGGATCTGTTGGAGACTGCTCCCAGTTGTTGAGTGTGATGATGATCCTGTGGATCTGCTCTATTTGTACTGACACTAGGACACTGTTGCCTCATCAGGGAATGCACACTTCATCTGCTCACTCAGACTCCCTCACAACAACATCGCAAAATTGTAATTTAGGAGATATGGATTACTGTGTTCTAAAACTTTGCACATTTCCAAAAAAAATACAAAGTTGTGAAATCAGCTTTGTTGACAAATCCTTTTTTGTACAAATACTACAGCGTTTTTTTCTTTTCTTTCAGAGGCAGGAAATGCTCTTACCATCTTACAATGATGGAAAAAATTACCAATCTGAAGGTTGTGTAAAAGTGAAATAACTGCCAAACAAATTAAAATGTTTGTATATTTCAAATCTTGTTTGTTCCTTGTTATATTGTAGAGTATGACACGTGGCTGCTTCAGTATCTCTAATACAGCTGCTGTTTTGGATGGCAAAACTCTTCAAACTAAAAGTCAATAGTATTTGAGCACTTTGTAAAACTATGATGAAGCATAAACAGCACAAGGGTGGGTGGGGGAGATGTTTCATTCTTGGTTTGGTGGGAACCAGCGTTGGAAGTAACTAGTTACTCATATATTCTAGCTAGTCATATATAATTTTAAAAGGAACTCGGTCTTGTAAAAGTGAAAAATGTTTCACAAAATGTAACAATCAATCACATCAATAAAAAATGTCGGTCAGTTCAAATGTTAATTTGGGCATCTAGAAGACACTAAATCAATAATACAAAAGAAAAGCGCAGTAAAGACAATAGCCCAAAATTATAATTAATGTAACTTATATCTAACTAACTTGCTCTCACTAATGTCTGTTGTCGGTGTGTCCTTGGGCAAGACACTTAACCCCACATTGCCTGGAGCCCCCGCTGAAACACCAAGGCTGTGGCACCACTAACGTAGCAGCCATCTTCCTGTGGACTCCCCCCCTGCAGAGGATCAGAGGGACAGGTGCTATGAGCATTGGGTGGCAGCTCTCACTGTCACTCCCCCGACCCAGAAATGGACTAATAAAGGGGTAAAAATGAATGAATGAATAACTTATAACTATATAAATATCTTGTCCTGAAACAGCCACAAAAACTCAGGGTGATATGATTAGTGTTTTAGGCCAAAAGTAACTCAGAATGACTCCAAGTACAACAGTTGTATTATATTATTACCACTAGAGAAAATTGGTAATAATGTAATACAAATATACTCAGAACAAGGCTGACCACATTGATGGGAAATGCTGCAGAGTCTGAGTTTCCCTGATGAGGCAACAGCGTCCTAGTGTCAGTACAAATAGAGCAGATCCACAGGATCATCATCACACTCAACAACTGGGAGCAGTCTCCAACAGATCCTCGTGTCCAGTGTGTGAGAGCTGCAGATCATCATGAAGACTCTGAGTGTGGCTGCTGCTGTGGCTGTGCTGGTTGCATTTGTCTGGATCCAGGAGAGCTGTGGCCAAGCTCCCGCTCAGGTAACAGTCCCAGCTCTGCTCCACAGTAAAGAGCCTTCAGAGCAGCTCTCATTCTGACACTGTCTGCTCTTAGACTGCACACATGGAGGAGCAGGACCAGGACACTGCAGCTGAGCTGGGAGCAGAGGAAGGACCAGAGGAACTCATGGCAGTGAGTTTGTTTCTAGTGGATGTTATTTTCTATGTTGTTCTCTGTCAGTGATATTAAATGTATTTTGTGTCCAGAGTCCTTACTACAAGAGCAGAGAGAAGAGAGGCTTCAAGTGTAAGATCTGCTGTGGCTGCTGCGCTCCTGGAGTCTGCGGAGTTTGCTGCAGAAAACGATTTGGATGATTGTATTTGCTCATAAATGTAACATATCATAATATATTGTTTTTCATTAATAAATGCAAAATGGATTGAAGAGAATGGGATAATGTTTTTTATCTAATTCAATTTTGGGCCATCTGCTCAAGGTCTTATGCCATTAGATTGTGAAAGCTAAGCTGGGCAAAGTCTTGTTATTTTTGTCAGAATCAGAATCAGAATCATTTTTATTGCCATGTAAGTAACAGGAAGTCACAAACTAGGACTTTGGCTCTCGTTGCAACAGTCAAAGAAGAGACGTAAAGAATAAAGTAAGGTATTTGTGATGGGAGGCCTGTGAGCACCGGGTGCCATGGTGGGACAGCGTTTAATTCTTTTTGTGTAAAAAAAATACTACCATTTTAAGAGACACCTCAAATGTAATTTTCACTCCATAAATCCAAAACACTGATAACAATTTAAGTGATTAGACCATTTGTTTTCTTGTTTATCTTAAATTGTTTTTATGTATCCTTCCTCCCGCTAATGAAGCTGCGATCTCAATCTATTTAGCAAGACTAGCTTCAAGTGCCATTTATGTAAATTAAGAAAAAATATATGTAATCTCAGATGATACATGCTGAATAATATGAATAAACAAGAGTTATTAATACCTTTATTAAACACCATTTATGTGATGCTGTCTGCTCTCTCTTGGTCTCTTTCAAATTTCACTCCTGTGTTTGCAGTCGGTCTGGAGGTAATGGTTCTGACACAATACTGGGAATCTTGCCAAAGCATGTGTAACACAGGAAGAAACTCCAATATGGAGACCAAGGTAATTAGTCCAATAAATGTTTTCACTCGGATGGATGTGAATAAAGCAGTACCCATTATGGCACACTCACTTTTTATTGTGGAAGCCTGTAACGGGGATGGTGTTTTTTGTAAACGGTCAAAGGACAACATCAACATCAAATTTACAAGCGCTTTAACAGAGCAGGAAAAAAAGCTATGCTATTTAAATTCATTTGAGGAATGGCTGTAGCAATATTATTTTTATTTTACATTGCGACCACAATAGGCCATTATTTTCCATATAGAGAAATTGATTAGTTAATAATTCGCTTCCTTGTTTTTTTTTTTATGAGGGAATAGTGTGGTCAAGGCTTTATAATAATACCTCTAATTCTCCACAATTACTGTGTACTGGTTTTTCTTTTCACCGGTTGATGTTAAATTTAGATGTCTCTAGTGTGGCATAGTGGGGTGGTTGTTTTGTCATAGCCTGTCATGACTATAAAAATGTTTGTGAAGCAAAGAAGCCCGAATTCTGTGGTCTTGTGCCAAAAAAGGGTCTTCAGTCACTCTTTCTTGGTGCTTAATGACAGAGTAACACTTTGCTCTTATAGCAGCCATAGTGGATGTTGTTTGGCTGGGGAGCTGTGACATAGGGCTACAAGTAGTAAACAAAGTAGGAAACATCTGCAGAGGAAAGGACCTATTTGTGCCGTATCTTTTGCACATCTCAATAAACGTTGTATATTGCGACCAAAATTAGAAAAGGGATTTATATGTCTCTGGAAAGTTAATGAAGTCGCCTAAAACACAAATCAAAAGCTATTGAAAAAACCCATGTACACTGGTAACACAACGATTTGTACACACACAACCACCAACCCACGCGCAAACACACACACACACACACGCTCACATAATCTCATATAGTTTTCAGATTCAGATTAATTTGATTTGTCATTTGCAGTAAAACCACATTGGAAGACATTTGCAAAAGTCCCCAGTGTGCACAAAACAAAAAAACAAGCTAAAAGCATAGGAATAAAACAAGCTAAAAAAAGTGCAAGAAACAATTGTTTCTGTGAAATCATTTTGACAAAAACAGTTTAAATACAAGTGCAAGATCATTAAAGTGCTTTGTTTAAACTGATAACCGCTCGTGGAAAGAAGATGTTAGCAAAACGAGATGTCCTGCGTCTCAACGAACGATATCGTCTGCCGGAGGGAAGAAGCTGGAACATGCCATTTCCAGGGGGGGCAGAAGAATCACTGATTATTTTAAGAGCTCGATTTAGAGTCTGAATTCATAAAGATCCTCCTGAACAGGAAGCACCTTGTTTAGAGCTCTCCTTTCTTTGGTGTGTTCCCGAACCACACAGTCAGAAAACCAACACGTAAACTTTCAATGGTGCAGTGATAAAAATGAAGCAGGATCTTAGAGTTTGAGGTAAATTCTCAAAGTTTCCGCAGAAAGGAAACACATTGACATGCAATCTATCGTGCTTCATTTGTAGCCCTATTTGTTAAAAACAGTTTAAATCTATCTCAACAGCAGTGAAAATGCTTATTCTCCCAACCACCCAAGAGTATTAGTACTCATAACAGTTTTTTGTTTCTGTTTCTTTTATTTTTTTCTCATTTCGACACCCAGCACAATTATTCCGAGCAGCCGGTGGTCAAAATGAGGCACACTGGAAATTGTTTCTGTTTTATCCATGTCGCTTTACACCCAGCTTTTATAACATAATGTGGCAAGCATTAAACAACAAGGGACTAATGATATATTTTCTCAGCTGGAACGTGGGAATTGCACCACGGACTCAAAACAGCAGCGCGTCTCAGTAAATTAGTGTGCGGTACTAAGTGAAAAGTCAGCAGGATGCCAGAATGTCTTTGGCTTGTGACCCATACTGCAACAGAGAGATATTGAAGCTGCAGAGAAAGGAAGCACACAGTTTGTGAAAAGTTTGAGAAGCAGACGTTTACCCCTGACAGCTCGGAAATATCAGTTTTAATAAGGGGGAAAAGTGGATTTGGCCAGACACCGTTCATGCCATGGAAAGTCATCTGCCATAGGGTGAGGTGACACCCTCCATGACTGTGAACGAGAGGGATTTGGGATCAGGCTGACAAGGCAGAGCTGCAGGCCCCACACAAACTATGGTGCTTGGTTTCTTTTCAAAGCAATTTGTTTCAAATCCTATTAGAGCTTACACAGGGTGCAAGTTAACCACATATCAGGAATATTAGCTGGTATTAACATTTTCCATGTTATAGCGTTTTCAAAAAATGAATAGAGTGTTTAGTAATGGGTAAATGGGATTTAAGCATTCAGTGTGGTTTAACAGTAAACAGCTATTAATGGATTTATTGGATTTAATTCTCCATTATCCAAAACTTGACACCATACCCCTAATGCTTTACAACTTACCTCTCTTAGACTGGATTTTTAATGTGAGATTCTTCTCTTTTTCGTAGGTCAAATAGCGTGGTTTATTTATTAAAAAAAATAAAAAATACTTGGTGACTTCCAGTTTCAAGTCCCTCCAAATCATCATATCAAAATATAATATTGGTGTCATCAGCAACTTGTTGATGTATTTTGACAATGTATTGTAGTTTTGAGATCAATTTTTGTGTAGCAGATCTAAAAACTGCCGTTCACAGACTCTTTCCACCTGATCTGACAGAGTTGTTTTGCAAATACGAATTTCCAAATCAGTCTAGATGTGCAAAGCTTTAAGAGAGATACCCCAAAAGACCGCTGTAATTGTATAAAAATATCCACCTATCTGACATGTGTTGGTGTATCGGTCCACTTTGTGTTCCTCACATTGTTTTCATTAGCTCAGGACCAGGTCACATAAGACTACAGCCGACCTCCTACTCGATAAAACCTCCACATGCTAACAGTTACACAGCCATTTCTTTTAATTGCCTTGTGCTGTTTAATTTGACTTGGACTAATGCTTTTTCAAAGTACCTCTGAAAGTACTTATTTTAAGTCTCTATATGCTCTAATGCTCCGAGCTTAATTGTACCCTGGCTGTCTTACCTGCCAAATCATTCATTTCACTTCTGCCATACTGTTTGGTAAAAGCAGGCCGGAACAGTAAGCCTTCTGAATTGGTGAGGTATTATGGCAGATCATCTCATGCCTCATTGTCATACACAGTGATGTGGAGAATACGTTGAAAATGTATATTTACAGAGTACTACAATTCACGGTTGTATCAAAGTAGCCCAAAGCATCTTAAATACTTTCAAAGTAATATAGTTACTTCTGGTTTAGTAGGTTCGTTTAATAAGACAAAAAACTCTTAAACATAATGTAGTTTATTTCCAACACTGAGCTGTTGTTATGTCATAGTTTCAGCAATAACCAGGCAATGGCCACCCTTTCAAGGATTGCAGTCACCCTGATAAAAAAGGGAACTGCCTTTCTCTATTTAGGAAAGCTGCCATGGCTTTATTGACTTTATCTCTGTCTATTTGGCTGCATTACGACAGATACTGCTCAGTTTGAGGAGGCTCTGAAAGGTCCTACCTCAGCAGTAAAACATCTTTCTGGCCTCTCCATGACAGTGAAAATACAAAGAGACCAATGAGTTACTTGATTACATAAAACAACATTGTTTTTAGGCAATTTTCTTTGGGATTCAGATTCGATTGCTTTACGAATGGCGTGGGGTCTTATGCAATGTGTTAGTTATACAAAGTTGATTGACCTCACAGACAGAAGCTCTAGGGTTCGACTCCCTGGTGGCGCTGGGCCTGATCTCACTGTGTCTGTGTAGGTTTCCTCCGGGTGCTCCAGTGTAACTTCCCACTAAAGGTAAATGTGCCTTCAGAGCATCAGCCATTTTAGTTTGCCCCAGGCAGCTGTGGCAACAATATGTGGGGAGAGAAAATTCACCAAATTATAAAAGGCTTTGTGACCCTGGTTTGTAAAAAGCATTATACCTACAGTACATTAAAAAGATGACTTAGTGACTACAATCGAGTGAGTCTTGACAGGTGTAAGAACGAAGGGAAGCACCTGGAGCTGGAGGTAAGCTGATCTAGAAACGTGGAAATGTGTATTACTATTGCGCAACTTGTGGATTTCCAGTTTAAAACATTTCTAGGTCCGTGCTATGCTCTCTCACCCACCATCACACAATCATTCGGATGTGGCCTGTTGAACACTTGAAGCTGCTGAGACCGGGTGATGGTTTTTCTGATGAAGCAGCTGCTAAGAATAAACAGGAACACTTATCCGGAGGGGTAAGAGGAAAAGTGAGTGTTTATGATCCCAATTACCACCTTTGCTTTAGTGCTGGCTTTAATCATAGCCATATTCTTCTCTCACACTCAACACTCCAGAGCTTAGTGTGATTTATTCAGCCTGAAAACATAAGAAATAAGAAAAAGGAAACAAATTGAACTCAAATTACTGTTTCTCCAGAATTCCCACAAATATAGTTGTTTTGAGGGTTCCCACTTTTTTCTTTTTTTTTTCTTTTAATCTTTTCATAAAGGAACTATGTCTTCTCACAGTCAAACAACCTGTGGCACAAAGCTTTCACCATGATGATCATCATTATAGTTAATCACCATTCATTTCCAGTTTCACAAGAGGCCACAAGATCAAACAGGGTATTTTGAGCATTTTCCTATGGCATGGACTGGAACAACAGTTGGGAGTAATTTAAACAATATGTGGCATATCAACATTCACAGTTACTGAACCATCACGGCCGTTTGCAGATATTGTGATAATGACGGTTACTTGTTTTCTCTTTGGCGCTACCCCACACCAGCACCGCCATCTTGTGGACACAACAGGTAAACCCACCTATACAAGAGAAAGAGATCCTTTATTCGTCCCACAGTGAGAACAGTAGGAATGAGGAGCACACAACACAAGATAAATTACCATGAATAACTCTATACTAAATAAAAAATAAAAATCAACTTCTGCATAAAAAGAAGCACGTCTAACTTGCTTTGGCACAATAAGAAAGCAATCTAAAATCTCCAACTTTAGCATTGGAAGAAGTAAGAATTAAGTTCAAAATATGGAACATACACATACATACATACATTAAAATTAGTCATCTTAACTTTGCTTTCAATTCAACAACAGTATATACAATATTCGAGCAATCCAAGTAAACAAATGCCAAGATCATTTTTGAGTGTGTTTCTTCTTTTCTTCAAGCTGTTGTGAGGGAGGCTGGTCTGCTGGTGAGATGCAGCAGTTCAAACACAGCGGTTCATTAAAGACATCCTGTTGGTTTTGAGGGGAAAAGGGTCTCCATATAGCCCTGCTGCCCCCAAATCCCACTCAGGTCTGACCACATCAGCACAGCCCTAAAATCACAGAGCTGCCAGGCACACAATATGCTTTCCATTTTGTCATTGGTTTTCATACACAGTTTTCAATAGGCAGTATGGGGAGTGTCGATCTGAACTTTGATGTTTTATCTCATCCTAAAGTGGCTGAAATATCAACGTTTCGGTTTCAAGTAAAGGCCAACAGAATATCTTAAGAAGAAACCCAACTTTGTGCATTCAGTATCAGTACACAAATGTGGTTTAGCCGTTGGTGGGTCCTCCTTTGGCAAAGCACACCCTCTTTCCCCAAGTGAAATGTCACTCAGTGCAGAAGAAGGTGAATAGAGCTTCAGTCTGCAGCTCCATGTGTTTCTCTAATATAGCGATGTAGCTTTTTCCACATTTTTGAATATCCCTTAATCCTTGACATTTAGCTGTAAATGTGTTTTTAATGACTAAACCTGTCTGTTACCAAGTACCTTTTGGTTTTCATCCCAGGGTTTAAGGCTCATAAATGCTGTTTTCTGTATATTCTGGACACATCTTGGTGTTAATGCTAGCCCAAAGTATTCCACTTATCTTGGCTTTAGGTTTCTTGATTTCCTTGTCCGTCCTTACTTTTCCCTTTGCTGTTTGGAAGAAAAGTGCAAACATTTGATGTATTTCAGTGCAATCCTTCAGCGCTCAAACCTCATAGTTATTCTTTCATTTCATATTTAGTGTGCTGAAGGACCAAATAAAACACAGGCTGTCCAGATACTGACAGACTGCATTATTAAAGTTGTGAGAGAAAGCCGTTGACAAAATAGTACCTATGTACTGTATATCATCTATAACCACATAAATATTTAAGGTAATTTAAAATATAAAGTCCATCCATCCATCCATCCATTCATCCATTTTCTACCCTTTAATCCATTTCTGGGTCAGGGGGGTGGCAGTCAGAGATGCCACCCAAGTCTCATAGCACCAGCCCCACACTGACCCTCTGCAGGTGGTGAGTCCACAGGAGGGCGGCTGCTCTGAGTGTGAGCATAGCCATGATCTTTCAGTGGGGGCTTTGGGCAAAGTGGGGTTAAGTGTCTTGCCCAAGGACACAACGACAGCAGTCAGCAGTGGGAGTTGGTGGAGAAGGTGCAGAGGTGGGAATTGAACCCACTACCTTCTGGCCTTAAGGGCGATGCTCTACCAACTGAGCTACTGTCGCCCCTAAAATATAAAATATACTTTATATAAAATATAAAGTCCTTTAAATAAAACCCTCTCTTTCTAATCTACTACATGCCACAAAACCACAAAAAATATGCACAGTAAAATAATCCAAATAACTATTACAGTTTTGGCTCTGATGACAAATAACAACAAACAATATGTAGTATTCTGTATTCATTTATGGGGTTTTTTATGGTGAAGTCAGGTACCCCAGCTTTAAGACAATTCCCTTTAATAAAAATAGAAGATTTAGTGATTTGTGTTGTTGCTTTATTGAAAAACAGCTAATCATTCAACTCTATGGTTCACATGTAATGTATAGTTACATATATAGTTACATTACATACGCTCTGCCATTAAAAAAAGAAACAACTATAAAGCAAAAAATATTTAAATGGATACATGAAAGGAACTTATTTTGCAAACGCAAGATAAGATAAGATAAACCTTATTCGTCTCTCAGTGGGGAAAAAAACGGAAGTTTCAGGTTGACTACCAAACAAACGTCGAATGGCTTTTGCATTATACTCTTGATACGCTTTGTCAACAAATCAAATTAATTATCTTATTGGCATGCGAAAAATAAAAATAATCTAGTATATCTTTTTTTAAAACTATTTTACTTTATTAAATTCCAAAATACAAGTATCAGGGATTTTTGAATATACAGTGTTTATTCGTCATCAGAGTACAAAAACAGAGCTTCACAAAGGATCCAGTCATTACCTTAGTGTGCAAAGTATTCACAAAAAGATTACATTTGAAGTTGTCTGATTTTTTTGAGAGTTTTTCAGGAAATAATCCAACATTCCTTGCTAAGGCCGATGATCGAGTGGCCTTCACATCACTGGAAAAACTGGACTGGGTCAAGCTGCAGATGTCCCTTGGCTTTAGGTTTTTATGCAGGTTTGTATTTTAAAAACTTCAAGCAAAAGCAGTGCAGGGCAGAATAAACAGTTTGAGTGTGAATGTGTCTGGATACAGTAGCAGCATGCAGGGACCACGTCCAGACAGCTGGTACCCATATGTTCCCTCTTGTGCTGCTGCGGCCTGTGGCCCGTACTGTGAGGTGCACTGGCATGCGCTGTCTGGGCCTGCACCAATGAGGAGGAGGCCAGAGTGTGCATGTGTGTATCACTGTGGTTATGGTGAAGTCAGTGTGCGCACTTTCAACTGAACTCATTAAATGTGTTGTTTAGTCATATCTCTGTGTATGTGGCCACTTTCCAATTTTGCCTTTCTAATAGGGGAGCAGTTAATAATGTATTTGAATACATAGAACAGACGACATCCAGCCAAGCCAACCCAGTATCTGATTTGAAAGTGACTCATTGTGGGTAAAGTAAAGTCTTTCCAGTCTTTGTTTATGTAAATCATAAAGACAGCAGATGACGTTTGCACCCAAATTTCCATCATGACTTTTATGGCTTTATTATGTCTTTAAATGCACAAGCTTCTTATGTTTTCAACAGAAAAAAGTGTGTGCTTTGGATCAAGTGTCTGTGAGTGTACTCCATGTACAATCATGAATTGGGGGTCCTTTTCTACGTTCAATAGTTTGACATTTTGGGGGTAACTGGTAAATGTCAAAAGTCAGAATTGTCTTAGTTTAGAGCTAATTTCTCTGTAACGTTTGGGCCAATCCACAGAAAACTATCCACAAAGTTCCACATCTTCTTTGTGAGTATACGAAGTGACAATATAAAAAAAATCTTCTTAATTTACTTTTTTTGTATTGCACAATTAATTATTTGAAATTCTTAATAAAGACTACTACTACTAAAATGATGTTGTCCAATATGAAAAATGTTCAGGATAATATTGATTGATTAATTTATATAAAACAAGTTTATTTATCTCACAAGGGGGATTCAGTTAGTTAGTTAGTTAGTTGTATTTATTTAAAACCTGCAGAACACAATTTCGTTGATATGGGATTGGATGCTGCAGGTGCTTATTCGTTTCCAAACCAACCCTCACCTTCTTGGTGTGGTTGGTGTCCTCAAACAGACCCACAAGGCAGAGACGGTGCTCTATCATGGGTTTGTGAATCTATCATATCTGGGAAAACATTTGAGGAACTTCTTTCAAAAAATACTTCTTTCCCTTTTAATGGAACCTGCTCTAGGTGAGGCACAATTCTACAACATGAATGCAATGTACTCAAAACTTTTCTTACATGGGAGTGTAGAAGACTAGTTAAATAGTCATTGTCCTCAACCCAAAAAGCTTCTATGGTTCTGTATCTTCTGTCCAAGAACATGCACTTTTAATTTTGACCGCTAGAGTGCAGTGCTGTTGTGTAAAATCACTCTGCAGACATCCAATGGCCACTGGGTTATTATTTAACCAGAAAGGGTTGATTTTTTACAAAAAGTGGTAAATAATAAACAATCACCATGCATCTAATCTATGAGGGTCAGGGCTGTAATGGAAACATTAGTTGCATTAGGCTCTTCTGCCCTGGACCTGCATGTGTGATTTAAAGTGTATAAAGTGAAAACAAATAAATAAAAATAATAATGATGGAAAATAAATCTGCACGGTTGGATGGTTGGATTAGTATTTGGAAGTACTGTAACTACAGTACAAGAGCATTTACATAAGGTTTTTAGGAGTCATCAGATGAATGTGGACGGATTGCTGCACCAATGGATAGGGCCAATTATATTTTTTTTATTATGATGAGACCTTTTCTGCAATTTGGCGACTGTGTTTATGTTTTCTCCCCCAAAGTAATATCTGCCACAGATATTCTTACGGCTGCTCATCCACCACAAGCATAGTCCCCTCGCTCTCTCTGGAGTGGTGCATTTCCCGCCGCAGCATCCTCCACATGCGGACAGCCGAGGACCATCAGGTAATGACTTTCGATCGCCTCCGCTGCTCTGCACGGCAGCACTCGGGATCCCTGTCCCGTGAGCCTCACAGTCTGTGTGTGATATAGTGTCAGTGTCTGTTATCCACAGCTGGAGTGTGGAGGTGAGACAGGAGCCTATGTCAGCAGAGCTCAGATGATGCAGATTCCCGCGGCTGCAGCAGAGGCTCAGGTCGGGATCAGAGGAGTGGCTTCACCGCGGGACTCTCAGCTCCGGGACTCTCAGCTCCGGGACTCTCAGCTCCGGGACTCTCAGCTCCGAGACTCTCAGCTCCGGGACACTTTATGACTTTAGGCCCGCGACAAGATTCACTCTGACGGAAGCCCCGCTGTTTGCCTGTTCCTGGTGTTACTGCAGTCGAAGGTAAGAGAAGGTTCTGTAGCCTCCGCAGACTGTGCTGGTACTGTACCATAGATTGTGCTGGTACCATAGACTGTGCTGGTACCATAGACTGTGCTGGTACCATAGACTGTGCTGGTACCATAGACTGTGCTGGTACTGTACCATAGACTGTGCTGGTACCATATACTGTGCTGGTACTGTACCATAGACTGTGCTGGTACCATATACTGTGCTGGTACCATATACTGTGCTGGTACCATATTGTTGACAGATTGTGCTGGTACCATAGACTGTGCTGGTACTGTACCATAGACTGTGCTGGTACCATAGACTGTGCTGGTACTGTACCATAGACTGTGCTGGTACCATATACTGTGCTGGTACTGTACCATAGACTGTGCTGGTACCATATACTGTGCTGGTACCATATACTGTGCTGGTACCATATTGTTGACAGATTGTGCTGGTACCATAGACTGTGCTGGTACTGTACCATAGACTGTGCTGGTACCATAGACTGTGCTGGTACCTGTCTTCTGGCGGTGGGAGCCACAGCAGCAGGTGCAGCTAGCCAAACATGATGAAGCTAATCGTCAGAGAAAGTTCTGCACATGTGTACTTGTTTACTTCTGTGCTTCGTTAACGCAAAGGTCACGGTGTTTACAGAGGTCACTGCAGGAAGAGACAATGGTCTCTTTCTCTCCAGTTAGAGTCATTTTTCTCCTTCACCTTCATGTCGAATGTGACTGTAGCTGTTTATTGCAGACAAACTGTGTTGTTCTGTACTGTCGAGGTCTGGTAAATCATTACAGGGTCGTTTATCAGTCACACTGGATCACATTTGGACCATGTATAGTCTTGACTTAGTTGTAATAGTATTTTTTTGAAGTTTTCTTGGTGTTTCATTTTCGTTTCATGTATTTTTTTTCAGGTTTATACAGGATTCAATAGGCCTGTTGTTTGAGTGGGAAGAAGTAAGGCTTACAAACTCTCACTCCATTTGCATACACACACACACTGTACGTTCACCTTAGCTGCCTGGTACTATTTCAACAATGACAACAATTATAAATTAAATTGTTTAATGTCAAGGGCGACAGTAGCTCAGTTGGTAGAGCATTGGCCTTCAGGCCTGAGGGTCGCGGGTTCAATTCCCACCTCTACACCTTCTCCACCGACTCCCACTGATGACTGCTGTCGTTGTGTCCTTGGGCAAGACACTTAACCCCACTTTGCCCAAAGCCCCCACTGAAAGATCAAGGCTATTCTCACACTCAGAGAGCAGCCGCCCTCCTGTGGACTCACCACCTGCAGAGGGTCAGTGAGGGGCTGGTGCTATGAGACTTGGGTGGCATCTCTGACTGCCACCCCCCTGACCCAGAAATGGATTAAAGGGTAGAAAATGGATGGATGGATGGATGTTTAATGTCAGTAATCTCTATCTATCCTCATACTCATCACCATCATCATGTTCATGTCGTGTAAAGTCATGAAGATTTTATTATTATTATTATTATTATTTTATGTAGGCATAGTCACATGTGTTTCCTTCTTGGTGACAAAATGCACCACAGTAGCCAACTCGCACCAGCAGGTCCGGTGGTCTTAGCTCCCACCGAGCTTTGACGGGACCAGTGAACGCCACAGCATCAGAGGACAGAGGCCAACGCTCATAATAGCTCCTCCAATAGTGCTTCGAGCCACTACACCATCAAGCACACTCTTCCACACAACCCAATCAATACCATAATTGTTTATTTGCTTTGATTTTTTTCTTTCCCTTTTTGTTTATTTAATTATTTTTGCATTTCATTTACAGTGAAAGTAGGTATATCCAATAGTGCCATATTTATTTATTTATTTATTTATTTAAGGATAGCCCCATTGAGATAAACTATCTCTTTTTCAAGGGGGTCCTTGAAAAATATCTCACCGGAGCATCAGAGAACTCCATCGTGAGGCAATGGAATGACATTTATGTTGTTCTCATCCATGTGACGGTCAAAACTGAAACAAATTAATTACATTGTCTCTGGTTGATGTCTTTCTCTTTCCCATTTTCCAACACTTTCTCTGTCTAACTTAATGTCTACTCCCAGAAGCATATTATTGTATTTCACTCTCTTAACAGGAGCACACGCAGTGCTCGTTTCTCAAGAGCAAGGATAAAACACTAACTTCATAACTAATTTCTGAAGGCCCCATACTCATTAACATTTCATTTTGCACAAGTTCATCTTTCCTCCAGTCATTTGCCAGAGCCCTTTGCGTATGAAACTCACACTTTGTATTTTACTGTACACAGTTATAAAACTAATAATTAATGAATAAAATAATACCTTTTCCTTTAAGTTATCATTCTCAATACTTTGGTTGCATCTGGCAATACCACAATTACTGTATGCAACAACATTGTAAATGTTTTCCTTCAAATTTCAACACTTCTATTAGAAAATTGATTTTATCATGTATAAACCCATTTTCCCATTACAGAACTTTCTTTGAGTAAAAGTTAAAAATTAAGGTTTAACCCCGGGGTTTTCAATCTTTTCAGTCAGGGCTGCACTGTGGTTGCAAAGTGGTAGTTTGCAAAATTAATGATTCCCAAAGATGATTAAAAAAAATCCAGACACAATGTGCAACAAAATAGCTACCAAGTAACTTCTGTTCATAGTGCGGTGGTTTCATCAGGAAAAACAATGAAGACGTGAATTGTGTTCACTACGTTGATGTTTTTAAAGACACAAGTGCTCACCTTTCAGGATCTAGCCACAAAAAATATACTTATTATACAAAACAACTACTTTTTATTGTATTTCAGGAGATGGCAACACGAAGGGATAGACGCAAGGACACTGCTCCCAGTCGGATCCCACTGGAGGAGGGTCTTGGAGAGAGAAGCAGCGCTCCGTGTCCAGGAGACACTTTGCCCTGGAATCTGCCCAAACACCAGAGGGTCAAACGCTCCAAGTCCGCCTCAGGGGACGTCCTCGACGCTGCAGAGAGGGCTGTCATACGAATTGCAGGTTAGTCAACTCATTCATGTAATATCATATACTGTATAATATATATATTTATATTTATATATATATATATATATATATATATATATATATATATATATATATAATGTATAGTGGACAGTATCTCAGCATGTCACGCGGAAGACCGTGATTCGATTCCCCGATGGGGAGCCATGATGGCAACATCAGGAAAAAAAGAACACGAAAAGCTTGAGAAATACCAAGGGCTCAAAGAGATGATGGAGAGGGCCTGGAGGGTAAAGGTGACAGTAGTGCCCGTGGTGATCGGTGCACAGCCCCGAACCACACCGCCCCGCACCAAGCCGCAACGCGCCGCAACGCGCCGCTCCACAACCCCCCCACACTACGCCGCACCACACCGTACCACGCAACACCGTGCAACGCAGGTGGGGCCGCTGTGTGATGATTTGTTGCTGTTGCCATTGAAGAACGTTAGTCAAATTGTAAGGAATATGATGATTAGAGCTGTTTGGCACCCCATGTAAAACTTTGCCTCAATCTGTAGGGGGCGCTATTGGGCCAATTTAAAATATTTCACAATGAACAGCAATAATTTTCATACATGTCGGTTGGAAAGCGACTCCTCCTCGGCCGTTTCACCGATTCGCCTCAAAATCGCTCCAGATCATCTCAACACATTTACCTTGAAAATGACTTCGGCGATTTTTCATCAGTGAAACGTTGTTCGAACAGGGGAGCTGCAAAATGTGACCTTTTTTTGGCCGTTTTGGGCAATATTAAATTTGCTCCCGTTTGCACATACAAAGTCGGATTTGCACCAAACTTTAATACATTGTTTAACTCTAGGGTCTAGGTCAGGGGTCGGGAACCCAAAATGTTCAAAGAGCCATAATTGACAAAAAAACTAAAAACAACATCTGTCTGGAGCCGCAAAAAAATAACAACCTTGTGTAAGGCTTTTATGAAGGTAACACAGGACGCAAGTATTAGCTATATTAGCCTAATATCTAAATGACAAAGTAAAGGCTACAAATACATAATAATCATTAATGATTATCAAATGTGTATTTTCACTGCAGCGTGTCGCACCACGCGTGTCGTGAATGACGCAACATGTGACAACTCTGCTTTAGTTTAACTTCCATTTTTTTTGCCTTCATGCAATTATAGAAATACAGTAAATCAATCTGCTTTGGGCTCAGAGGTCACATACCTGCATCACTATCTGTTCATATCCATCACGTCACAGGCTGAAGTTTGCTGGAGCTGAATTAAAATCCTTAATGGCCGTTTCTTTCACCATCTTTGAGAAGGTTTTGAAGTCTGAAAATAGGTGCTCTGAATTTTTGATGAATGAATCCTTCACGTAATCACCGTTTACGTTGTTTTGCGCGTCATTGTTCCTCGTGTTGCAACAAAACTTTTCATTACAAACATGAAGCAGTCCTTCCTCATTGACTGAAAGAAAATGTTCATTCTCATTCTTAGTCCAGTCTTGTTATCGACTCTTTCTCGTTTTAGCTTTGGGATCCATGTGCACTTACAGTCTATCATGCACACACGCCGGTTTGTTTACAGCAGCGGCCGCATGGGGCGGGGCCGCGTGACCGCGCGTCATAGGATATGACGCACTACGTTGACAGAAATGTTGAAATTAGATATTACTTATACATATTTTTACAGCATTTAAAAACGTAAAGATTGTTTTTCCTCCTACAGAAACCACATTCAAACTAGAAATAAAATATAGCCCTCACACTCCATTTTCAGACATTTTTGAAAAGGCTCCAGGAGCCACTCCAGGAGCACTCAAGAGCCGCATGCGGCTCCGGAGCCGCGGGTTGCCGACCCCTGGTCTAGGTCAATTGAAAGAGAAATAAAAGAACTTGGCTCATTAGTGCCCCTACAGATGGAGTCAAAGTTTTCAGAGTTTTTCATACCAAAAACTCTGAAATAGTCTGTAGGGGGCGTTAATGAGCCAAGTTCAATTATTTCACTTTCAAATGACCTAGACCCTAGAGTTGAACCATGGATTCAAGTTTTGTGCAAATCGGAATTTGTATGTGTAAACGGGAGCAAATAGAAGGTTGTGAAAAACGGCCAATAAACACTCACATTTTGCCGCTCCGCTGCTCAAACAACGTTTCACTGATCAAAAATCCCTGAGCTCATTTTGATGGTACATGTGTTTAGACAATGTGGAGTGATATGGAGGCCAATCGGTGAAGCGGCCGAGGAGGAGTCGCTTTCCAACCGACATGTATGAAAACTTTTGCTGTTCATTTTTCCATTTTGCAGTGAAATTTATGGGCCTCCTGTTTGTCAGAGGGCGGGGCCATGATAACATTTCGGTCGTATCTTGACTTGAGGAACATGTGTACCGAATTTCATGGCTCTACGACAAACTTGACCTCTGAAACTCCTATTGGCTGTTGTAGGTGGCGCTGTTCTGGCATTTTTTGAGTCCCATAAAAATAAACACCAAAATATCAAATTTTTCACCAGGTCTGATGTTTGGGCAAAATTTTACAACTTTTCATGCATGTTCAGGGGGTGAAATTAAGGCTCAAAGTGCAGAATTTGACATCTCTCGAGCAAAAACAATAGGCCCTTTCCCCGTTCAGGGCTAGGGCCTAAATATACTGTATTGACAGATGACTTGGCAACTGGACAAAGCCCTATTGATCAACTTCAGATTACAAAGAGCACTGACTCTTTAGACTTATAATAGATAATATTTTACTGTAGGCCTGTCACAACTATTACTATATGGACAAAATAATTACTAAATCGAGTGATCATTCAACAACTGATGGATTAAACCATAGAATTTGGTCTTGTTTCAGTTGGATTGTATTGTAGTTGCACCAGTGGCAATAAAGTGATTTCATTATTATTGTTTATCCCAATGATTTTCTAAAACAGTTTATATTGTTCACCAAAATGAGTTATTGTGACAGACCTTATTATTTGCTTTAGCTTGTCAGATGCTTTGTAATGTATACATCTTTGGATCACAAAAGGTGGAAGGGCTGGTAGAATTTGTTGTGGCGTCATTTGTCCACCAGGAGTCACTGTAGACCCATACTCCCCCATCTCTGTCTTAGCTTCACTTTTTGGAAAATGTGGCTCATTTCCTATAACTTCAAATACCAGTGAATACAATGTGTCTCTTGTTCTTTTTTTGCCATTTTCACAAAACATACAAATTTCATAAAGAGCTGAATATGACATTTGAACTGACATTAGAATATTTCTCTTTTTCAACATGTACAAAGGAATCTAGTTACTACTGATGACAATAATTCATATTCACAGGAGGAATTTTATTTGCGCTTTGTAGTACCTCAGCTTGATTATACAGGTATATTTTAGGCTAGTATATGTTTTTTTTTTCTCCCACACACTCGTAATACAAACAGCAGCTTGTTGTACATTCCTTCATGATAACACCTTTTAGATTATTATTGCTGGATTTTTCATTTCAGTACGTGACTATGCGCTTAGTATCAAATACTTTGTTGCTCATAAACAGAGTTTGTTTTGCCCATGTGTTTTCCGTCAGCTGCTTCAGTAATCCTCCCAACACTTGGACGGAGAAGATGTGTGATATCATATGATTGTGTTCCTTGCATCACACAGTTATGAAATTCATTCATGATCATTTTGGACCAACTCAAAACAACATGAAAGGGAAAAGTTAACTCGCCATTTATTCTACATTTCTGTTGTATTATAGTTTCATTGTTTCGAAGATGCTTTGTTGTCGTAACCCCTGTTTATCTGAATAGCTTTAACCAGGATTTAACAAAGAATTAACATTATGAAATCAAATATAACTGAAGTCATGAGTTCTTGGCTTATGTCACCTGGGTCTGTGATTGAATCCTTCCAGGGTCTGTGATGTAATCAATCAAGTATGATAACAATTGATGATGAGCCCTTTGTCCCATGATTGGTGTTTGAAGTCCCTTGATGTGATCCCCAACTGGACTGTATATATACCTTGGTTGTAGGTTGATCCTGGCTCATTTCATAGCATGCAGATCAGAGACCAGAGCTCTGTTGTGTCTCAATAAACTTCACCTGACAAGAAACCTGTGGTCCACCATCCTTCTTCCATCGACATTCCTAACTCGTGACAACAATAACATTAAACTCTTTGAATCATTAAGCAGTTTGTCTTAGGCGGCATGGTGGTGGAGTGGATAGCACTCTCGCCTTCTCAGCAAGAAGGTCCTGGGTTCGAATCCTGGTCGGAACAGGGCCTTTCTGAGTGTAGTTTGCATGTTCTCCCCATGTCTGCGTAGGTTTCCTCCGGGTTTCCCCTACCACTAAAAACATGCACAATAGGTATGAATGTAAATGAGTGAGTGAATGAATGGTGTTGATTGGGGGATGATGCGCCAGTGTGTTCGGCGACTCGCTTCTGTCATCACTGTGTGTGGAATAATTGGAACAATATCTGAACTCTTAACGTTGTAAAGCGCTTTGGGTGACCTTGGTCTGTAAAATGCGCTATATAATTAAACATTACTTACTTACTCACTTACATGAATATATCAAAGTCAAACTGTGATATATTCATATCACAGTTCTTTAAAAATACAAACCTGCAACAATCTCTAAACCAGTGAAACATAGCATCTGTCTGGAGCCTGGACATAAATATTATGTTTCCTTCCTCGGCCAGCTTTGTATTTTTATGCTCTTATGTATTCAAGAGCATAATCCTGAGGCTGAGCAGGATTCTCTAAGTAAGCCGACAGTGACTGCCTAAAATGGTGCTTCTCTCTCAGAAGAGATACAGAAAAAGTACAAAACCAAACAGTATGTGTGAACAATGAATATGTCAAACGTATCTGTATGAATCTGTTGTATATCTGAGGTATTTTACAGGACATGTTCAGCATACCTTGTGCCTGCAAATTTTCTTTATACTTGTGAGTTTTTATTCGAGCATTTCTAATTTACATGAATTCATTCAATCAAGATCAGTGTGAATGTTTATTCCTCTGTAAACTGTGACTTACGTAATCACGTTATGTTTCCGCTGAGGGAAGTGGCCAGGCTGCTGTCAGGTCGGCCTTGGCTGGAGAATGGCCTGATACTGTGATCTTCCTTTTCCTCAATCATCCTGGAAGTGTGTGTGTACTGTGGGTATTGTCTGACTGTTTATTGTAATTTAATGGTTTTTCATCTGGCTTCTAATTAATCTTTTATGTCAAAATGTCCACGTTGGCAAACTGTATCTGTCTCAGTAAAGCAGTTATCTAAGGCCCTGTTTAGACGGAGACGCTGAGGAGACGCTGCAAAGCAATTAGCCAAAATGACCAGGCTCCTGCACAGCGTTTAGACAGCTGCTGAAAACAATGTAGTTCTATTGCCCGGCCAGTAGTGGGCAGTGGAACTTTACAACACAACACACGCGGCCCCCAGCTCCCCCAGCAGTATATTCACTTCCTCAACAACATCCTCCTCCGGCCACCGCAAAGATGTAAAAGAATGCACCTTCATCATTCTGCAATATATTTCTGTCAACAGAAAGATACCGCGAGTTAGTAGTACCGTACTTACAAGTCGAGCTTCATCGAGCTTATTTTATCTTGTGCTGTGTGCTACTCTTTCCTACTGTTCTATAACTAAAAATTCCCCACTGTGGGACGAATAAAGGATCTCTTAATCTTACTCTATTATCAATGGGATCTGCGTCTTAGGGCCAAATAGTGCTTCACATATTTACACCAACACACGTTTTCTCCAAGTTGACATGATTCCAACACTTTTAGTCGCAGGAGAGGCTGTGCGCTGTGATTTTCTGTTTTGATTCGTCCATCACCTCCTGGATTTTATTAATATTTTTGACGTTTGAAGAAACAGCATTTTTATTGTGTATTGTTTGCCCTGTATTGACAACATTATTTTAGAAACCTTTTAAAATAAAAAGACGGGCTTCTGCATCATCCTCGTCATCGATGTTGTGTTCGTCACAGATGTGGACCCGGGTGTTTTTTTTGCCTCTCAAGAATGAAAGAGAAAGATCGCTGTCCAACTAAAGCTTTAATCAATTAAAAAACTTCTGAGCATGTAAATGAAAGCCAAATAGCACTATAATAATATCTAAAGCAGAGAAAAGTCATAATGCGTAAAATGGGACCTTCAAATTATTTGCGTTTGTGTAGTCATGCTTATGACAGGTCGTCAGGGCATCTGGACATCTGGACAGTATTCAGTGCTTGGCCTGTAGCTTGATGCTGTTGGGAGTTACAAGGGCTTGTTTACAACTCAGTAGAAAAGCAGTGTCTTCTTAATTGCAGAGAAAATGTGTGTACACAGAGCAGTGTCATTGAGCCGGCAGTACTCCCCAGTCCACACGAACCCACAGGTTCTATATCTCCGCATGTTGAAAAAGTAATCCGTCAAACTAACTCAATTTACAGTACAGATCATTGAATTTCTATCATTTGTCTGACACTGTAAACCCTGTCCTTCCCGCTTGACGACATACAGTAATTTGTTTAACATCTGTCGGGCTCTGGTTTGAGTCAAGTGTTACTAGAGCACCCTGCTGCTGATCTGGGCCTTCGGTATTGCTGCGTTGACGCTTGGCAAGCACTCCTCCTCCTCTCCTCTCCTCTCCACTGCGCCTTTACAGCCTCAAGTTTTATGTGCTAGTCTGGTGTGCTTGTCTCTTTAAGAGGGAGTGGCTTGACTCGTATAGGAGCATGTGTAGAAGCTTGCTATGGGAAGGTAGTGGGACTAGGGGGGTTGTCCCGGGCTGTGAGATGAAGTTGAGGGATTTTGTGGAGGGCTCACACACATCTGAGAAGGCAGGGAGGACAGCCGTGGGCATATCCTCTCATTTATTTCAACAGAGAGGCTGAGTGTGAGTGACCCCAGCAGCATGGCCATGTACCAACCTGCCTATCTGCCTCCAGACGCTGAAGAGCAAGACTTCATCCAGGCTTATGAAAATGTCAGAGAAAAATATAAAGGTATTGCAATAATCCTATCTTCTATAGAATGCGTATTGTGTCAGTGGCATGTGTGTTTATTTAAAGGGATGTGTCTCGCCTTGATGTCTATTTTTGGATGTATTGACATAGAACAGGTGCAAATACATGGTTTTTGTATTGTCTGATGTGTTTTTGTGACATGCGTGTCATCTGTCCATGGGTTGTTGTTATTATTGGTTGCTGCACATGCTCAATACCTCTCCCAAATGCTGAGTCTGGCGGATTTACCTCGCTTTGATATGTGACTATAGCAACTTGGCCGCTGTGGTGGACCTCTGACCCCAGCTGGTCTAAGAGGGGGTTAGCTTGTAAGTCCTGATTGTTATCCTAAACTCCAGCAGACATTAACAGGTGCGCTTCAGCCAAAGTGAAATGTGTTATTGTGACTTTGGGGAGTTTTTCTGTTGATTTTAATCAAAAATTGACTCTTGTAATTCCCTAAAAATGTCCAGCACAGTCAGAGTTGTAGAAGTTCCTCGCTTTGATCTGCACCAATGAAACAACATGATCAACTGTGAACTTTGGAAACACAGCCTTTCGTTGCTCGTGGTTCTGTCTCCTGTCTTTAGCTGATGTCATGTCCATCCCTTTTGGCTGCAGATTATACACTTTCACTTTTCCCTTTCCAATGTCCGGCCTGTTCCAACAGATAAGAAACACAGAGAGCTCTATAAATGTTGGCCATGATTACTCTTCTTTTTTCCCAGCAGAAACTTCATGCTGAATCATTGTTGTTTCATTTTTACAAACTATGATAATGAACAAGGTCAAAATTGTTGTATCGCAACAAATGCAGTGAGTTAAGAAAGACACATATTATTATTGTCCAAGCGTGCAATATGGTGAACAACACTAAAGGTTAATTAATGTCCACAAATCCAGTATTGCATACTTGAAGCTGGGATCCTAACTTTCGGCCCCACATCTTCAGATCAGCAATTTCAGTGAAAAAGAGAGCATCACCCTCAGTCAACCAGTTAGATCCTGATATGTGTAATATTATCGCAATATTAGTACATTACATATTATATTATGAAGTATGTTATCATGTACTACTGCAAGCAGTGGTCTGATTATTTTCACAAATTTACTTTTTGTTGGTACAAACAAAATGTAAAACGAAAAGATAAAAAAAGTTAGGTTCTCCGTCTTTAAATCCAGCTTTAAAGCTGGAGTAACAGCTTAATTGTTTGCTATTTATTGTTGGTGTTTTACATTTTTTTGTTAGAAATGAGAGATAATATTTTGAGAAAATTGTTGCAATGCACAGTTCAAGAATAGAAACAATCTAAGAAGCATTCAAAAACAAGATGCATAGTGAACACATGTGTATCTGTGGTACACTTAAAGTACATTTAAGCAGAAAATACAACACTAAGTGAGTTGGATGAATGTGTAATTAGATGTATCCTTTAACTGTAAGCCTCTATGCTGATTTCTTGTTGATAAATACCATAAGAGGTATTTTCCATGACAGTAGTTAGAGCATGTGCTACTCTGAGTCAAACAGTGGATAATGGGAAGCAGGAGCTGTCTCCAGGGCAAGTGTTTATGTTTCAGTATGTTGCTCACACTCCATCAGAGATCCCACTTTCCTTTTTTAGGCACAATGGATATTCAGACATTTTTCTTGATAAATATGGAACAAATTGGTCTATTAGTCCGTGAGGTAGGCCATCATTCTGGTTTGTCTTTAATTTTTTACTTTGAAGGGCTTTGAGGTCGATACATGTGTAACTATTATTTATAACACAATTCTTTTCTTAATAATATTTCTGTCAAATACCTTAAATTCTATAACTATAATCTGCATTCACCCTGGCGTGCGACTGGAAACAATGCGATCAGTGGCCTAATGAGTTTACATTAATGTAGGTTGTGGGTTCGAGCCCACCACGAGTCCTTCTCCACCAACTACCACTGATGTCTGCTGTCGTTGTGTCCTTGGGCAAGACACTTACTGTAAGGCTCCACTGAAGGCTATGCTCTCTTTGACAGAGCAGCCGAACCCCTGTGGACTCACCACCTGCAGGAGGATCAGTGAGGGGCTGGTGCTTTGTGAAGTGGGTGCAGCTCTGCCACCCCCCAATCCAGAAATGGATTAAGGGGAAGAAGAGTTCACCTATATTTTTTAAAACATTGTCCTACACTCATCTTTGATGATGTTATGAACCCACTAACCTGCATTTGACGTTGGATCAGCTTAGTAAATGGAATGATATTACGATAATTGATGTTAGCCCATAGCTGTGAGCTGTCACAAATCATTATAACTCATTGTTTTATGCTTAATTGAAAATACAATATTCTTTGTGTATGAGTGCTGGCACTGTAGCGGCTGTTCATAATTGAATACATGCTTGTCTTTAGTTGATATGTATATTTTACCAAACAAACAAAATCTGAATAAATCAGTGCAGAAAATTGGCAAACTCTTGTTGATTCTTTGTGTGAGAGCCTTGATGCCTGATGATTCTTTGACCCAGCGCTTGTATTTATTGGACTCCTGGTTGATGATTCCTGTGCTGCCCCAGTCTATAATGCAGTTATTGCATTTGCAGTGATCTGATTTTTCTGTTTTTTGTTGTCCTCTCGGGCCCTCTGCCCCTGGGAGGATCAGCTGATAAGGCAACCATGAGTGATGTCGAAACATGTCAAGGTATTGACATTGTTATCTTACTATTGTCTGATGTCAAAGAAACAAAATATGCGTTCCTGAGTCCTCTTTATGTAATTCTGATCATATAGCTTAACAATAATATTACTTCTGGTATGACTTAAGTACATTATCATCTAATCCACTTGCTGTCTCACTGTGCTTTCTAAGTGTAGCTGGACAATACTTGGCTGGAGGTCTCCCCACTGTCCTCTAATGTAATTTGTGACAGCAGCTGATGCCGATGTTACTTTGCGTCCCTTGCAGGGGGGTGGGGGTAGTCTACCCCTGTGTCCCGCACTCATGGCCCTGTCCTCTGCCCTCTAAAGCTTTAAATAACAACTCTATAGCCCAGTCCTTTACAGTCGACCAATTAAACATGTATTTTTGGCAGGTTGATTGTCGGCTTTGGGTCATATGAATTCCAATTTCTACTTGGCTGAAAAATAAAGCAGTTGTGAATAATTAAGGGGTCAATGATGAGTGAGACATTTCTTCACTGTGACCAGAATAGAAATTATATTGTCCCTGTGACTGTGTGACAATTCAAAAGTGTCATTATAACACATTTTGAATGGGAATCGTTTGTCACTGACCACACAACTCTAGGAAAAAGTTATAAAATGATCAATATTATAAAATTATATTAAATGCATATGGTCAGTGAAATTGTAAGAATATTAGAACATTGATTT
The DNA here is from genome assembly GCA_964034765.1 of Knipowitschia caucasica. Lineage (NCBI taxonomy): Eukaryota > Metazoa > Chordata > Actinopteri > Gobiiformes > Gobiidae > Knipowitschia > Knipowitschia caucasica. Next base: position 12,052,187 of record OZ035829.1, read on the forward strand.
TGTCAATTACATTGTTTTATGAATATAGCTTTATTCTGAATATCACCGAAATAAAGAGTAACTGTACCTAAATACAGCAACTCAAAATAGTATATTCTCAGTACTTCTCAGTACCACTATAGTTCATTTGTTTGTGGTTTGAAAAGACCAGATACTTCATTCACCTTTTTTAAGGCCATATCTGAGTTTGGTCTTGTGGGAAGTAATGTGTCAAGCCCTTTTCTGAGTGATTGTGTCAGAGGGGCAGCTGTTATACAGGATACGTGTCTTTTTTTGGATGGTTGCCACAGGTTGAGCAGGTCAAATGAAGATGATGTTGCCAGAATTCCAGACTCTAAACAATCATAGTAGTGTCAGGTCTATATGAACTTAACCCAGACTGTGTCAAAGACAATGCATACGGGCAAGGAAGGAAAATGACAACGCAAACAAAAATAAAACAATGTCCACAAACGACTTCTCAAGACTAGAATATCAAAATCGTGTTCTACTACGTAAAACATCAGAACAAAACAATGTTTGGTAAAAGTCACATTATGCTCTACATGTTATTTTTCTTTGTGCTGTGACTTTACAGGGGGAGTATATATTTTACTTTAATCAATCACCAAACACAGTATATTTTTGTTCTCCCACTGCTGTGGTAAGCATTTCTCCTTTTGGAACCAGTTCCAGCCGCTGTGACAAACCCAAAGTGGTGGATTCAGTCTGAGGTCAGCTGTATGCAGCATCAGTGCCAGGTGAAGCAGTCATGGAAAGTAGACCGTTGGTGGATTTGGCCTGTAATAATTTAAAAGCTTTGAGATATTTCAGTATGTTCCAAAGCAAATGGTTAAAAACTAAAAATGGGTTACGTTTTGAGACGTATTCAAGGAAGTTGTGTCTTGTCTTTTTCTTTTTGTTTCTCGACATTTACCCTTTTTATCCAAAAGGGTTCAACCTGAAGGGAGAATAGCTATAAATATATTAGTTAAATAACCATTTGTTCAATGTATTTTCAAGAAGAAATATTTTTTTACCAGATTGCTGTTCTTTCTGCCAAATACACAACCATTTTTCAGAGAAGCGCTGCTCCTTCTCATCTTGACATTTCATAAGTGTACGTTGATATTTCAACTAGTCTATTATTGACCCCAAAAAACAAACGCTTCTGTTTAAATAGTCTAGACATATTGTCCTTTTGTTTGTCTGCCATATAATCTGACATCCTTAGATCATTTTGAACATTTCAATATTTATCAAAGAACTTCAGGCGCTTCACAACCCTCCACCAAGCCTGGGTCTCCAAAAGCCCCAGTAACTCAATAGCATTGCTTATTGGAGCATGGTCAAAGTTGCCCACACCAAAAATTAGCACATTGCTTTGGTCTTCTCAGGAAATATTCAGTACATGCACAGTGGTTCTACGTCCGCAAGACAAATGAGTCTGACCAATCAGGGCTGACCTTGGAGGGCAGCGTTACAAATAAGGATTCCCCTGTAAATCCAACCTTTGTGAAAGCTGTTGGTTCCCTGTCAGTCGAGGATGAGCAGTTTTTGTTAGCATTACTGTCTACGGAAACATTTCATTTCGAGTGCTTAGAATTAAGGGGGCAGTACGGCGAGTGGCCTTAGGGTACTACTTGCTTAAACCCTTTTTCACTACATCCAAGTGTTATTATAAATCTATGCCCTTTTACAAACAAATATAAAAAATAGATGCAAAGGAACATGTGTTCACAGGAATACATTAGCAAACTTTTGGATATATTGTCCCAAACCTCTTTGAGTAAGCTGTGTGTAATGTTTTGTAACTAATATTATAATCTTACGTATGTACAATTATCTTCTTGAAGAATTGGCTTCAATACTATTCACGTGGCTGTAACATATTGGAGAAAATAAGCGGCCGAACCTTTCCTAAGACTGAAGGCACTTGTTTACAGAAAACCATGAAGTAAACCATCTTGTTTCTTTAACCGAAACAGGAACCTGTGTCACTCCCATGCTCAAATAATTATAGAGCATTTGAACCTCTTAAACTTTAACAATGGAAAGTGCATAATTAGTTTTCTCTCATGTGCTGGCTTAGATGCAATACTCCACCACCATGCACGACTCCCAGCTGCACTGTTCCATATGATGCCTGTTCATTATCCACATAAACCTTCTTTGCCAGTTTCATATACTCCGCCCATTAAAGTGGATCGCAGTCAGCTGTAGCTCCCTGTTCTCCTGCCTCGTATCAACTTCTAATTCTGTAAATGTTAGATGACAATGACCTGTTGTGGTCCTATGCAATCTCTATTGCTTCCATGTTGTAGTAGCATTCACTCAGTGAGTTGCAGCTGTATGTTTATAACATTTAGCACTTGAATTTAACTTTTACTGCTGCTCTTTTTAACCCAAACCAGGCGTTTGCTACTTTTAAATGCAAGTGCCAAAACACATGGTGAGGGGAAGAGGGGGTTTTTGTGTGGAAAAATCCTATGGGTCTCGCACCTGGAAGATACAAAGGCTTACTGTTAAGTGTATCTCTTAACAGTGTCCACTATTTGTCTGGCATTGTAGCTTCAAGGTTTGAGTGAGCTCAGAAAAAAAGTTAATGGTTAAAAGAAACACACACATCGTGACGTAGTACAGCGTCTGACTGCTGCATACCACTGCTGTAATTGGAAAGGTCTTTATAAAGCTGCAAGGGAGTCACCATGTCCAGAACACAGCCTCCTCCTTGGACAGCCCTCCCACAAAATCATGTCTATGTTTTAAGAAATAATAATGTTGAAATCTATTGCAGGCAACTCCTTTTTAAGGAATTTCATAGTACACAGATTATAATTTGACTCTTTCAATACAATGAAAGGCAAGTGTATAGCCAATTCATACACAGGCATTTAAACCTGCTTTACAAAACAATAAATGTAACCTGGCAGGATTACTCATTTATTTGCAGATTTAAACTTTGAATCAGTTAAGTAGAATTGTCTGGACCTGTTTCTCTTCTTCAGTAAGACCATTCCCAATTTCAGGAGCATCACTCTGAAACACAAAAGGCGACATTTATATTTTACCAATATTATGAATAAGCTATTGTCTATTGTCTACAAAACTATTATTTCACCCACAACCAACTCCTCATTCTCTCCATATGATGTGACTTTGTCTGTAAAAATGCGCTATATACATAAAGATTACTTACTGACTCCATTTTAACTAGCTTTGCTTTGAATCAAATGTTTGTTGGGGAGGTGAGTGTGTGAGACGCAGCAGAGCAGCAGCAGCAGCATTGTGCTCAGAGTTCATTTAAACGAAAATGCCCAAACCAAAAACCGAGGCAAAGCAACTTGTAGATTTGGCGGAAGAGGAATATGTAAGCCTCAGCCGAGTCAGCGAGCTAATGGATCAGCAAAAGGAAATGTTTAAAGAACTACTTCAACAACAACAGGAGAACTTCAAGGGTTTCATTAAAATCATTGTGGAGACGACAAACACCCGATTGGATGTAATCACAAAAGACATTCAAGAGCTGAAAACAAGCCTGCATTTTACACAAGGTGAAGTGGACTGTCTTAAGCAAGAGAAATTAAAACTCACTGAGCACACAAAGTCTATACAAAACGACTTTTACAGAGTTTGTGAAACCATGCCTACAATCAATGATAAAATGGAGTACCTGGAGGGGCAAAGCCGCAGAAATAACCTGGTCTTTGACGGATTGGTGGAAGCACCAGGGGAGACCTGGGCAGAAGCGGAGGAAAAAGTAAAACGGCTACTGGCGGAGAAGCTCCAGCTGAACACGGTGGAGGTGGAAAGGGCGCACCGTGTAGGGAGACGTGACAGCGGGGCGGACCGGCCGAGGCCAATCATCGCCAAACTACTGCGCTGGAAAGACCGAGAAGCCATCCTGCAGCGTGCAAAATGTCTCAAAGGATCCAAGATCTTCATAAACGAGGATTACACGGACGCGGTCAAGAAGAAAAGAAGAGAACTGATACCGGAGATGAGAGCCGCACGAGAAAGGGGAGCGATTGCTTTTTTACGCTACGATAAACTAATTGTTCGGCCGCACACCAGCACAGCCAACCAAGCTAACCAAGCTAACCCAACGTAAACAAAATGACAAACTGCTAGAACTGGTATGTTGAAGTGCACAGTTTTCACATGGCCTACAAATTACCTACTATAGGAAGTTCTGACTTGGATCACCCACTAAAGAGAACTGAAACTCTCAATCTGGACTTTGCATACTCTAAGTACGATTTACAGAACAATGAGAGCGAAATTGATCCTGAAATTAACTTTTTTAAGAGAGCCGTTCATGAATGTCAGTATTACACCGAGCACGTTTTCAATGAGAGAGTTACTAATGTAAATCTTTTTTCTGTAATCCACTTCAATAGTCGAAGCCTTAATGCAAATTTCGACCACATCAAGACCTACTTAAAACAATTTTCAAAACCATTTAACGTAATTTTAGTAACAGAGACATGGATTAGTAATGACAGAGAAATGGAGTTTGGTATTGAAGGCTATGAGTTTATAAACGTGAGCAGAAAAAATAAGCAGGGCGGAGGTGTAGCTCTGTTTATAGATTCCAATCTTTGTTATAAAGTACTTGAAAACAAGACAATGACAGTAGATGGTGTACTTGAATGTGTCACAGTAGAAATTGCAAGGAAAAAAATGAAAAATATTATTGTAAGTTGTATTTATAGAACACCTGGGTCTGATATAGATGTTTTTTCTAAATGGATGGAGGAAACATTTTCAAGTTCTAATCAGAACGTCATGTTTGTGGGGGGAGATTTTAACATCGATCTGCTGAACCCAAATAAGCATAGTAAGACAGACGAATTCATAAACACCTTATTCAGTATAGGCTTGTATCCCTTAATAACTAAACCAAGTAGAATCACAACTCATAGTAGTACCTTAATTGATAACATTTTCTCGAATGAAATAGAAAGTGACATAGTTAGCGGACTAATGTTAAATGATATTAGTGATCACCTCCCAGTGTTTGTATTGTACAAAAGTGAAGGTCAGAAAAACTATAACGAAAAAATGTATTGTTTTAAGAGAGTGAAAACAGAGAAAGCCATTGATGCACTTAAAACAGAATTGTTAACCCAAGATTGGAGTGTCATTTACAAAGAGAATGACACTAACAAGGCATATGAGGAGTTTGTGCGAATCTTTCTGAAGATATATGATAAAATCTGCCCAGTGAAAAAATATAGTAATAATAATAGAAAAGGGAAAGTAAAACCATGGATTTCCAAAGGACTACTTAATGCATGCAAGAAAAAGAACTCACTGTACAAAAAATTTATTAAAAATAGAACAACAGAAGCTGAAGATAAATATAAGAAATATAAAAATAAATTAACTAGTATAATTAGAAATTGTAAACAACATTATTACAATAACTTGTTAGATTTCAATAAGAATAATATTAAAGGCCTATGGAATATCTTAAATAGTATAATTAGAAATAAACCAAGAGCGATCAATTATCCGCAATATTTTAAAGATGAAGATAAAACTATAAATAATATGAATAATGTTGTCGATACATTCAATAAGTTCTTTGTAGACGTGGGCCCAAATCTTGCTGCTAAAATTAAGAATGTTGAAAAATACAACTGTGAGCTCATAGACACAAATCCCATGACAATGTTTCTCAATCCTGTTGAGGAGAAAGAGATCCTGGACTTGGTTAAAGGGTGTAAAAATAAAACTTCAACAGATCACTATGACATAGATATGATGACTTTAAAGAGTGTTATTGAAAGTGTTTCTAAGCCACTAACACATATTTGTAATTTATCGTTGAAAACTGGACAATTTCCCGAAAGCATGAAGATTGCTAAAGTGATCCCTCTGTTCAAGTCAGGAGACAAACATCTGTTCACAAACTATAGGCCTGTTTCTCTCTTACCACAATTCTCCAAAATCTTAGAGAAGGTTTTCAACTCCAGACTCGACAGTTTTATAGAAAAACACACATTACTCTCCGATTTTCAGTTTGGTTTTAGAAGCAATCATTCAACTTCACATGCGCTTTTTGACATAATTGAAGATATAACCAATGCTCTAGACAACAGAAAATATGCAATAGGATTATTCATCGACCTAAGTAAAGCCTTTGATACAATAAACCATGAGCTATTAATCAATAAACTGGAACATTATGGGATCAGAGGGGTAGCACTGCAGTGGGTGACTAGTTATTTACAAGATAGGAAGCAATATGTGAGAATGGGTGAATATCAGTCCAGTTATCGAGAGATTGTGTGTGGATTACCTCAAGGTTCCATTTTGGGTCCAAAATTGTTTAATATGTACATCAATGATATTTGTAAAACCTCCCATATACTTAAATTCATCCTATTTGCAGATGATACAAATATTTTTGCATCAGGAGACAATTTAAATCAACTGTGTCAAAAGATTAACTTGGAACTCAAGGGTGTCAGTAAGTGGTTCATACAAAATAAACTATCTCTGAATCTCAGTAAAAGTAAAATGATAATATTTGGCAACTGTAATCCCACTACTCAAGATGTGATACAGATAGAGGGTGCGGTTATAGAGCAGGTACATGAAATCAAATTCCTTGGGGTCATTATAGATGACAAGATTACCTGGAAATCACACATTAAATATATAGCCACTAAGATCTCACGAAGCATTTCAGTCATAGCAAAAGCTAAGCACACTTTAAACATCAGAGCTCTACACACACTATACTGCTCTCTAATTTTGCCCTATTTGAATTACTGCACTGTAGTATGGGGTAGTACCTATAAAAATACTTTAAAGCCGTTGGTGATATTACAAAAAAGAGCTGTGAGACTAATTCATAGAGCCGGGTTTTTGGACCACACAAACTCCTTATTTTTAAAATCAAAAATAATGAAGTTTTGCGACATTTTTGAGTTCCAGTCAGTACAGATGTTATACAAAGCAAGGTACAAACTGTTACCAAACCAAATACAAAGTAGATTTCTTGAGCGTACTGGATGTTATGGATTACGAGGGGAACTAAACTTTAAATCACAGAAACATAGGACCACTTTGAAAAGTTTTAGCCTGACAGTTAATGGCATTCAACTGTGGAACCAATTAGAGACGGCAATGAAGCAATGTCCAAACATTATCTTGTTCAAGTATAAATATAAACAAAAGATCTTTGAAAAATATAGAGAAATATTGGGTCACCACTAGGGGGTGCAGTGCAATCAATGAATAGCTATTGTTCAAATTGAGTGTTGCTGCTTGGAACATAAGTTATTTATTTGTTCAAATTCCAGTAAGGAGAAATAGGGCGAGCTGTGCATCCGTTGAGAGGTACCTCCTCCCAAGGGATCACACATCTTTTAATGCATCACTCAGTATAGAAAGACAAGAACATTTAAAGTTTACATTTACAAGAGCAGCTGATAGGGCAGCTGGGTGGGGTCTGTTGGTGAGGAGTCACTGCCGTCTCCAACTGGCTTTACACCCTGGCTTTTTATCGCATAACACTACATAGGGTCACTGCCTACTCTGAAAAAAAAAAAAAAAAAAAAAAAAAAAAAAAAAAAAAATTAAATAAAATACAAAAATGATAATAATAATAAATAAATAAATATAAAGAAATATTCTGCTTTCTAGCTGCAACATCTCTTTTTTTGAGCGAAATAGGTTTAATTTGTTCACAGTAACTTGCTGTCAGTATATTTAAAATAATAATATGGTGATATTGTGTCTCTTGCTTTGTGGAGATCTGTCTTAACCAGACTGTTGTTGTGTCTCACTCTGGTAATAAGATTAAGAACAGTTCAAAGTATATTGAAACTGCCTTGAAACATAAACTTAAAATCTATTTTGTCCTTTTGTCAGTGAGTCCTTCTGGTCTCTCTCTGGTAAGTAAAGTCAAAGTTAATGTCATGACATATTCTTTACTCTGTAAATTGATAAATTGATTGTGATTGTTCTGTTGTTCAGTATGAGCAGATGTAGCTCTTGTGTGCCTTTATATCCCTGTTCTGAACCATATTCAATATGTAAATTTCGATTGTAATTAACTTGGGGGTGCGGTGCAAACAAGCTTTTGCTTCAGCCCACTCCTTTTGTGCAGTATTAATACTGTTCAAATAAATAAATAAATAAATAAATAAATAAACCTTTATCCAGAATCAAATACGTGATCCGTCTAAAGTCTGAGGAATGGGTGTTTTAAGAAGATAAGATTCTGTGTTGTAATTTAAGTGTGTCCAGAGTCTTCTGCTATTTGAAAGTCATGGAAAGTTTGATTTTCTGCCAGGATTCAAAAATAGATATGTTTGTTTAATACATAATTTGGCTGCATCTCTTCACGGCGGACTTCATGGCTCAATTAGGAATATGAGCGTTTCCTTAGGGTCATTTCCTGACCGTAGAAGGCGGTGACTTTATTGGTTGTCATTGATATTTAAAGCAGCTGCAGTGACTGTGACCACATGAATTATAAGTATGTGGAAGCAAGTCCGTCCTCACAGCTGACAACATGCTCGTAATCACACACACGACTCACACACGCACCGCTCTCATCTACTGTCCAGTCTTTGGATTCCCGTGCCTTTGGACAGTTTTAACTTCTTATCCTCTGATCCAAAAGAAGGCCTGTTAGCAGTAAATACCTTTCACATTCTCTGTTTTGAGAGTACTCACCACTGCCCTACATGGAGTGACCAGACTCCAGGGATTCCCATAGAAGGGTCAAAAGCTCCCGATTACATAAAAGATTTGCGGAATAGATAATAAAGCCGGAGAAGGAGGTTGCTGTGAAGCTAAACAAATTGCCTCAGTGCATGCATGTGCCCTGGTGTCCACTGACCTCCCAAAAGGGTGTGGACACTACTCTGTGCGATTACAGGTCAAACTACAACCGGTGGAAAAAAAAAAAAGGGTTTGTTTTTGTATCTTGGCTAAACTAAGCTAATGTCATGCTTCCTGTTGGACCCTCAGAGGAGCATCAATCAGAATAACACAATAATAAAAAATAAAAAGACGGAACGACCTACACTACAAAATATTTCAACGTTTGATAAGTTGGATTAACATGTGGGTTAACGTGTTTTGTTTGAATAAAAAAATAGTTGTAAGAAAGAGCCCTTTGTGTCACTATTTGATTATCTGGGCTGGGAGCTTTTTTGCTGAGCCGGGGGTAGTCTCTCTTTTTTTTTACTTTTTAGTCTGAAAAAGCAGATCTTAAGATGTGAGGCCAAAAATACATACAGTGTACATGTGAAAGCTAGTGAAGGAACCAAACTGTTCTAGGAAATTATTAAATAGATATTATTACTTAGATCCATTTTTTTGGTTTGAAAGATGGGTACCCCAGCTTTAATTCTTTGTTTTACTATATAACTTTGTTTTTTAATGAGTAAACCTATCAATTTTTAGCAGATATTCACTCAAATGTTTTGAATAGTTTTAGATCTCGAAGTAAAATACCCTATTATAAGATTGTTCAGTTTAAAGTCAATGTTATTTGCGAAATGAAGCACACACATTTATCGACCAAAGGAGAAGTTTTTACGTCTTTGAAACTGTAAACACTAAAACGTTAATTATTTATCGTATATTGTTACGGTTGTCTCATGCAGCGTCGGCTTGATTTGATGTGCACCAGATCCATGAACACAGCCGTGACCTTTGTGATATGCGCATCATTCATCATTGGTCTTTAAGGTTCATACCACGAATTCACAGCTGAAGGTAATAAATAAAAGGGACCGTTTATTTAGGTTTTAGTTGGTATGTGGAGCCTAACAATATATATACATTTCACAAATGTGCCTATTTTTAACAGTGTTGTGAGGCAATTTCTGTGGATTCTAGATTGAGTTTTTTTTAGCACAAATTCAAACTAATATTCCTCACATTTAAGGTATTATGACAAACTGTTTTTACTTAGTAGTGACCGTGTTATATTTTTGGGCATAGTAGAACAGAGCAACATTACTAACATTATTAATTTCAAATACTTTTTGCTTTTGCTGTGGTTAACAATTTTACTCTAATCTCTGCATTTTGTTGTTTACTCATTTTAGCTTATTTTGATTCCCTCCATAATTTGTTTATTGTCAAAACATCTTGTTGAAATTCTGTTTTTCTCCCAAAGAATAACAGTAGGAGGCAGTAGATTACAAGAAGTCCCAGTGGCTTTGAGTCAGACTTGTGTCAATATTGGAGCAAGTGGAAAGGTCTGCAGAAGAATCAATATAAATCTGTCTGACAACCGGGGCTTGTCCCTGCACTCGTCCAGGGAGTGGGGCTAAAAGAACAGGAGTCAAAGCGGCGCCTGCTGCTGCTACCCCCTGTCACGCATGGGACAGAGAAAGATGATAGACCCTGCACCATGTGGGAAAAAGCACGGCAGGAAGCACAAGGATTGATTGGCTTTAAATTCTCTTTCTCTTCACTTAACATTTCAACATTACTGGTTCACTGAATGGTTGATGAGAATGTTGTTTGATCTGGTTTGTTTCTGGTAAATCTTAGTACTGATAACAATTTATATAAGATTAAGAGATCCTTTCTTTTTTGTCCCACAGTGGGGAAATTTCAGTGTTATAGAACAAAGAGGAGCACACGACACCAGATAAGTGAACAATAGCTATACTAATTAAGATAAAACAAAATCTCTAACTCTAGCATCAAATAACAAGTATAAAATCTCATTTCAATCAAATTTAAAGTTGGGGTACCTTACTTTAAAACTAGGCGTTGACTGATTTTTGGCAAAGCACTGATTGATTTAATTTACTTTTCTATAACACTAGAATTATAATATATTATTGCCTTTTTTAACCATGCTAATCAGAAAATTATATATATATAATATAATAATGTAATTTTATTATCATTATTGTTTTGCCCTTATTGTCTTTGTTTCTCTGCTTGGTCTACTCATTTTGCTCTGTGTGGACCCAGCTCTCAGCTGGCGTCATCGTCTGTTGTGAGCGGTCTCTACAGCAGATTCTCTTTCTCGATGTCTTAAAATAAAAAATAATCATTATAGGAATATGTAACACAACAAGCTTGTAATTATTCAAAAATAAAAAGTTTGATGTAAATATTGTGTATAAATATAGTTTAAAAAAAAAATCTGTTTCCTGTTAAATCTATCCCCTTCTGCTGTTACTGTACATCACATCCAGTCTATAAGGTGGGAGTGCTTTTTCTCCATTTGTTTTGTTAAATAGGCATATGTATATTAGTGTTGGAGCCAAACCCAAAACCAATCCCAAAACCATTCCAAACCACTTCCAAAATTGGAACGGTGTAATAGAACTAGTGCCTCTCCATCACTGTTTTTTTTGGCCTTGATCAGATTTTTTATGCGGAAAAGTGAAAAATATAGGATCATCAAGCAGCTAATCACCTCTCAGCCGAAAGAATCATATGGTGAGTCGCAGGGCTCTTTCTTACAAGTATGCAATCATAATGTTTTCTAGTTAGATAAACACAGCATGTTGTGGTCGGATTCTTCATGATGGTACATACAAAAAGCAAGATTTATGATTTATTTAAAAGTTAGGTGCCACAGCTGTAATCTAACTTAATTTGTAATTTAACTGGCATTTACAGTTGTTAAAATAATTCCATTGTTTTGTGCATGTTTAACTTCAGCTCATGAAGTGGCAGTAAAAGCCTTGTGCTAACACTGTCCAGAGTTTTGACATTGCATTGATGACATGCAAGATGTCATTAAGTAAGACGTACGGTTTGAGCTAGCTGTTTCCATAGTCAGGTATTAGGTTTGCATTTCATTCATTCAAATCATCATGCCCTAAACAGACTGTTGAATCTAAAGTATTACTTTGAATCCCTTTCCATCCACATCATGGGATGCATTTACTATTTTTTATTTACTTTTGTACCAACAGCACACTGACTTCCTATGGAAATAGCCTCTTAACCATAGACTGTATATATTAACGGACAGAGTCACGCCTATCTCCGCCGTTCTACTGGGCCAAAAATTGTGCTCTACTGGAGCTATCCAAAATGGCCGCAAGTGGTCCCGCCCACAAGAAAATTGTGAAAAAACCCATCTGCGCATGCATCAGCCGGCGCAGCTCCATTCATTTGAACAAGAGACTTCAAAAATTCACAGCAAGTAAACTAGACTGGACCAAAAAAATTCACCCCCCTCAGCATTGACACACACGCTTTGGGCCAAGAGCCAACTTTTGGTCCATCCTGTAAAGACGTTTTCTAGAGGTCTGCCAATGCTATATGTTAGCATTGGCTAATTCTTCTTCTGGGTCCACCCCCATTGGCCCGGGGTGGTATTGCAAGCATGTCAGCGCACGTCATTTTGGCCACTTTTGAGCTGGGACCCGCCCCCACGGCTCTAAAGCAGGCATTTCCAAACTAAGGCCCTTGTGGGCATGTATCAGATAAAACTTAAGGCATTAATAAAACCTCATTATATACTTTATATATACAAAAACAGATTTTTTCGCATCCGCTCTATGTACAGTTCTCCAAGTTATACAGTACCGTAAAAGGAAAACACAACCCCTAGTGGAAAACTGGTCTCATAGCAGGAGATTGACCATAAGAGTCTCATGGTCCTCATGGGGTGTCTTGTAATTGCAGGATGTTTGTGGGTAAAACTTAATTTCCAGTTGCTAACGCCTATTGGGATTGGGGTGACCGCATTGCTCACTGATAAATTTCAAACTTATGTGTGCGTGTGTGACCCTCTTTCTGCAAAGCTGTCTGACAAAGAAAATCTGGTGCTCTTGTTTTGACGGCTTTACTGTTGGCTCATTGACTGCAGCAGATCCAGGGCTGGTGGTGGGGAGGCTGCTCTTCTGCTGACACTTACCCAGAGCCTAAGCTCTGCCACTGGACAAGAGATTTGGGTGTTAGGGTGAGCTCAGGGTAAAGGAATGTTTGTCTGGATGTCCACAGCAGGGCTACTGCTCTGATGCAGTCTAAACAGAGGGAGCTGAAACCAAGTCACAATGGAAGGTCAAAAGCCTCATCCAGAGGATGATATCCAAGGCTGTAGTGCTTTGAGTGGACTGACTGTATACAGTATGTGTTCAAGGAGTGTGGTCTGGTGAAAGTTTAATGAGGCCATAAAATCTTGTAAATATTCACTTTGAAAAATCACTTTAATTTTCAAATTTTTCTAGACTCTCAAAATGTCTCTTTTGGGTTTGAAGCTGCAATGAATAGAGTAGCATTGAATCCCTTTGGGTCACTTATACAATTTGTGATGTTGGACTATAATGTGTTTCAGAAGCTCACAGTTTCTCATGCACAGTAAGCAACCTAATGATGTCAAACTAATGTTGACCAAAAATGCCTCTTAGTTCAGCCCCCGATGTGCCTGGAGTCTGCTATAGAAAGTGAAAGTTCTTTATTCATTGGGTTTGAAGGGTCAGCCAATGCAAGTCGTAAATGTATAGAAACGATAATTGTGAATGTATTGCTCGTTTATCTGTGCTTTATGCAAGTGCCACTATTACAAAACTACAAAAGACAGTGGCAGGTTTAAAAGCTCTAAAACAGGACAAAAGGCAAGATTTTTTTTTCCCCGACTGCCAAGTATGCGTCAGTCATTTCCTCCAGACAGCTTTTATTATGTGAAACATGCTGTACAAATTCAAGAGCAGAGTGAAAGAATGGCTTTGTCGCGGGCTGGCAGTCCAGGCTGTAAGTGATTATGAATGCTGGATTTGTTCTCATTTATACTTTTAGATTTGGTTCACCGGTGCAAATAATAGCACATCGTTATTCATATGCAGTGGCCTGAGACTCCTCTGTTCCACAATTTCATGTTTATACATCATAGTGAAAAAACATAGACATACTTTTTTGTATAGTAAAAAAATATAAATTTACTTCTGATTCTTGTATTTGTTATGCATGTGTATGGTGCATTAAACACAGTTGCAATTGTATAATGTAATATTGATAAAGTCAAGTACAACAATTTTAAAAGCTGCAGGATGTGGTTTGTCTGAGAGCGATTGAGCTGCTGCATCCAATACACAACGCTGTGGGTGTGGCACTGTAGTTTGCATAGACATCGATCTCTGTGGACAATTTTTTAACTCAAAGGGTGATTAATGTCCAGCCTTCTTTCTTATTGGCTGCTGTAAATGCACATTGACTGGGACTTACGTAATTGAATGAATAATCAAACATTATGAGAAGCAGGAGGAAGCGAAGGAAGCGAAGGAGGGAACAGGTGGGTGGAGCTCAGTGCAAATTCTTGTGAATATGTGTGACTGCATGCAAGTGTGCACATGGGACTAAGCAAAAACCAAAACAGAGTGGGCACAAGGAGTAGCAGGAAACCCACAAACTGACACATCTGTACCAGTCATACATTTCAAGATAATTGTTTTGAGAAGATAGTGAATTAGTGTAGCATAGATGAAGGGATAATGAACAGTGTCAGGTCAATCCAAAAAGAAATCTCCACTCTGAAAGGTATGTTGATATTTCATTTCTTAATTTATTAGTTATAGCAACATGTCAGATTTGGATAATTGTGTCTAAATAGGGAGACTGGGTGGAGTGTTCTAGACATGCATTGTTGGGAAAAATAGTGGATGCCATCTTTCTAACTTAGATTCGAATTTCATTTTGAGCTGTTTACATTCTTGTGTCGCGACAACTGTACAGCACAAATATTTGGTACAAGCTCAAATGGTTTCTTAATGTTCTTGTTAACATTAAGTGTTAAAATGAAGCCTGGCATCATCAAAGTAGATTGAGGGTGGAAAACACATGCTACTGAATGATGAGCCCTCACACCTCACATTTGACATGTAAACTTTTGCAAAGACTCACAGACTGTCCTGTTGAGCGTTTCTTACTTTTGACCTTTTCTTATCTCTGAAGTTTTGTTGTTCTCAGCTGACTTTTATGTCACATATCAGGTTTTACTTCTTTGGCTATGTACACGTGCCACCTTTAGTATCTGTTGTTACTCAGACAAAAGCAGCATGTCTTTCACAAGAATATGCAAAGAATTACCACAACTCCTTTGTTATGAAGACTGGGAATGCAGAATATTTACTCAGCTATTTCATTGTAACACCAAAAGTGGTTGTAGTTTTTTTATTTTTTCAAACTTGTATGACATTATACATATATTATAGAAAAAAAAAATACAGCAGCACATTGTTTGAAAAGGAGTCAGGCAAAGCAGACAAGATACACTGTTTCAACAGAGTATGAAAGGTGAACTCATCAAGTCATTTGTGTGGGTGATGCATTTTTAAGCAACTATATAACTTGCCATGAGCTCATCTTTTGCTGTCTTGGCTCTTCCTATGAGACACCATGTGAACTTTCACAAAGTAACTCTAATAGACAACCATTTATTGGATCTCACTGCCCTGCAAACCAAGGGTGAGGGCATTTGTTATTTTTAGTACCTCTCTATGCTGTATCAAGTATGTCTGCTTGTTCATCAACTCACAAGTGGACTTGCAGATGTTGTGCAAGATTATGTCACACTAAACACATTTTCCTGTATGAATGGTCAATCTAATCTAATTTCTATCTTAATTTTCTTTCAGATTTGTGTTTCAATGCTGAAAGTAAAATTGGATGAGACACAGGATAAAGCATTGTTGTCCAGGCAACATCCTCCCAGTTATTGTCTATGAGGAAGGAAGTGACTGTTATTATACAGGAAATGGGATTCTAGGCGCTGTTATTGCATTTCAGCATATAGTAACAGAATAATGGTTTCAGATTTTTTTATCCAAAGATGAAGTAAAATAGTCAGTCTTGGTCAGCCCAGAATTTTTAAAAGTGATGACGGCTGACATGACAGTTGATGAAAGCTACATCATGAGTTCTGTCTGTCTGTGTGATTGCCGGTCTCCATAGGAAAATGGGAGGCTAGTGTTGTGTTTTGTATGTTGCACTAATTAGCACAAGAGGGATTTCCCTGACCTCTTTCACATAAATATGTGGGAAATCCTTCTCACGCAGACGGGTGCCACTTCCTGTCTCCCGTCCACTGCTCCTATGCAATGGAACAAACTATTTCAACATCAACTGGAAGCTTTTCTAATTTATTGTTGACTTGTCTTTTCCTTCGCCCCTTCTCTGCTTACTGGTCCGGACATAATGGTAGAAGTGACATTCAGCTTCTGACACAAGCACAGGGACTATAACAAGGAAGATGTGTTCTTGTTCCTATTACTAACATGAAGCACAGGCATGCAGACACAAGGCAGCGGTTAGGCACATTATTTTTTCCGTAATGATAAGTTACTGTTTTCTGGCAAGACCTCTTTGAAGTTTGAGAATGTGGTCATTGTGATGGGTCTGGAATTTAACACTAGAGTAGAGATGTGATGAACTCATACCAAACTGGGTTGTCATTAGGATTGGTCAATATGCACGCAAGAGGCACATCTAGGGGACTTTTAATTGGATCCAATACATTTCTAAACGATATGATGAGATTCAGTAAAACTTTAAGACTTTTCTTACATGACGCTCCCCCCATTTTTACAAACATACAACACTATTGGTGCGTTTATCTAACATTTATTGAAGATTGATTGTTGAGAAATAATATGAAAAACAATAAAGACATTTCAAAATGTTCTTCATTTTTATTTTGATCTAATAGCACATCCCTAGTTGCCATTTCTCTGCCTTCCATTTTGGGTATTCCAGGTAATTTTCTGACCAACAGTCAATGTCAAGGTCTGACACAAGAAATACAACGTTTCAATTTTCAATACACTTCCAGCAAAAACAGCCACTTTTGACTTGGTATTCATTCTTGAAGTGTGTTTACTATGGTACACAAAGGGAGGAAGGAAAGCCAAAGTGGTATAAAGGACCAGGAAGTTGTAGTTTCTTTATGTGAACTGCTGATATAACAGAACTCTTGAACTACTGCTGTGCTGCTGTGCAAACACCTTCAAATGGATCTGACACAATCTCACCCAAACCCCAGTCCGTTCCGTTCATTCGTCTTAAGCAGAACTTTTCTTGATCATTAGAACTTTTTTACTTTGGGAAGTTGATTACGGATTTTTTGGCAAATGATGAAAAGGGGGGATTAGGGAACGGTTCGTTAAAGGTTATGGGAAAGGATTAGAGGTTTTGCGGAGTGCCATAATTGAGAAATCTTAACTAACAAGAATACTTTTCGAGCATAAAAGATTCCGCTTCTAGACTGTCTGTGACTCATTATTTGGGTAAAAGGATATTGGTTTTGTTATTTTGCCTTTTTTATGCAAATGTGTTAATCATTGAGTCATATTTTATAAGTAGGGTTATCAAAACATGTATACAGTACTTTGGTGTTACTCATTATTAACTTTATTATCAATACTAGAACATTGGACCCCTTTTCCACAAAATTATCTTACTATTCTATATAATCTAAAAATAATATTCATTTTGAGAATTTGTTATTTGTAAAAGAGTTTGAAATTTTGCAACAATTCTCTGTACTAAACTACTGTTGCGTGACTGCTTAGCAATCTGTGCATTGTTTAGGAGTTTCTTGATACTTCTAACCACATAAGGAAATGCATCATTTCCTGATTCTGCACTGAAGCTATTTTAAAAACAGTGAGGCCCAAGGGAAACACCTCACAATAGTTTACGTCTTCACATCTGGGATTTCACTTGGTGTCCCCCTCTTGATGTCAGTTACTTGGCCAGGCTCTAGTTTATACATGGCACACTTTATACACGGGACAAATCAAAGTGCTTTATACAAGTTGAAGTGAAGCTTATTGAAATACTGGAGATGGGCATGAATTGTTTTATTACATGTTTTAATACATTTAATGAGCATTGGCCTTAGAGCCTAAAGGTCTTGGGTTAGAGCTCACCACAAGACCTACATCTCGACTCCCACTGACGTCTGCTGTCATTGTATCCTTGGGCAAGACACTTAACCCCACTTTGCCTGATGCCCCCGCGGAAAGATCAAGGCTCCTGTGGACTCACCACCTGCAGGAGGTTCAGTGAGGGGCTGGTGCTCTCTGTACTGTGTACAGGTCTGACTGCCACCCCCCCGACCCAGAAATGGATTAAGGGGAAGAAAATGGATGGCTAACTTTTTATCGTGACTAAGAATGTAACCACTTCACATCCATTAATTATTCAGTTTTATTAGGTATTTAAATTCTATTTCTGCTTCAGATGAGAGGCCACATGCTGTGGCAAAGTGAACAAAGGAAGCATTCAAAATGTATTCTTTGTTTGATTGTTTCATATTGTTGTCCATAATTCTACTATTACATCTGTCTGTGATATTTCTTCATATAGCACTTTTCAAAAGCAAGGTCACAAAGCATGTGGCAATTAAACATCCCTGGATATGCATGGGTGGACTTTATGTGCTGTAATTTAAGTAACTGTTAATCATTAACATTTGCACTCACGGACACAGCTCAACACCTCATGCTCCTTATGTAAAGCAATCTTGTGCATTAGAACGTATTTCAAAATAAGATTTCCTTGCCTCCTTAAACCCTTTTCGAGATAACCTTTTCTTTTTATCAAGAACTTTTTTCATATAATTTTCAAATGAATGCTACCTTTAACTCATAATCTTTGTTCTGTAATGTCTTTCTTTCACCTGCACTGAAACGTTATCTTTTTCTCACCCATTTCATCCCAATGCACACATACACACACACACACACACACACACACACATACACGTTTTTGTTACCTGGTGGGTCCCTTTGACAGGGCCGTTCAGAATGGGACCCATAGACATAATCTTTTTTTACTGGGACTACTTTAAGTAATACAAAACAGTCAATAGAAACCAAACAACTATTTTAAAGGAATTTTATTTTAGATTTTTTTTTCGAATTGCAGTGATTCTATTTTTGACATAGAATTTAATGCCACTCCATGTCCGATGTCTAAGGTCATCTGGTGAGGCATTAATGCAGGCCAGGCAGTGAGACTTCCCAGGGACCTTTCCAGTCTGTATGAAAGGTGTCATGGTCTTCTCCACAGCCTTCACCTCAGATGCAGACCATGGCTTTCTTACACGTTCTAGGGAGAGAAATAAAAATATATTAGCAATATACACTCCCAGGGTTAGGACCAAGCAGCCTGGCTGTAATCCCCCACCTGGTACACTTACCAGAAGGGGCACTGCCACTACCATGGGGTGCATCTGGATGAATGGTTGAAGGTTCTCCGCTTGAAGTTTCTTTTAGCCCGTCCGTTTGTGAGAGGATCTCTACTGCTCTCCCTGTCGCACAGAAAATAAAAATACAAGTGGCCTTTAGGGGAAAAAAATCATACATATTTTAATAATATCAAGAATTACCTTCAGGCTCAATTTGTATCTGGTCGAGGCTCTTTCCTTCGAATTCCGTCACTCTTCCCTGCTCCATGGCCATCAACACTTTGCTGATTTTGGCCAGCTCCAGTGTCCCCTCTGGTAGTCTGTAATATTGCCTGTGGATGCGAATGTCATGGCCGAGGAAGTTGGCAAGTATGTCCATCTCATTCTCTTTCATATTGAGAACTGTAGACATAGTAGCTATGTGCTTTCTAAGTTTGGTTGAGGATAGCATCTCTGGATGCACCGCACCACATTCTTTGGCTACCTGGCGTAGGGAGTCTGATCCCCTGATGTGGGTGTCTGCGCCCGGGCGGGAGAAGAAGTATGGGTTATGGTCAGAGATGGAACAGGCCCTTCTGTTCTCCACCAGCACCTCCATCGAAGCAATCATTTCAGGAGTCAAAAGAACCGGCACTTTCCGACTTCTTTTCCCTTTAATTTCAATGCGTTGAAAATGCTGACACAGCTTTTTCTCAAGTTGGGACAGTCCCAGAGCAATGTCAGAATGGATCCCAGTCTTACTTCTTAAGGTAAAGGCTGTCAGTGGCATCTTTGAAACCTCACCTTCCCTTCTTCGATTGAAAATGATGACCTCACAAAGAGTCAAAACTGCCAGTTTAGACCAATGCTTAGACGTTGGCTCACTTATTAGGGTTTGCACATATTCAGGTCGACATACCTCAATATGTGCATGCATGGCTCTAACGTCCTCAGTCAGAGGGAGCAGGTCCGGAGTGTTCCACTTGGCTTGCCGGAGGGTCTGTAGGGCAGCAGAAGAAACGCAGACGTCCCACCTCTTCTCAAAAAGCAGCCGGCTTCGTTGGAGGTTTTTAATAAATAGTTCATCAACACAATGCTCCATTTTTGAGTCACATTCAAGAATATCTGCTAGCTTTCTGAGGCTATGGCCGAGTTTGAGGGCCAAGGATGGAGTCTTGTATTGATTTGTTTCCTCATCATATCCAGCCACAGACCTGACTGCATCAATCACATGGTTAAAGTTGGAAGGAATAAAGAAATCCTTAATTGTTTTCAGTTTCCCTGCAGTTTTTGCTTTGTTAATTAACCTACCGACTTCTCTCATTTTCTGCCTAATGTAATCATGCTTAGTCTTATCATGCCCGTGTTTTAAGTACAGGTGCTCTCCGAGTCTCAGAATCCCCTTTTCTGCTTTGACAACACCCGTGACCTCATCCTGATGCATTGCCGAAATTAAAGACCACAGCTTTTTTCTGATGCCCTCCGGTACAGGCTGGGCTAGGGAGCAGAGGGACTGGACCCTACTTCTACCTGGTTTAGCCTGGGCATCTTTCTGTGAAAGCCGGCACCTGGCCACATGCCTCCACAGCGACTTTCGCTTAAGCAATGCCCCACAGTCTATACAGTGCAAAAACTCACTGGATTTAACTGGGGAATTTGGCTGTTTAGCTGGGACTAAAGTTCCAATGCCGGCCTTTAAAAAACCTCAAAATTGTGCTCACGGTTTCCACTATTCCTGATCAAATCAAACTGAAGTTTACGTGCTTTAGATTTCACAGGTAGAGCCAATGCTCTGGCTACGTCACTTTCATTTCCATGTTTTCTAGTCAAATGACGGGACATTTTGTGGCAGGACATTGAACAGTAGAGGCAGAAGTGTCTCTTGCTATAAACTCTCCCCCCATTTTTCTTCTTTTGCAGCTGCATGATAACAATCTTATTTGCCTTTGGTTCGTCACTTTCCGAGTCTTGAAGAAAAGTGTTTTTGATTTTTCTTTTTCCATACTTTTTTACAGGTTTCTTCTTGACAGTTAAATCGTCAGAATCTGAGTCGACTTCATCAATTAGGGACTCTTGACTAAGCTGCACAAACAACAAATAATTTGTAATCATTCTATATAACAATTTGAAGTCATGACTTGTAGTCAGCACTTACCAGTGGTTTGTAAGCGTGCGCTTCAGTGTGCTCCTCCATGATTTCTTGCAGCCTAATGAACCACACACTTGCACCTTTTTCTAGCCTGACACCTGATTTCCTCTGTTGTGCTGCTCCATGATTGGCTCCAGCCTGCTGGACTGAAATTGCCCCAGTGTGCCCCTCCTTGATATCCCGCAACCCACCACCAGGGTTCCGACACATAACACACTTTTTTCAGGAAAGTAAACCTCCAGGGGTCCTTTCCATATTTTTACAGAGACTGCATAAGGACCGTTAGAAAAGCATTACCCATTGATTATTAAGCTTGGACCAGTGGGGTCCGGTGTTCGGGCCCCACCACGTAAAACCAGTCCCCATGACGTGAGCGGAATCTCAGGTTATGGAACCCACCAGGAGTTGAAAACAAGTGCACACACACACACACACACACACACACAATAGCCATTATTGTAAAGGGCGGTGATGACGGGACAGAAGAGGTGGAGGCGCAGGGGACTCCCTTGTTGTTGTAGCGTGACGAGTGTGAAGTAAAGAAAAAAACTAGCAAGGTAGGGAGGGGAGAATTTCAACTGTAGCCAGACACGGTGCAGAGGAAGTTGTAAGGCTGGGTGATCTTTGGACTTTTTACAATAATTGTTCAAGATGGACACCTTGTACTATGCAACTAAAGGTAAGCTGTGGAAGCGGAATACAAGGAGATTTTAAGGAGGTAAAGTGATACAGGTGCAGAACAGACTGAGAGTGCTTTTATGGATTGTGGGTGGGACTATATTGTTACATATGTGGAACAGAGGCTGAACTTGCAACAGGTGTTCGAGCAACTTTAAAGATTTCTCCCTCTCTGCTGTGGAATCCTGGTGAAGTTTTGGATAGGTTATGTTTTGCTGTGAAAAGCACTGTCATTGTTGTTAGAATGTGATTCAACTGTTCTATTTTTGTATGTTGTAGTTTTAGTGTTTGTTTTGCTACAGAGAACATGTGTTTTTGAGCCAGTTTGCAGTAATAAGTATGTACTTTGGCACAACGGCATTATTGTTCTCATGCCATGCTCGCGCCAACTCTAAACATATCATTATCCTTCTGGTGCATTTTTCTGTTCTTTCAAAGTGGTTTACATGTTAAGTTCTAAAGACTATGGGCAGGTCATAAACATTATTCATGACACAATTTTTGTTTAATATTATTTTTTGGTCAAATACATTCAATTCAGTTTAGTTTTGTATAGCCCTAACAAACTTATACCTCTCCCATAAATAGGATTTAAACCAACCAAGTGCTGTTCCTCTGAGACCTATGTCACATTCTCGCCTCTGCAGTAGAATGTTGTGGTCTATTGTGTCAAAATGCAGCGCTGAGTTCCAGCAGAACCAACACTGTCCATTATCAGCAGCTTGTCATTCATAACTCATTTGTGATTTCAAATTAAATAATGTTCTGTAGGTGGCCCATAGATGTTCAGCTATAAGCTATTTTTGGGATTTTAGATATAAAAGAAAGATTTGAAATCATGTTAAATACATTCAATAAAAAAACAAGGACTTTGGTGCATCTAAGGTTGTGACCCATCTGTAAGAATGTATCTAACAATATGAAACATTTTGTTGGAATGTATTCCTAAAATAAATGCTGTTATATTTTGAAATATGTTCTAAAATTGCATGCAGAGATACTCAAAATACCCTTGCAACCAACCCCACTGTAAAAGAAAAAAATGCTAATAATGATATCAAATTTCAATCATAATAATTATATAATGCTATCACACAGTAATGTGCACTATAATTCTTTAGCCAAGTAACTTGTGGTGATTATGGTGATTTATTGTTGGGTTGTCACATATCATAAGGTAATAATTATTATAATCACTTTAAATGTACACTTTAAAGTCCACAAATCATCATAAAAAGTGAAATTCACCCAGCCGTCTGATTCTAATGCTTTTGTTAATGCTAAAGATGCTGACATGACGCATGTCCTCAAAAATGTATGGTCTCTCTTAAGGAGCCTGCAGTATATTACAGCCTGCATTTGCTGCTGACTGCGCTCTTGTCCCCAGAGGGGCTCTCCTGAAAAGAGGGCTTATTGCTGAAATCATTCCCACTGCGAGTCCAACAGGGGGCAGTATGATTCAAAGACCACCCATAGAGATTTCAAGAAGGCGTTTAGTGTTGTGTCTCTTTTCCTGGCAGTGATTTGTGTTTCCGACATGGCTGGAGTCAGGGCAGGACAGCGTGACAGAGCTGAAGTTCATTCATAGACTCCTGGAGTGGCTTACATTTGGACATGATGACTTCACATAGGTTAAAATAGGGCGTGTGATTATGGCAGCAGTTGCTATCACACATTAGTTAACACTAGGGACTCTTAGCATTTGAAAAGACAATTAGAGACAGTTGTTCTGGGAACATTATAATAAAAACACAGTTTTTTATTCAATACATTATTTTCATTATCACTTCAAAATTATTTTGTTATATCAAAAAAGGAATACTTGATCTTTGATTTTGAACATTTGTTTCTAAATAATTTTTTCATCATTTTGTTTTGTATCTTGACTATACCCTGTATATTTTACAAAGAGATTGCTTTTGATACATTTTAAACTTAAATAAATTATACATACCAGACCGCTAGCAAGGCCCAGATATTAAAGATTTTCACAATTCACATTCCTCTTGTGACTTGTGACTTCCAGCAGCTGAAAAGTGCCCTTAACCACCCACAGGACTATTTTAAGTATGTCCATCTCCTGGTCAACTAAAGTCACAAGGTGATGATTTAACACAACACTGGCTTCACGTAAGGCACATTAGCAGGCCGCTCCTCAGGGGGTGACATGAATGGAGAATATGAGGATCTGAGGCGTGTTATGGGCTGACAGTAGCAGCCTCTGTGGGTGGTAAGACCTGGAGACCACCAGGCAGTGACCTCAAAGCAGGAACAGAGACAAACTGTGATGAAAACAGAAACTATTTATCACTTGTGGAATAAATGTATTTATTATTATCATTATTATCATTGTTTATGTTATTTTTGCCTTCTGAAAACCTTTGTCAATCGGTACAGTGACATTGCAGTGCGTGTATCTCTTCTCAGTTGCCAGAAGAGGGTGATGTTGAGCCAGTGTGTGTTCAAGTCAGAATGGCACAATACAGTTTTTATACAAATGAGTAGGATATCCTTATTTATAAGACAATGTTGTTATTACTTGATTTAGTGAAATACAATAAGTACGTTTTAAGTAAGTAGTAATTAAATAGGATGCGTATCTTTAAGTCTATACTGTTTTATCATGCATATACACTTGGAATTTATGTTTGTTCAGTTGTTTTTACATCTATTTGACTGTGCATCATCCTCAAAAATCATTTCATTTACATATATTGTTCATACATTTTGCATATGGTCCAACTCCAGGAGTGAAGCTTTACATGAATGCAAATGCAGCCATGCAACTCATTTTGTCTTTTTCTTTGCAGGTGAGTACCTCCCATCTTTGTTCTCCTGAGAGACTGTCACGACCTCCAAACCTAAGTATACATGTTCATTACTTATTCTTGTTAGTAGCCACAACTACGTCAAACTATAGCATTTGTACATTTGAGCATATCTACATTTTACAGATGATTGTACCTCTTGACTTTGGGGGTAGTTTTACGCTGCCTCGGGCAAATTTAATGGCATCTTTCTTTCTTGACTTAGAACTATCATAAAACATGGAGGTATGGGTCAAAGCCTGCCCTGTCAGGCCATAATTTTCCTACCTAGTACATCTGGAATGCTTTAAACTCAGCTTGAAGACACCCATGGAGGGTATCACAACACCTGGGTGGAGATAGGCTCCTGTCTCCAAATAGATCCGGCCTGTAGGAGTGTCTATTAGAGTTGAATGGTTTTGGTTTTATTTACATTTAGGCATCCAATCTACTCGACTTTCCGTGGAAGAACTAGCAGATAAAGGTTATGTTGCATGCAAACTATTATGGGGTTGTCAGTCACAAAGAGGCTGGGCTGAACAAAGAAGTACAGTTATTCTGAACTTTACTCACAAAGCAAAAATGTGTAAAATGTGTGTGTGGTCGTGAAATCTTCCAGAAACGTTGTGTGATGTAACAGGGGGCAGTACAGCAGTAAAATGATTCGGCATAGCTTCTAATAAATACAATTTCTATGTGCAGGTCATTTTTCTGTCAAACAAACATTACCAGTAAATTAATGAGCTATAAAAACGTATAGCATCTATTTTTATATTCCTTTTTATGAAAATAATAGATTGTAAAACTCTATATTGTACTCACAAAATGGCCCATTAACACCATTGTTAACGTTAAAAAAACCCGGCATATATCCGACAGCAATTGCACTGTAGTTATATACCACATATTTTACATAATTAGGATTAGATCAGATAAGATAAACTTTGTTGATCTCACAATGGCGACATTTACAATTGTGATGTTTTTCAATAACACAATCCTTAAAATTAAGACATTTCTTGATTGAACCAGAGAAAACAACAATGCAAACACAAAACTGACTACTGTCCCTTGTTTTCAAAGTGAGCCTTTTCACCTTGCATTTGGCTCTGGTGTGAATAAAAGTCTTGCCTCCCAAACTGGATTATTCATTACATACATACAGGCTGGTTCGGCATCTGTTTCTGAAGACTATTGTAAGCTATGATGTGATTAACCTGATACTACTTCGGGCTTCTCTGTCGCAGCTCTGCCATCCTGCTGTTCATTTAATCATTATATTGTTGCGCGCCTGGTTCTTCTATCTGTGACATAATCTGGAAAATGGGTGCTCCCTTGTGTTGGCGGAGAAACTGGATCTGGTGTTAGCTGTAGCTGCCTTGTCCCTTCTGGGGCCTCCCACACCCTTTTAACACAAACTGTGAACATATATGTGGCTACACTCCCACCAGGACTTGAACGGTGTGTGTGGACTTTTGTGTAAGCATGTGCGCTATTGTGGAGCTTCCTGTACGAGGAAGGAAATCTTGGCTATTGTTTAAACTCTTTAAGTGTTGTCTTCACGACCGAGAGCAGTAGAATAAAAACATTGTTGAGTGTACCTTTATACTTTTAGTTGAACTTTTCCATTACTTTAAGATGGGGTCTGTGTGGAGTTTGCATGATCTTACCATGTCTGCTTAGGTTTATTTTGGGTGCACAGGTTTCCACTACCACTAAAAACATGTACAATAGGTCTGTGACTCTGTGAAATGTGCAATATGAATAAAGATTGCTTACTTAATAAATGTACAAAGTAGTAAAATGCTTTAATTAGTTGACCAATAAATTGAGTAAGATTACAACGATGTATTTATCACAGAAGAAAGAGAAAGTAATTGAGGGATTTGTGATCAATTGCAAGAACAATTTTAGTTGTTTAAGTTAATACATAATTCCTTAGTCTTGTTTGATTGGTTTACCACTGATTTTATACAGTAGTTATACAATGTTGTCTAACTACTGATATAATAAATGGCTCTGCTTTATAATAACACCCCCCTGAAGGCAACAGTCTAATTTAGCGTTTTAGAAATAGAAAGACTTATGAATTAAACTTTTCCTTAAGCCATATATTAAATATGCAGTTGACGATGTGAAGGAATTAACACTTTTATTAGTCATACAATGGGAAAGCAAAGAAATATTAACTTACTTGATTAATCAAAGGTAATAATTGATAGTAAACTTGATAGATTACTAAAATAATCGTTAGCTCCTGGCCTAATTACAACTATATGTCAAATATGTGGGATCCTCGTCTTTTGTGGTTTTGGTTCAATGTTCCACAGTTCACATAAGAACTGAATAGATAATGATGCATGCTTGCCATTAAAAAGTCTTAACAATAAAACAGTAATTGGTGTGCTTGAGGTGGAGTTTAACACATATACTTGGGCTATGATAATCAGAATGAGGAAAAACTATTTGTGATGTGGCAGTGAGTCAAACTTCTTTCATCCTAGTAGTCAGACACCTGCTATTTTATTTATCCAGGCGTAGGCCAGAGCCGGGTGTGGCTTTGTTTTCTCACTGTTTATATCTTGAACTGCTGCCAGTCTCTCACACACAATGTACCTTGAAAAACGAGACACCTTTGGGCATGACTGCTTTTTGCGATCACACACAAATCAAGAAAGAACTAAACATAAATTACTTTTATCAGCAACACAAACAGCCTTAAGTCTTTTGCAGTTAAACTCGAAGTCGTTTCTAAACTGCACTGTGGCAAGAAGAGGCAAGTGTTGTGAATGTTTTGGAGTTCTGCATTGACAGTCATGTCTTACCGTCCTATAGGTGACACCATAATATGACTCCTAGATTATAGAAGCACTTATCCATGTTTGCCCAAGGGGAAAAGGCTGTAAAAAAAGAAAATAAAAAATGAACTGGAGTTTTATCTACATAATCTCTTGTGTGTTACTGTATAGAACAGCCCTAGTTAAATTTTGATGATATGAATCTTTTATGTTACTACAGTCCTACAGGTAGTGTATACAGTATAAGTGTTGTAGAATATCAGGGTAGATGGAGCCACTTATTATTGACATCTCATGATAACACCATTTGCACTTACTGCAAGTTTAATGGTACAATATTTATCAGCTAAAATGAACCATCATGTCCAGTGTTAACAATGGGTCACGCACGGCTCTCCTTATTTCATGGTCCAGCACACTTATCTGCATAGTTGTCCAAAGCTAAAGCAATAGAATTCAGAATACTCACCGGCCATAATCTTTTACACATGTCTCATAATGAGCCTACCATTTCTCCAATGGAGTCGGTTTATGAAATGTACAGACACCAGAGACAAGCATGAGTCACTGCTGTCTGTAACAGGACACTAAACTGTGGGAGAATAGACCTTTTCTTTGTTTGGCCACAACACTGGTTTACTGCCAGCTTCTCTTTTGTGAAAGGAGCTGCCTGCTCTGGCCAACGAGAGAAAGAATGCATCTGACTCATTTGTTCCAGATGCATGGGGTTTTAGGGGAGTGCGGGCAGTTAATCGTGTTTCTATGTCTTTTTATACTTTGCATTGAATTGAGAGTGGGAACACTTGTGTGATGTTGATGTTTTTGTGTACGAAAAAGTACATCAACAGAAGATGAACATTTATGATTATGTTTTATAATCAATTGTATAATTGTTTTCATGTGTGCGCACCACATGAACAAACACAGAATTGAAATGAATGAAGGATAAACAAAAAATGAGACAATGTTAACAATAATCAGAAGCTCAAATGAGCTATTTTTTTTTTCGTCTTCTGGAATCGTTTGTGTGACCAGTGTCTTGTGAAGCATTTTGTGGATGTTATGAAGGACATTTCTGTTGTTTTTGCTTTGTATATGATCAAATGCATCCACTCTTCAACCCTGGAAATGTGCAGCCAAGAAATGTATATCAATATGTGTTTATTGCCTAGTCCTACACTTTCCACCAAATAACAATTTTGTAGAAAAATGTTTGACTGCGGCCAGGGGGAAATAAATATTCTTGTCAGTGGTCAATATTTCTATGTCAGTAGTTAACTGCTGACTTTTTTAACAAAGTAATTATAGTTTATACATGCTCAAATGCCAGTTGGATTTGTCCCATTATTTGATTTTAATACAGCTGTGAGAGGCATTGTCTTCCATAGCTTGCTGCAGGTCATTTGTTCTGCTAATAGCGAATTAGTGGTTGTCAAGAACATTTGTTTACCCCTCTGTAACTATGGAAATGGTCACAACGCAAAAAGGGGTAGATCAGTTTTATTCCGTGTCTGTGTTTTTTTTCCGTGGCTGGTGTGGCAGGATGTGACTCAGGATTCTCATGTTAAAAATAATATGATTTATAACAGTGGACAAAACATAACAACATATACAATTTCAGTCCCATCTAAAGTGGACATTAGGGCCGTTCTGTGTGAAGTTTTGTTTGAAGCTGGTTTCTCAGGGCAACAGTGGAGCTCCGGTCGACAGCAGCACTGGGGCATTAGCCGAACATGTGGGTTGTTACTATGGCAACATACACCACCATAAGCACGCCCCTACTGACTCATCCTGTAAATATTTATGATTGTGTTGTCTTAGCATTGAATATACGAGAATAAAGGCAAGGTTAGCAAAGATCCATTTATAGTGGGTTAAACATTTTCAGAGAATGTGGGAGGTGTGAATGGGTCTTTGCCCACATGGCACTGGCAAACCTGGCACTCCCTACTGCCATTTTATTCACTGACTCAACTCGGCATCCATTTTGTTTTACTTTACAAATTTCAGAAATATTGCATTTCCGTAACAAAATATGTCCAGATTTTGACTAACAACTGAAAGGTTTATAATTGTGGTTTTTAGAAAAATAAAGCAACTTATTCAGTGAGCAGACTTGTACTTCACAAACCTAACTTTGCTATCCCTGCTTGTTTCCGTAGAATAATGTATGCTTCATTTTGTCATTCATGTGACATTGTTTGTATTCATTTTTAGCCCCTAACCCTCAAATCTTCCCATAAATTTGACAAGTTTCTTTCATAAATGTTCCAGGTTTAATCTTTAACATACTTGCATGCCATAATTGAATTATGTTTTGTAACGCAGTCTCAGTTATACACTGAACTTCAAGCTACCTAATTGGTTCTTAGCCTAGGTCATAAAATCTTACTTTCGTGTTTACAGTGGTTTTTCTAACAATGTGGTTTTGAAAGTTTTTTGTTTCATATTAGAAGAGTCTATGCCAGTTGTTTTGATGCCGAAATGTTATCACTTTTATGTGCCCCCATAAACTGTGATATACCGGAGTTACAAAGAAGTAGTTTGGTTGGCTATTGATAGTGCCAGTCTGTGTTGTCAGCTCTTTCTTTTGTGTGCCGCAATCATTCGGACCATAATTTCTGGAACAAGGGGGCCCTCTGTGTCTTGGTGTAGCTGTGTGGGCTCTTACAGATGTATGAGATGCTGATCTTGGTATCCAGGGCACCGCTAAGAATTATGTCCAATCTGGCAACCCTTCCTATTTATGGTTGTTCCTCTGAATTTATGTGCTAAGTTGAAAAGATTCCCTTGTTCCTGTATCCGCAAAATAGCCCCTCCGACCCAGACTGCACCCCATTCAGGGCTCTTTCAGCTAGCCCAATGTTGCCTGCTACTGCCGGACAAGTTGTGGGTCTCAATAGGGTGAGAAGTGGAGTGAGGATAAGGGAAGAAGGCGAAAGCTTGCATTTTTGCTCCGATTACGGCACCATGAACACAGGGGATGTGCTTGGTGATCGCTTTTGGCTCAGCCCTAAGAAAGGTAAGGATCTCTCCCATGTTTGTTGGACAGATGATTATCAATGTCCTGCAGAGATGTTGTCATAGCTATAATCTTTCATTGTTTGATGTGGACAATGCAGAGCAGATAATTTACGCAGATGACGTCTTGAGGGACAGTTGTGCATCTATTAGACTATACTGGTCCGCAACCTTTTTGACCTGAGTACCCCTTAACCAGCGTCGTGGGGGCACAAATGCCCTGTGTTGTTAAAAGGGGGAGAAAACATTTTTGTACCACTACTGTTTTTAGGCCATATGCAAAGTTTGTATACATTTTCTTTTTTCTTTATTTGTTTACTTCAAGTAGGTATTCAATTTGACTTGTTAAACCTGTTGTTTTCTCGACAATTTGGTTTTAAATGCTGTAGTACATGCCATAGTAGCCTAAACATCTTACTGTCAATGTTAGAAAGTTTTTAAAATCATTTCAAAACAGTCTATTAAAAAAATACGTAATGAAGGTGTGTGATTGAAAGTCAGCATGTTATGGCTCAAAAAAAAGTGATGGAACTGAGTACATGTATTTTAAAGTTATGGTTGTTTAAATGTTATTGCAATGAAAAATGAATAAATAGTAACTTTGGGCCTGTACAACAGTCCTGTTTGGGCTGAGCTGACAAGCAGTGTGCACACAAGAAAAACAGCATAAAGGAGTGCTGGTTTAAATTAGCTGTCCAGATTTTACTTCTGGAACTAGTTTGCAACACAAAACACTTTTTGTAGTCATTGTTGAGCAATCTTTGGCTCCAATTTGTTATGACCAAAAAAAAAGGTCTCCTTAAACAGTAATTGTTCTTTTCTCACCAAATGATATATCCAATGTAAGTCTGTTGATTGATTGTTTCGCATGGCTGCATGGACCCTTGCATTAAGCAGCTTGAGACCCTTAAACCAATTTCTTATGCAAAAAGTACACGTACTCTTAATGCAAAAAATACTTGAATATGTTGTCCGTCAGCATAGAGAACCTGCGTTTGGTGTGATGTCATTAGTTTCCATTCTGGGAAAGGAGAAGTCTTTCAGTCATGAAGCAGATCCTGTCATTTCTCTTCTTGCCCATTAGAGCTCCAATAGAACACTTTTTCCATGAGTTTGTGAGTAATTATGCCAGGAGCAGGCCTTTTTCCTCTCACCAGTCACCACACAATAGTCCGTTCTGCCCATAATGCATGTTAAGATTGCTTGTTTATCCTTGAGTAACCTTTAGCTATATTGGCAGTTGGTGTAGTACTGTTTCCAAGTAACAATGTTCTCTTTTATTCACCCAATAATATTGTTTTATATATGTTCCACACACTTCATTCTCTATATGTAAAGTGGTGGTGATTTTTGCAGGCTGCATACATGGGGTGATTTTTTTTTTTATTCATGCCATCATCGTTTTTCAGATTGAAATGCTATATATTGAATAATACAAATAATAAATTTTAATCATAATGCACCTTACATTTCCAGGAAACCTCAGTGCTACAGATTAATATACAGTACAGCTAACAAACAATATTACCAAAGCATAAAACAGAGTACAACAGAGTAATGACATGAAGGGGCTAAAAGCTTATAAAATCCCTACTAGGCCTGCTTAAAAAGGCCTCTCTTACAGGCTTCCATGCTTTGTTGTGCCCTTAGTCTCTGGGAAGGAGTTCCAGAGACGTGGAGCTGCAACCTGGAAGGCCGTGCCTCCCATAGGGGAGAGCTTAGACCTGGGCTGGTGGAGACATGGGTGTAGGTCAAGCAAGGGCTGCGTGAGGTGGTTTGTGGAGTGAAGAGCTCTGTGAGCTAGGCAGGGGCAGTTCCATGGCTACACTGGTGTGTGAGGAGGTATTGGTTTCTGTAGTGGATGGGAAGCCAGTGGAGGACAGGGGTGATGTGGTCATAATTGTGCCTTCTTGTCAGGACCTGAGCCGCACAGTTCTGGATATGCTGGAGCTTTTGCAGGCTCAAGAAAATGTTCTATTTTGTTTGCGAGTTTGAATGTGTTTGGATTTTAACAGTTGTCTGCAGAGTTCTAGTGGCATACCTCATGCTCTTGTTTGAGCTGTCAAAGCTTTCATCACACAGAGAGCTCTTTTGTGAAGGCCTTTCAATTCCTTACGTTTATGTCAATAGCATAAGAATGCTCCACTCTTCCTTACCTGAGTATCTGTCTTACTGGCTCGCCAAATCATGCTAATGGTGTGTCCAGACAATTCTTGAAATATCCTTTCTTTTCAATAATGACTTGTTATTGTGTTAACTAATACAAGTGAAGGTGTCGGGACAGTGTCAGGACTTGTTTGTACGTCTAGTGAAGACCCGCACGACACGTTTGATATAGACATAAAATGCGTCTCACAACATTTTCTCTCAAGGTGTTTCATAAATTGAACATAATGAGCAGTGCATGTGTGGGTCTTGTTGTTTACACATTTCAGTTGTTCAAGTAACTGTACATTATGCATTGTCTTTTTTTAATCAGTGATTTGCAAACAATCATAAAATAGAGAATGATGACCTTTGAGGCTCTAAGTTTAGCCCAAATGTCATCTCTATCCAACAGCTGTCTCAGACAGAGAGGTCACTGTCCTCATTGCATTCAGAGAAAACAAGCCCCCTAAGTAAATGAAATGAAATGTAAATAATAATGTCTAATAATGATATCTACTTTTAACGCAAAGTACTTCTTCTAATTATTTGCTTGTGAACATATAGTGACAATGGTTTTGACTCTCTCAAAATAAATGTGTATGTTTATATTATTGTATTACTGTTTATATTTTGATATGTTACACATTACGGTATGTGATGGGTTATATATTAAAATACTTTAACCCTGTTTTATTTAAATATTGTAGACTGCTTGACCCTCCCTTTGGTTGGAAGTGCTTAAAGTGGCCTGGACGAGATATCTGAATGGTGTGTGTGTGTGTGTGTGTGTCGTGTGCACTAGGTCGAGTGGACTGATGCCACTCTGGGCTAGTTGGTGGTGACAAGTCTATTCTGGGAATGGTGCAGGTTTCAAAGCATGGAGCAGAAGTGGACATCTATTCATGAGACCAATAAAGAAAGACAACTTAACTACCCTTTATCTGCTTCAGTCAGTTTAGTGGGTCATATAGTGTTGCCCATGTTGGGGAAGAAGAAAATCAAAAACTGTCATTCTACAGTTTCCTAATGCCCTATTTTATATCTGAAGTTATTTGTTTCCATGTGTTTGATTAGCAGATTTAAAATGTATGAGATAGGATATATTTTTTCGTGAGCAGCTGAGTGACTGAGCGCAGAGCCAAAGCAGGGAGCACTATGAAGTCTGAAGTTCACTTGCATGTTCCTGAAATAACATATTAGTTTGTCCCTATAGTGAACAAATAAAAGTTGCCAAGTTGGTAGACCATGTGCCCTCTGAACTGAAGGTTGGTGGTTGAATGTGCAGTGTGTGAGTGTGTGACATTTAAGCCAACTCGCCCACACATGTCTGTCTCAATTGGTATATGAACATGTGTGTGAATGGGTGAGAGGCCTGAAAAAGTAGAAAATGAATGAATGTGACAATTTAGTGGTCTCATTTAGAAGTGTGGTCTATTTAAACGTACTGGTTACTATAAGGTACATTCTTGCCTGAAGTCCTGCCTCAACATGCTTTGATTTATCTCTGTCTTCATTTAGAAAAATGTTTTACACAATGCTTATCTACACGAAATGTACATGTGTTCTTTGCAATGCTTTCATTTTGTAAAACACAACTTGACAAACCAGTTGGCTATTGGCTCTGCCCTTAATACAATGACAATGACTATTTATATGCCATGATTTTAGGACTGGACTTTGAAACGTTTTGTTAAGTTTTCCAGTTATCCCGTTCCGTCTGTCTGCACTAAATCCAACTTGTATTTTACTTCTATAATTATACTCTGTACACTGAATTTACTATGTGTTGATATGCTATGGAAATATTTAGGCATCAGATTATTATTTTTATACCAGTCTCGCAATGTTGAAGAAGTTCCACATAATACAAATGACTAAAACCAAATTTGTATAGTAAATGTAAGTATAATTTGAATAAAGTGTTACTGAGCTAAATGGCATAACAGGCTTCAAAGACCACACCAGGCCAAACCACCTAGCCCTGCTACTACTACGGCTTCTGCTTCTCTATCTGCTTTCCACATATACTACTACTTTTACTCATACCCCGACCAATGCAACTGCCACTACAACTCTCACAAATACTACTCCTCCTACTACAGACTGTCTATTCCTCTATTCGCTGATGCTCTTCTCACACTGTGGTCCAGCTGTCCAGTCTGTGATTTATGCTGCTCTGCCAGAGCTCAGTAAACGGATATGAGGTCTTGCGCTCTCTCCCTGAGTCACTTCATTTGCCTGTTGCCATAGTGAATAAAGTATAAACAGGGCCACGCTGTTTGGAGGTGCAGCCATGTGGTTTGAAACTGCAGCAGCTGAGAAGTGTCACTTACAGCAGCACTGTTCATTCATTAGCTCTGTAATTTTTAAATACAATTATGTGTTTTTTAGCTGCCTGTTCTACGTGAATGTACTTGTGTATGTTTATGATTTTGAAGAATATAAAAATAAATGCTTGAATGTGTTTGTGTGTGTGTTTGAGTATGATGTCAATTTAAAAAAAAAATCATGATAAAAGACTAAGCTTACCCCCTGATCTTGTGCAGTTTAAAGAAGCAAGCAGTTTTTGTGCTAGTGCTGGAGCGGATTGTGTCTTTTGAATTACACAAAATACTGATGTTTGGTGGACTGTTAGTCGTTGTTGACTGCTGGACAGTGGTCTGAAAGTTCAGTCAGTGACACAGAGAGACAGATGTACAGAAGGGAGGCGATCTAGAGATGGAAATATGATACCACGTTTGAGCAAGAGCTGCTGAAAAGGTTAGCTATAATGCACAGTTCTTTATATAGTTTTAGCAAAGGAGATTGTCAGCTAAGTTAGGTGATCTGAATCTGTACAACTTTAGACTGCCTTGCAACCTGTTGTGTCAGTTACAGACCAAGTGAAGGGAATTTTTGCTTGATGATCTTACAAAACAAATACATGCGTAAGAATAGAGAGTACCTATATAGGGGCATAGTCATAACCATAGTCTTACCCATTTCCAGTATGCTTATGTAAAAATTGTAGCATGTGCTTTCTCATTTTTCATTACTACACATGTACTACTCCGCTGTCATGTGATCAGAACACTCCCTGTGGGTTTCTCAGTGATATCTGATGAGGGAATGTGTAAAACAAGACACCTGGACCTTGATAGCCACTTGGTCCCCATGTAGGTTATCTCTCTATCTTTATAAGTTTCTCTGTTTGTAACCAACTTATGAAGCCATGCTCATTCTTGTGCCTCTTTTGTATGTAGATAAAGGGTGTCCTATAATTCAGGCTGTGTGTACATTACATGGGGGTGTGTGCTTTTGTGGGCGTACTCCTTCAAAGTCAAAGGGCACTGAACATGTGCTCAAATCATCTTTTTTTAGAGTAACAATTTCTTAGCCGAAGTTTATTATGAGACCTTATTTTCTTTCCTTGTTCATGTTGGATTATTTAGAGGTATAGTCTTATTTTCCATGCCAGTCCTTTCCTAAGCACGGGTAGTGGGAGGAGCCAGAAGTCTCACTCTCTCTCCTCACACACTCTAACACTCGCTCCCTTCCATTCTGTCATTGCCATTCGGCAGTACAGACTGTTAATTTTGTCCAACTTTATGTAGTAGGACAGCACACTATCTGACTTTTTGGAAGAAGGAATATACTTTTTTTCTTTATGGACCTGAAAGAAAGAATAGTGGAACAACAGCACAACTTTAAGTTTATTCTTCTTTAATTACATTGGGAGACACGTGACAGCCGGTTTTGCCACTGGATTCCACTGGATCAGAAGTGAGGTTGTCTATTTTCATTCTTCCTTTTGATGCTTAACAATTCAGTCTTAGATTGAGCAACTGAATTAGCAACCATGGTTGCTGGGATGTTAATGCCCTTAAGGGACCTAAGGGCCATTTATGAGGTCTTATTTCGTGACGGCGTCATGGTTGCAAAGAAAGACAAACGACCTCAGGTAAAGCACCCAGAGATTCAAGATGTAAGTAATCTCCAAGTGATTCGTGCAATGGGTTCTCTTAAATCCAGAGGTTTTGTGAAGGAAACTTTTGCATGGCGTCATTTCTATTGGTATCTAACAAATGAGGGCATTGTTTACGTACGTGATTTTCTTAAGCTTCCTCCTGAGATTGTTCCTGCATCCCTGCAAAGAATTCGAAAGCCAACCTCAACCTTCTCCTTTGCCCAAAGAGCGGCACGGGTCCAAACTGTAGATGGTCCAACGACTTATGTTCCTAAACCAGGACACAGGATAGATGCAGAAAGCAAAGATGCACTTGCTGAACGGCAAGTCTATCGGCGAAGAGTATTGGAGTCAGGAGAAAGCCGTGGCTACTTTGATAAGAGCCCAAGATTCAGAGGACGCCCCATTGGTGCTGAAGCCAAACCAACACAGGAAATGATGGGCAATAAGTCTATGTTCACAAATGGATCCAACATTGAAGAAAGCAGGTTTTCCAAAGTCTTTGAGCAGCCGCCGAGTGCAAGTGGTGACAGACCACGTGAAACAGAGATTGCAAAGAAAGGGAAAACAACAAGTTCTGTCCAGTTTAACAACAGCATTGCATCACAGACCGCATCCAAGTCTGCTGCAGCATCAGTGTTTTTACCATTAACTATAGCTGCAACTGCAGGTGCTGTAGCTTTAAATGTTCAGGACGAAGCCGTTCCCCCTAAAACAAATACAGATAAACCGTTTAAACGCACTGAAGAGAAGGCTTGGAGGAAAATGAAAGAACATAGTCCTAGTAGCTTTGAAACACATGACATAAAGGAGAATACCCAAAAAGTTAGGGTTGAGAGGAATGAACATATAGAGAATAATGCTCCTCCACAAACTGCAGTAAATACAGTCATGAGTGAATCACTGGCTCAGAAAACCATCACCAAACCTGCCATTAGAAAGAATGACATAGCCATAGACACTGCCACCCTTTGGCCCAAACCTTCTGCACATGAAACTATTGAACATGAAACTCTTAGGACCACCAAAAGTAGAGATCAAGTGACTGATAGTGATACAAGCAGACCTGATATGTGTACTGATGGAGTTCAAATAACTCAAAAGACCAAAGGTGAAGAATTAGAACAAACTAGTACAGTAGCTGATCGTGCAACTTTTGATGGTGCAACAGTAGACTGTAATTTAGCCACTGTGGGCTCAGCTAAAATCTCCACATCAGGCCAAAGAGATGTCATCAAAAAACTGACCAATGCTGAATCAAACTTGATATGTTCAGTCAAAATGGATGATAAAACCCCAGAGGTTATTGTCAAACCTAATGATCAGGAATGTAGCGCAACCATAGAAACCTCTGCTAAGCCAGTCACAGAGAAAAGTTCTAAATCCAAAAAGAAGAGTAGTGATCTTCAGCTTGGCAAAATCGATATAGAGGGACCCATTCAAGAAAAACATAATAAGTCTAATCAACAATATGGAGTTAGAACTGACACTGATGAAGAGAAAATTAAAAAGGTGTCTGAAAAATCTCTAGAAAACCGCACCAAAGATGAATCCAAGAATATGGCTCCTCATATCACTACAAAAAACAACACAGAAAATAGAAAAGATCTTGCTGTTAATTTGAGTGGTGCCAAACCAGAAAAAGAAATCTGTGTTGATATAAAACCAAAGACAACATGTGATTTACAAGGAGGTTTGAGTCAAAATACTAAGACTACACCACATTTAATCCAAGAACAAATAACGACAATGCAAGCTGAACAAACAACTGATACTTTAATTGGTCAAACATCTATGGTTTCAGTACATGATGAAATTATTCCAAAGGATTGTCAAGCTAACCAGGAGTGTGCTGTCAAATCCCAAAAGAAGAAAAAGAAGAAAGCTAAAAACGAATTGCAATCCAATTCAGAAAATAACACAGATATAAAACAAGATGTTATTCCTGTTTTACATGTATCCAAGTATGAAAATATAGATCTGTCAAACAAGGGAGAAATATCTCAATCAGAAATAATTAAAATAAAGGAAGCCACCGATAAAACCATTGAAGAGGTGATCTGGAAAAAAGATTCTGCCTCTGTGAGCTCAGTAGTGCCGCCAATGGAAACAAGAGGGATGACATGTGAAACACAGCTGGAACCAATGACTGTTCCGGAAATAAATAAAGTGGACCTTAAACAAGGTCTCAAGCTTGAAGAGCGATCAACTGCGCTGCAAGAAACTCAAGAACCAGTTTTACTGAAAACTAAGATTTCTATTACACAACAGGCTGAAACCGAAAAGATAATTCCTCCTGTCATCAAAGAACAAACACCAGAGGCTCTTAAAGTGACAGTTCTTGCTCAAGGGGAATCTCAAGAAGTTGCAGGGTACTACAAATCAAAAGAAAAGAATTTGCCCAAAGACCCAAGTACAGAGATTGATGTTGATAAAAAGCAGGATTTCTCACAGGTGCAAATGAAAGCAGTTCCTGAGGAAAACAAAACACATGATAGAGAGATTGATTCTTCGAGTGATACACTGCTTTCAGAGGAACCAACAACTGCAGAGAAACATGTTCATGTTACTGAAACAAATATTCATGTCCAGTCAGAAATGAGAGTAGTAATTGAGAAGATGGAAACTAGTCAAATGGAAAAAGTAAATCAAGATTCCATAGATAACTTAGTTGGGGGAGTAGTTAAAACTGGAAAGAGAAAGCACCCTACAAAAGACAGACGAAATGAACGAAAGATAATTCAATATTCACCACTTGATGAGCTAGATCAAGAGCAAATGAAGACAGTTTCTTCAGAAGTATCAGGCCACTCCCATGAAATGTTGACAAAGACACAGAAAGTAGATACTGAAGTGGTTCATGACATCAAATTAAATGAGGAAAAACAAGAAGAGCATATCCCAACAATGGAAAATCCAAAGACAAGAGCTCAAGAGTTGGTTAAAGATGAGTTATCAGAGGAAAACACTGTTGTTAAAAAGGACGTTGCTTCCAACGCTGCAAAGACACAACCTGATGAAGTTAAAGTGGTTACAAATACAATTATTAATAAAATGTCTAAAGAAAAAACAGGAATTGAAGAACCTGTTATATCTCAAGAAGTACCCAAGACATTAATTGTACGGAGAAGTGATGTGATTCCAATGTCTGCTAAAAATGAAAAACTCTCTGTAGAAGTTATTCAAGAGACTGTAACTGAGAGCACAAATATAAATCTTCCCGTTCCGACATATATGTTAGCAGATAATGCCAAACAACAAGTGAAACATGTAACCTTTAAAGAGGAAATAAAGACCATTTATGATGTTGATGATGGCATTGACTCAGGGACCAGCCAGAGACCAAGTAGTGTGAAAGAGGCGAGGGCAGTTCAAACTAAAGTTGCAGTTACTCAAGGCCAATTATTAACCAAGAATGAACCACTGGTTTCTCCACTAGAAACTCAAAAACAGGATGGATCCAAAGTAAATCAAGCTACAAATGAGGAGACAGTTATACATGTTGCAAATGTTAAAGAGACCAATGCCAAGGGTAAGACCTCTACATACACCATTTCAGACAGTCACATTCAACAAGCTGATGTTACTGCCATATCCTCACCACCTGAAAAGTATGCTGAGAAACCTGAGACAGGTAAAGAACCAATAACAAAGAGTGACATTTCTGTAGAGAGCTCCACTGCACCTATGGAACTTAGTGACAACGTAAAGGTTTCAAAAGAAAATACTGTAACTGTCCAGGATTCAAGCATAAAAGAAACAGAGGACAATCAAAATAAAATAGAGACACAGAAAACCACTAAGGTAGACAGTGATAGAAATATGGCAGAAATAAACACTTTGCTAACTAATCAAGAACATGAGACAAGTCGATCTACTGCAGAGATACCTATTGTGCAACAGACTGACAAGTTAAATCCTCCCGCCATCAAAGACATAACACCAGAAGCTCCTAAAGTCACAGTGCATGAATCCAGGTGTGCTGCTCAATCAGAGGCCCCTTTGAGTACTAAACCAAGACGACACAAAAAGATGTCAGAGAGTGAGGCATCTGAAGAATTGGAAAACAAAGAAATGTGCCAAAAAACTGTCCTAGAATTGACTAATGAGAAAAGTGTCATTGCGGTTACATCTATTAGAACTAACACTAGTATAGAGCAAAAGAACAAAGACACTAATGTGAAACCTATTGTACTCATTTCCAAAGAAAAGGAAACTGCTTCATTGAGCTCAGACCTGCTACAAGAGGAATATAAAGGAACTGCATCTGTGGCAGAGAGCAGCACTGTCTGTGAAAACAGCGTGAAGCCAAACTGTCCCAAAGAGAAAACAGTTAGTGAAATTATACACGGAGAGCCTGAGAACGCTGCTGATGAGCTGAAGTCTGTGACAGTAACAGAAGACATAAATACAACTGGCAAAGACTCTAAATCAAAAAGAAAGAAGAAACAATCTGTGAATGAGTCGCCCAAAGAATGTAGGCCTAAGCACAAGCCAGCAGCAAAAGATGAAACTAAAACAGAGGAAGAACCAACTGATATTCCTTTCTCTCGTGCTCATGAAATTTCAACAGAAGTGATAACAGAAGTGATAACAGATGATACTCATTCAATTTATCCCAACTCAACTGTTCCCCAGATTGAGCCTAAGGGCAGCACTATTACAGAAAATGTTGACGTTGGCAAACTTGATCAAGAGACAACAAGACCAAAAGTGACTGCAGTTGAGAAAGAATTAGCCATTCAGAAAAAAACTAAGGTTGAAATCACACAAGAAATTGATGAAATGAAGAGTGTGCCTAATACTAAGGGAGCACAAGCTGAGAAAGTTATCAAAGAAATGCCAACAGAGGCTTTAAAAGTGACTGTAGAATGCAAACCTGAAGTGGCAAGTGAATCTCACAAGGGGGCACAAGTGGGTTCTAAATCAAAGAGTAAGAAGAAGAAACAAGAGAGTGAGATCTCAAAAGACACAAGCTCAGAAAATAAAGAGACTGTGTCTACGAGCTCAGAATCCCCCCAGATGGAACTTTTACTGTCAACATCCAGAACTGAGAAAATAACTTATGGAAAAACTATACAAGAGGTAACCACCTCTAAGGAGAAGACCAACACAAAACTAGGAGATGTTGAACCTCAAAATACTCAATTAAAAACTGTGATGATTCAGGAAATTACTAAAGTTGAATTAACACAGGAAATCCCTGATTTACATGTAGACACCCAGGAGACATCAATTACAGAACAGACTGAAGATGTCATCGTTCCTGCCAAAGAAACAAAATCAAAGCGAAAAAAGAAAAAGTCTGTGAGTGAGTTGCCAAGTGACTCTGCTGTAAGAGAAGAGAATCACACAGAGGCACAAACTATGACGTCAACTGCTGCTCCTCTCTCACCTTCCTCCACTGAAGAGCCAAAGACTGGAAATATGAGAAACAGTGAGTCAGGTTCTCTCAGCGCAACAGTGCCTCTAG
This sequence comes from Knipowitschia caucasica, assembly GCA_964034765.1. Taxonomy (NCBI): domain Eukaryota; kingdom Metazoa; phylum Chordata; class Actinopteri; order Gobiiformes; family Gobiidae; genus Knipowitschia; species Knipowitschia caucasica. The sequence goes on from OZ035829.1 coordinate 12,094,306, forward strand.
TGGAGTCTGATCAAGATTCACAAAATATCAGTGTTGTCAAAACAAACAAGGTGTCAGTCAGCACTGAAGATAAGCTTGTAATTAAAGAAAAAGTATCTGTTAAAGAAAGAACTCAAACTAAACCCATTTCAAAAATGATTAAAACTGAATCGCCTGTGGAAATAACAAATCAAGATCAGTATTCTGATTCAAAATCTGAAATAACTAAAAAAGCTTCTCAAAATCAAGCTAAAAAACAAGGTACTGGCACTGAAGAAAAGTCAAAACCAAATTCTCCAGATCTCAAACACTCCAGTGCAGAAGCAGTGGATGAAGAAAAGATGAAAGGAAAGCATGCTGAAGAGAGAATAACTATTCAACCAACTAAAATAGAAATCTGCCAAGAATGTCCAGCCACATTGCCAGAAACAACACAAGTTGTAAAGCCCACCCCAGGCACCACACAAACATTAAAGGTGTCTCCCACGGTCAAAAACAACGACAAATCATTGGAGGGTCTTGAAGTTCTAACTCCCATAACTGAAACTGAAAAGGACATGACTGGGCCCAGTTCAAAAGCCAAACGAAAGAAGAAGAGATCTCCTACTACTGAACAGACCCCAGAAATTCAAAGTGAAATTAATGAAAAAATTACAGGAATCCTGTCTCAGGACAAAAATACACTAGAAACAAGTGTTGCTCCCGCTGAAAAAGGGTCACCTGAGGGTAAGCCTAGCCATGACAAAGGGCAAATAATTGACATTTCAATAGAGACAAGAGATAAACCTGTCATTTCTCAAGGACCTACTAAAAGACTAGACCTTGCACAAAATAATGATGTAGAAAAAATACCCAGTTCGAAGGAAAACATAGATTTAAACAAAAAGCCCATATCAAAAAGTGAAACGATGACAATGCAGACAAAAACACAGCTTGAGATCACAGATAAAATCGCCAAGCCTGCTATTGAGCCTAAGTCCCCCTTTAGCCCTGTTAAAAATACTCAAGAGCTGGGCAAGTCTAAGAGGAAAGGTAAAGGGAAAAAGCATGCTGAAGCCCAGTTATCTGAAACCATAAACACTGAGCCTGCTTTGTTGCCGGAAGCAGAAGCCCTGCCATCTACCAAGGACACTGAACCAACCAAGGATACTGTGAGGGACGACTACATGGTGACCCCAGAAGTGACAAAAAGCAATGCTCAACCAAAGATTGCTGTTGAAAGATTGCATCGTGAGGAAACTGTGCAGGCAGCAGCTGTGCTCCCTAAGGCCCCAGTAGACAAAAGAGAGGTGGAGCCGGCTCTGCCCCGTGCTGAAAAACACATGCAGGGAGCTCCAAAGGCAGAAACATCCTCAACAGAGAAGGGAGAGAGCGGAGAGTTAGCGTCACAGGCCCCAGCGCTCCCAACAGCACGAGCAGCTGCAGCTCAGCAGCAGGACAGCCCCCTCCGCCCGCACCCAGAGCCTCCCAGAGTTGCACAACAGCAGTGGACAAGTCAGGCAGCAGAGCGCAGCACAGAGGAAGGGCACGCTGGTTCAAAGCCGCTGCCGCAGACTCCAGGCGCGAAGAAGAAATTGGTGAAGGACACACCCTCTGTCACCACCACACCTGCCGTTTCTGATATTCACTCTGTGTCCTGTGAAACAGACGAATTGAACATGAGGAGGAAAATAGTGGTAGTGGAGGAGATAGTTGAGGTGAAACGGATAGTTAGTCCAGAGGCTGGAGCAGGGGGACAGTCGCCTCTGCCACCTGTGACACAAGAGGACGAAGAGGATGAGCTGGACATGGATGTCTTGGAGGAGATTGCGATTGAGAGGTCACTGTTGCAGGCTGTACCAGGAGCTGCTGAAGGGGAATGGGACCACTCGCTTATGGAGCCAGACGACAAGACGTTTAACTTCGTAGAAGGTTTGTTTTTCAGCTTACTACTTCCACTTTCTATGTGCATGTGAAGGGCCTTTGTTTTGAATGTGTGGGATAATATTTGACTATGGGTCTATTGTGCATTCGATACAACACTGGCTCTGTCACGACTATGATATTTGCTCCAGTTGATACAGTATTTGTTGTGATTCCCTTATGCATAGTGTCATTTGAAAACAGTTTACACATACCATCTAAGTTGCCATGTGGGTGCAAGTCTTTGGAAGGATTACTTTCCCCAGACAGTGAGAGGTCTTAAGGCTGTGATATAATATGTGTGTGTAGATGTTAACACTGTGTGTCCAGGATAGTCTGTCCATGTCAGTTTTTTTACTTGCAAAATTTCAGAAATATATCTTTAATTATAAATGAAAGCATGAACTATATCTTCCTCTGATACAACATGAGTTGCCATCAGTGATTAACTGTTAAACAAATGTTCTGCCAAGTTACTCAAGGTTTTTTTTGTGCACATTTTCAGTTGTGATTCATAACTTCATAGTGCTTGTTGTTTTTACAAAATCAATAAGCCTTGTTTGCAATGTAAGAATGTGCAGACCTGTAGCTCTTCCAGCAAGGTGGGGCAGTTCTCAGAGATCCAGCCTCGCCTGCTCCCTGCAGACACGGTTAGAGCCAGACTGACTCAGAGGAGGCGTGGTCACTTGCCTTTTTACACTATAAGAATGTTCTCAATTCTGGTGCCTCTCCCCTCATCTGCCTTGCACATGAGATAGACATAGATTTTGCATTCCTTTGTGTAATGGCATGTGTCTTTTCGAAAGGTACTGATAAAGAATTTATGACTTGAAAGAATTGTAGGAAGTGAGAAAAATGCATGTGTCAAGGCTGAAGTGAAACCATGCTTTGAAAATTGGTTTGTTGACTCATGTTCATGTGACAGACTTGCCAAAAGCTGACACGTTATTATTATTTGTACTTTTTTTTTTTTTACTAAAGTTTGCATTATCTGTAAATTGTGTAATACATGCATGGAATATCAATTGTAAGACATTTAGAAATTAAACAAAACCCCTTGGGTGTTGTCATTTGGTAGTGTTCCCAAAATCAGTGCCAGAAAGTTTGAGTCAGTCAGTTTGTTTGGAGTCACACTAGATCTGGATTCAATTAACAGCCCAAGTCCTCTGTTTAATTTGTGATAATCATCAAGAAATCTTGTGATATCCATAATCACGTGCATCACATTGAACATATGCAAGTCATTAAGCTCAAATGTGCTTGGCATATTTTCTTTTCATTTATATTCACTACCCTTTCACATGCAGTGGAAAAAATATTAAAGCATTGTTTCTTTTTAAGTTTGTCTGTCAGTGATGGAGTTTATGACCCACTGCTGACATCTACTGTCCACTGATGCCCATTTAAATGAGCTCTATCAGTAATATCATACTGTATTTAACTAACGTGACCTTGCCTTATCTACAATAGTGGTCTGGAAATTCTTTGATGTTTCAAAGTGGCTATTGTAGTTCTAGCATGAACAATAGAAAAACTTTGTTCTCATTTTATGAATGTACTTGTATGGTAAAAGTACCTGGTTGGCAATAACAGTCATTCTGGGAAAGACATCTAACCACTACCCACACATGGCACCAGCGCCACTTAGCCTCAATGACTTTGCAGACATACCAGAAACGTCCTCTGTTTTCATCTCCAAAATGATGCCCATTGCAAACTTCTCTGACTGTGAAATGGGCTGCTTCAGAAGACTGGTGTGCCTCTCATTATAACCGCATGCAGTGACTCACACAAACCATACAAATCAGAAAGAATTACGAGTTTGAACATTTCCATCCTGTTGTTCTCTTGAATGTCAGTGTATGAATGGACATTGTCTGCACTTGCTGGCTTTGTAGATGGTATCTGCCACTCTACTGGCTGTCAACACTGCCTTTACTCATGATAGTAAATAACTTGAGCAACCATGCCCCGTTTTTACAAGCCAATCCTTTTTAGTATGTAATTTACTTATCTTGCTGTTGCAAAATAACGTCTTTCACGATGGAACTTTGCAACAAGGACACACCCCAGATTGATTTTCTACTGTACTAAAAATGACTAGATACTGTATGCCTTTGAATGATTAGTTAATTTCAAATGTGTCACCATGTTAATGTTAGTGACTATTAAATCTTGTGACACAGATGATTCAGAAGACTCTTGCAAAAGTTCAATTGATGCGGTGCCCATTCTTAAGCAATATGCATCACAAGTTACAGCCTTTACAGCTTAAATATTGACCAACTTCCCCAGTCTCATCAGTCCCACAAATGCTGTTTTGGACAATTAAATTTAGGAGGGGACTGTTGCGATTATAGATGTTCATGCCCAATGTTTTATGAATAACAGTTTGAGAAGTGAGCATTATACTGCATGCTACAGTTTGCTCTTTCCATGTTGATACCATGTGTAATATATTGAGGGCTTGGTCCAGATAGTTGTGATATTAGTCATTTCCCTTGGTGCTGGAAAGGTCTTACCATTTGAGGTGTTGCCCATGACCATACTCATTGCTGTGTGATGTTACACAGATCAGTGTTATTGTATTTCTCCAAACTCTTGTGTTAAAGGTACATTATGCATTTTTTTTTTTTTTTACAATTTTGACTTTGTAAACCAGCAGCTGTAAGAGTGTTCAGCTGTAGTGTCTTTACTTTCCATTAGATTTGTCTCAAGAATGCTATAGGACCAATTGTTTGGGAGGTGTTCTCTGCTGATGGACCCTCTCACTAGAAGACTTACAAAACAATTGATCCTGTAGCACTGTAGACATGACCTGATCAATAGTTAAGGCACCATGCTACTCACTCCTATCAACAACAAAAATTACATCATAGCAGAGCCTGTATGGAAAAAGTCCTACTGGACTTTACGCCAGTTACATGAATGGTTGGTGGTGGTCATTGGGGCTGAAGGCACGTACTGGTTGGCTTGCTTCTGTCAGTGTGCCCGAGGGCAAAAAATTGCTAAATAAAACCAGTGCGTTATGTTTGTTATTCATTATTATCATTATTATCATCCTACCTATGTTTCACTATAGTATATTCCGGCACATTCCATTGCTGATAGATAAGATGTGCTTTCCCCCTGCAGACACTAGCCTTGAATACCTTTTGGGAATGTGCTGAAACATGAATGTTTAGGTCAGGATTTTGTCAAGGCACAGGGGAATGTCCATGAAGCTGAAGGAATTCCCTGCAATCTTATCCAAAGCCTCGCTGCAGTTGAGCAATTCTGTGTCACGGTTTCTCACGTCCATCTATAGGACCCAAAGTTCACATAGGATGGAAATCTAAACTAGTCTCTTCAAATGTCAAATAGTAAGTAAGCTTAGTAAGCTTTATTTATATACCGCCTTTCACAGACCAGAGTCACAAAGCGGTTTACAATTGTAATTTTTTGGGCACTTGTCCTCTCACTCCTCACAGAGATGGGAGTGGGGTCGCTGAACAGGAGGCGCATGCATGCAATGGAAAGGCTTTCAAGATTACAGCTAAATGATACCACATGTCAACACCACAATCAATGTATATTAAACATAGTATTTATAGATATTGTTTTGCATTGCTCTGTCCCCAAAAGTAATAGAAGATGAGCACTGAAGGCTCAGAAGCTCCAGTTATAGAATCATGCCGCAAAAGTCAATCACTAAACTAACTCAAAGTGCCTGCAGGATTCATACCACTTCATAATAACCTTTCATCACATAAGTATATGGCCATTAACTGCTTTGCTGCTTCTCTGATGAAATGGCCCTCTCAATATGACTGTAGAGACACAACTGAAGCACTAAAGAGATGCAGTAAAATAAACAGACATTCCTATGGTACAAAAAAGGATTAGCAATGTGGTTGACTGACAGCTGAGCGCTTTAGGCCTTACCACAGACCCAAAAGATGCTTGCCATTGTGTCAAAGCCTTTAAAATCGTTTGAAATGAAGTGGGCTTAAATCAAAGCGCATTGGAAGGTAGAATAATTTGAAAACCTTTATATACATTTTTTAGGTTTTTTGATTTGTTCTAATGGTTATTTCTACTTGAGTCAATTCTTTTACCCAATTTGTGGCTATGCTAAGCCCTGTGATCATAATCTGTTTAAGTGTCAGCAGTAAGCGGAGATAGATTCCGGATATAAAACTTGAGACCAATGTCATCAAAGCTGCATGTTAGCGTCTCGGTGCCTGTTTGTGTTTGCAGCATATGGGGGTCATCTCTAGGGGCCGAATGCATCCAAGTGCCCTGCCATAGCACTGCCATCATTTCTAAGTGCGACACAGTGCGATCATCTGGCTCTGTGTAGATATTTATAACCCTTCCCATGACCACCCAGCCCCTTTCTGTCAGCCCACTGCCCCGTCTCTGAGCTCTGCCTGCCACAAACCCCCCCCACCCAATACCATCAGCCCTCCCTCACTTGGTCACTGGTGCGCAGGCTAAAACAGACGGCACAGTCTGTCAAAGTTAACCACAGCAAAAGAGAAAGAGGAGTGGGCAAGCACACAAACAGTAGCTTCTTTCCAGTCGCGTCGTTTCCCGCAATTGTCCAGCTCTCTACTCCTCGGGCCTCCTCTTTCTCCCTTAGATGAAGATCATACCTGGTAGGTTCCCTCAGGTCAGCTTACTTGTTCCTTTGATGAACCTTGTCCGATGTCGGGCTGTCTGGTGGCACGTCTCGTCTGGTATCTTGGCAAATGTGCAGCGTGAAATGTTGTTGTGTTCTTGGCCCGTGCGTATGTCGCACAGGTGCGTGCATTTAAGGAACACTTATCACGGCACAGATTGTTTTCCATTTTTAAAACACTACAAGCAATGAGACCAAAGTGAGTTATGTGTGATGTTGGCTGACACTTTTTTCTAATAATTGTTGTTTGTGGATGGGTGAGAGGTGATCAATGCCCTCTCCTCTCGTAGCCCTTATGTGGCTTTCATAAACAAATACTGGCGAGGGAGTTTATTGTTTTTAGTTATATATACATGTTTTTTGACTAGTGTACATTGTACAGCGTTATATATTCATATAATCTCATAGTGATTTACTATAAAATATATACTATATATATAAATAATCAATTGTTTTGATTATATTATTAATATTTGTCATATCTGAAAAAACATTGAACTTCACAATAATTACCACAGTTTATTCATTAAGTACAGTATTCTTTGGAATTACAACCGCATATTTTGTTGTTGTATTTGCATACATTGTGTTTTTTTGTACTTGCATCAGTGACTAAAATTATTGTTTGTCACTATATTTTTTCTGAATCAATAAATAATTCTTCAAAAGTAGTTATTGTGGCTGGCCAAGAAGTATTAGATCTCCATAATGTGTTCATATTTCACAATTTTCTAAATCATGGAATGCACAGCATCTCCTATATCCATTTGATTACACAGTTGGACATGTTGCAATAGTTTGGAACGTGAATGGATCAAGTTCTATAACCATTATATCACTGTCAACCACTTTTAAAATACTTTTCTCTCAACTATCTATTCATCCTCACACTTAATAAGATTCCTTTTTATAGTAAGTCGAGGCAGGCTAGTGGCTACAGTCACAGATCTCACAGCTGAACAATTAGGCAAGAATTTGGGTAAGAGCTCATGGAAGGGCAATACAGAAGAATTCCAACCCCTTTTTATGTTGTTGCCACACCCACACAGCAGCACCATCCCACGCTCTACTCTCACCAGCCAGGGCCCACCTGTCATTCACTGCTCTTTTATCCAACTGCTTTATCCATGCAATGCTTATTATTGCTGCTTAAGAACGCAAAAATCCATTATGGGTCTGTTGGATCAACTTTTCCTACTTTGGTTCTTGTAGACCATGTAATAACTCTGATTTTAGTAATTTTATTCTAACCAACCACAGAAGATACAGTATAGTGAAAAGCAATGGGCATAGATGAGGCTTCATTTCATATTTTTGTGCATGTTATTTTGGGCTTCAACCTAGATATTATTTTAATACAATGGCTTTAAGGATTTATGTGGCACGCTTATCCAATGCATTTGTCTGGTGTAACCTTGAAAGCATGCCACCATTGTCCGTAGGGATGGGACTACTCACAGCTCCTTTGACACGCTGTAATTTTATGATATAGTATTCTTTGGGGATGGACGTGTTGAAAAGGAAGTAGGTTTTATTACATGATGTTGTTATAACCTTCTGTGATACAAGTCACACAAGAAGCAAATCAGTCCAGGCTTTTTCCTCTTGGTGGTGTGATTGTCAGGCATGTTTAACCAGTCACTATCCAAACCTGTTTCACTGAGATACCAATAGCTCTGAATGTAAGCAAGTTAGGGATGGATGCCTTTGCTTTCACTAACATGATTTACATTCCATCCATTCTAGCCTATGCCAATTTTGCTAATTAATCAACTACAATTTGAGCCACAGTTAAATCTTTTCTCTTTCTTGTAATGGAATCGATAATTTCTGCATTCAGTCTATACATTACATTCGCGTGACTTTCTATTGATTTAAAAGATTTACAAACCAGTTTATCTGACCTAGACCTTTCTCATATTTATTCTGAGTTATATGCAGCTGATGATCATCTATGCCTGGACCTGTCGGGGGGCTTTCAGGTCTTAGCTGTCCCCTTGTGTTGGCTTCTGCTTAGGATAGTGATGTTCTCTTCTCAGATTGAGCCTTGTAACAACAGACCAACCCTGGTTTTCTTTATGATCCTTAATCAATGTGGAATAGGTGAAAAGAAGAGAGGGGGGCGAAGGTAATAGATTACAAGGTATTAAAATAAAACATTCACACATACATGTAACAATTACAGCCATAATTTCCATTGACACACCCACAAATATATAGATTTGTCAATATATAGCAACAATAAATACATGCATCTTCATACCATATCAGTTGTTTTAAAGGGGCCTGAGGAAAACAATGTAAATATAGTGCTTATTTACTCCCACCACACCCACAAAGTAATTAAGTATACCATCTATTCAATTTCATAACATAACAATAACATAATTATGGTAATGCTGTAGGTATACTCTTTTAAATACCTCCTGATATGTGTCTTCATATTAACAATAGTAGTCTTAAGAAAGGGGGCGTGTAAACACACTTCACAAGAACCATCATTTGGCATTCTCCCTGTGAACTTTAGCCTTTGAACTTTGTTTGTTTTCTCTTCCTTGTCGCTCCAAGTGGAGCAACAACCGGTGGGGCCAAGCGCTATAAAATGTAACATATGGCACCCAAGTCACATGGCACGTTCATGCTGTTCTCAAGTCAACGTCCTTCTTTAGTGAGATTACCCCAACTTAAGTACTTTTATCAGTACAAATAATTCAAAGGTGTAAAGTTTTTACTGCAGTAACCCTCAGGAATTACAGGTTGAACAAGAGGCGCAGTCAGCCAAAACAAACACATTGGTTTTAGATGGTCTTACAAAGATCATTTTTTGTCAATGATTTGTCTGTTTGTTTGGGACAGGCAGCCCTTGGACTGCTCTGTGGAAATCCCCTCGTCCTTCACTAAATCCTGGCACACTTTTATGCTCCAGGGCGGGGAATTGTATAGAACAATTACCCACAATACAGCGTCATGCAAACCACCACATCACTCATTCAGAAGCATTTAATCCATCCAAATACAGTTCAGAAATGTTTTGCTTTTAATTTCACTGGTAGCACTTTTGTTTATTTACGACTTCCTCAAGGGCCATAGAGACCTTTTCCAAGGTGTGGGGGGGTTTATTTATACCCAGGTGTGACCCCTTTTAAAAGTTCTTCCTGTGATTGATCAGACTGTCAGCATTTGAACACGGTTTCCTCCATGGTTTCAGGTCAGAGGGCAGTGTCCTGTAAACGGAGAATGCATATTTTGGTCATTTGGCTGGAGTGGCAAAGTGTGTGGCGCTAGAAGGTCGTTCTGTTGGCTAGACACTTGTGGTTATTAACGTGCTTGGAGAGTACATTCAGAGTACACTCCAAAACCAGAAAGAAATGTTGTGAACAAATCAGATCAAATATGCTGTCTTTATCTTATTTGAAAACATTTGTATCTCTAGCATATGCTGAGAGCTAATTGGCTGAGTGAGGGCTGCCAGGCGCTCAGACTCTTATCAATCTGACAAAGCTGATCTACAGTTGTGACAGAGGCCAAATGTACACATACTGTATGTGAAAACTAGTGATTGAACCAAACACTTTTGAGAGCTAGGTACAAGTGACAATGATTTTATTACATATAGTTATTTCTTTGCCGTTCCCAAGTTGGGTAAGTTAGGTAAGAGTGTGAGATTGAGGGTGTGTTGTTAATTAATTTAATCAAACTATTACTGTTAAATGTTTGTATTTGTATCTGTATTTGTTTACCATATTATTTTGTTTTTGGGACAAGGCAGGATGGCGTTCACATGTTAAAATGCTGACCTTTTAAGTCACCTGTCACCAGTTTCTCCGAGGCATTAGCAAGACCTTTGGTGTAGGAAGCCTGGCATACAGTCTCAGAAATCAGACATCTTGCACATTGATTGGATACCACAGTGGAATTGATGTATTTTCAGATTCTGTATTTTATCACGAGCAAGATGTATGTGAGTTTGTGTGATAGACCGTAGACATGTGTAGGAATGTTTACAATGTGCCAAGTCAGCACATGTTCACCTAGACTTGAATAACATTAAATTCTTCTTCTGAACATCTCATTTTTGTTGTTTGATGGCATTGGGTTCATGTTTGAGGCACTGAACAGAAACCTGCTGTAATAAAAAAGAGGTTTTACACTCTATAGAAATGTAGACATTATATATGAGAACAAGTTTAGCACATGGAATGGTATCTTTGAGATCCTTGTATTTGAAAAGGTCTAGTTTTGTCACTTTGTTTCCTTCTCAAATGTACTGGACAATGTTGATGAAATGTCCAGCAATAGTAAAGAACCTGTTTGAATGCAACTTTTTAAATGTAATTTGATATAAACATACTTGATAAATTTTATGCTTTGAGGCTTATTCCATGCAGACATGCCTGTTGTTTTGGTATTAAATCTCATAAAGTTTACTTGATTTTATAGTAGAAATGGCTGAGAGATTTGTGCTTTGTAAAGTTGTGCATTAGCTCCCTCTAGTGGTTACTTAAACAGGTGCTGATATGAGAAAAAATTAAGGAGGTATTTTCCACATTTCAACATTTACTGCAAGACCCGTGTGTCTAAAAATATCATTATGAAACAGATCCAGTGTGTTTGGGATGTTGTCATGGAAATTTGTCTCAGGTTTCCTATTTTGGTCTTTTGGAAAGTGTCAAAATTATATACAAGCTCTGGGAAAAACCCATGGTTTTAACATCGTCAGGCTGTGGAAAATGTACATGTACAAAGTTTTTCATTGTACTATATCTAGAGTATCTAACTTTGAAACCACAAACATTGTAATTGAATAGGTTCTATCACTATTTTTTAGTTCATATTATCTTTATATTTTATGGCATTTTTGACATTTTTACATCAGCTTTTTTCAGTGAGTAAGAGGAGTGCCTGCCCTCACTCAACCAATCAGCTCTCAGTGTGTAAGGAAAAAATCTTTTGTAAGAATATGAAGACGCATGCCGTGATATTATTTAATAAACACTTGCTAAACTATTCCTTCTGTTTAAGACAAAAAAAGTATATTATATGAAACAAAAAAGTAAAGTATTTAAGTAAGAGACACACAAGATAAATCTGCGCTTAGAATTTGATGGCTTGCAGTTACATGCCCATAAGTAGTACTTACATGTTTTACTTACTACTAACTCACTACCATATCATTACAACAAATTTCTCTTCAATGGTGCATAACTATCACCTTTCTCAACTTATCTATTTGCAGCTTCTGTCCACTAAAAGGCAGTATTGTGAGTGTTTAATCATCCACATGTATGCAGTATGTATGAATGGAACTATTATCATTTGACATACAGGTTAAGTCCCACTTGTGAGGCTTTCTACAGAGGCTTGAGAAGATCAACATTGGGCCTATTTCATAAGTCAGCTGTTGTGAGCAATTATGCCTGACTATTGCGTGATTATTGTGCGATCTAATTTGACAACATTATTTAAAGCCCCTGACAGGCTGCACACCTTATCAGGACAGTGACTCAGGACAGCAATGGCACACGTTATTCATGACATATATATAACTTCTCGTTTGTAAAGTTTCTGTTTCTTTCATAATAAAACACGTTAGGATGAAATAATATAAGATAGACCTTTATTTGTGTCACAGTGGAGAAATTTAAATGTCAACATTGCGCACATTATAGCAGATTTAAACCATTTGCACTCAGGAAATGTATGGCTATGACCTCCCACGCATTGCAAAACTATCTGTTAATGGAAGACACAGTGCAGCTTCTCCTCCCATGACCTCTCCAACTTTTTAAAGCAAAATCTAAGGTGATAATCTGGGGTGTGTCCTGGCAGCTTGTACTTTTATCTGCATTCCTTTCTCTGAGGGGTGTGGTGATGGATACATATTGCCATAAAAGATTTCCTCTTTCGCCCACATTGAGTAAAAAGAGCATGGGGTCAAAACAGGATAGATCAAAAGTCTGTCCCTGCTCACAATGAAGATAATGGGGGACATTGTGGTTTAGTCCTTCCAATTGGTTGTGGGTACAATCACCTGGCCAATCAATGCATCTTTCTGCATGGGAATAAATCTTAAACATCAATTCATTTTCAACATTTTCCTTTTTTGACTTTCAAAACATGTCTAGAATTCATGGATTCCTCTCTACCAAAGATGCATAAAGACAAGAGCAATGTTAGTAGATCTGACTATTGTAATGCCTTTTTTTTCTCTTACAGTAAATTAATCCAGCGCCTTTAGCTCATTCAAAATTGTGTAGTTCTCACATTACAGCTATTCTGAATGATGTCCACTGGCTCCCCTTACAGGCTGGATTGACTTTATAATCCTTGTTTATAAAGCCCTCAATAATCGGGCAACCCACATAACTCTGATTGTTGTACAAGTAAATCCTTTAATTCAAAGATAGATAACACTTACAATCAAGACTATCCATACATGCTTAGCTGGCAAGTTCATATCAAAAGCAAAATCTAATCCTTGAGTAAACTCCACGATGTCAAAAAATGGGAGGATGAGTAGGAAAAAATAGGGCTTTTTTTGGAAGGCAGAACCTGTCCATCGTGTGTCTGTGGTTGGATCTGTTTAGTATGGAATTTTACATAACACCGTAATGCAATATGTCTCAGGAAACAAATAGCTTAAAGATTGTGCAGGCAAGACTTATCCATTGTGTTAGAGTGACCGCTCGGTAATGCACAAATACCATCCACTTAACTTGGACAAACTGACTTTTTAAGCTGTCATTAAGCTAAAAAAAACAGTACTTTTCCTCACGTTTGCCCTCTCCTCTCCACTGTATAAAAAACCCAAGTTCTCCATCTGGTTTTGATGGAACCAGATGAAGGCAAGGGTAATAAGCAAGCCGAGACCTTAATCATATGTGTCCTTTTTTAAACAAAGTGCTTATGACTAAGATGTTCCAGCGAGTTTGCATCCTGCACAGTTCCCATGTGGGTTCTCTCCTAATGTTTCCCCTGAGGTTTGGAAATCACACTTGGGTCGATGTTGGCACTTGTGTTACAGCCAGCTCTGTTACTAGCTCACGCTTTTGACACTGCATCTCACATAACCTGAATAATGAATAGAGTAATATACGTAGGTAGAGGTATTATTAGTATATATAATTTTTAAGGAAAAGGTTTGTGATCACACTGTTCTTTTGTAATCACAATATTCAACTTTTACCACTCCCTAATTCCTTAACTTGCCCCAACATTGAAGATCTACAAAGGTGTGTCTCAAATCTGCAAACGCGGCTTAAAATGAGTCAACACACTTACACTATCCCATTAAGTGCTCTTCGTGTCAGTGCAGGTCTCTTGTCTTCTTCTCTTCTGAAGAAAATGGTCTAGTATCTTGATAAAGGTGTCAGTCTGAAGAGGAAAGATCTATGCATCTCGGAGTGGACACACCCAGCCTGTAACTGCATGTTGAACATATAGATTCTTTGCCTCATATTGGAGATTATTATAATAATATGGGATTAGTGGAAGTCGAATTACATTTTACAAGAGCGGTAACTAGCGATTACCACCGGAGGACGTCCTGATAAAAAAAATTCTTTCTTATTATAGATTTGCCAAGGCTAATTCACATCTGCAGTCCCTGGCAGTGAGAAGGATCATAAATTAAAACATTTGCACAAGCAAATGTACCATGTACTGTGTGCGTCATGTATCTGGGAAAGGAGACACTTTCAAAGCTATCACCGGGGGGCAGGATTCAGGTTCTTAAATTCTACAGTTTTTCTACAGTACTGAGAGTGATTGAACACAAGGGATATACTTGGTTGTCACCAATTCTAGTGAACCCATAGCCTCTACTTCCAGCTACGGCTATGCTTCTTGGCAAGTACTGTGTCCAGGGCGTGTTTGTGGTACATCTACTTCTGGAATTGCTTCAAGTCCTTTTTCAAAGTGTCTCATCGCTCCCCCATGACACTCCCCTCCCAGCTCTAGTGTCACTGTGAGTCACATGGTGTCAAACGTCTGAAGAATGCCATAAATAAGTAATAATTAACCTCTGTGTGTGTGTCAATACTAGTAGTAAAGTCACATCTATGAACTTTCCACTAGAATATGTCACTTTTCCCATTACATAGTTCATATACGTACATGTAACTTGATTACCCCAGAATGCATGTGGGTTACCACACCTCATCTTCTGTGCTCCTGCATCTTCCCTGTCCAGGCAAAACATAGGAGAAGAGAAAGGGGTGTGTCCAAAAGCCCTACCCACATCCATGTCCCAAACCACACCACTAAATACACACTCAAACATCTCACAACGGGACAGGCCCAGACTTTATAGCCCACAGGCACCATTCAGTGGAGGAATAAAGTTAAAGAAAAGAAGGAAGTGCAGAGTCAACCCAATCAGAGTGAAGAGAACAATCATAGGCGTGTTAAAAGCTTTGGACCACAGGAGAGACGAAGGGACGACACAGCGAGGACTGAACTGCGGGATTTTATTTTATTGATACAGAGAAAATATTGCATCAATGAACTCTCAACAGCAGAGATACAGGAATGGCTCTGCTGATAGCTTTGGCAGAGAAAGGATGGCTTCAGATGACGTTTATTATCAGGGGATGCTCAAGTCAATGGATGGAAGGAAGGGTAATTATGGATGTTTTATGAATGAATAATCAATGGAATCTTCAAATTATGTTGTGAAAATAGTATTTGAATATATGTATTGTTTCTGTTTTAGTTGTGTTTAGATTAGAATAAAAATATAAACTATTGTCCAATTCATCTCATTACATTACTCTCATTGATGACTTATGGAAATGCAGTTTTTCCAATGTTTCTAAATGGGCAACCACTCCTTTCCTATTGCCTCAGTGTCTCTTAACATTGTTTTGTAAAGTAACTGCGTAGTACAGATTATTCTGAATCCATTTGTCTTTGAAATATTACTAGGAATGATTTAATATAATTTTGATTGTTGGCTGTGGCTTGTGACTTCCTAAAGGTCAACCATGCACCAGCTTGTCCACTTGTGTTTTGTACTGCAGACTTTACTCTTCTGTGAAACCTGTTTGTATCTGCTGATACTTGATATAAGATGCCTTCTTTACCCACAATTATCTGTAATTCTGTGACTGTTCAATGTAAACTATTACATTGAAAAGTTCTTACTTTGATTCCTCAGTTGTCAGAATGTACAACGCTGGAGGCATACGCAATCCTTAATGACACATAGAGAGGTCAAAGGTATGCTTAGTTGAGTTTGAGTTTCCATAGAATCATCTATAACATTAGGAAGGTTTCTCGTAACCCCTCCCCATTGTAAAAGTGTGTAAACTTGCCTATGTGCGTGGGATATTTACAGTCGAATTATTTAGTGTAAACTGAAGTGGCATTTATGCACTTCTGAAGATGTTAGCATTAGAAATTAAGTCAACCGTATTACTCTTATTAAACCATTTGATCCCAGTCTGTGTATAGACATCACTGACACACCTTGCGGTTTCTTTGCAAAGCCAATGGGAGCATCAAGCACTCACAAGGGTGTGATGCGTGTGGAGATCTTGCTGTTTCTTGTCGGTAAATCACATGTCTCTAAGCCGTGTTTTCACTTTGAATGAAGGCGTTTTTATGATGGATCGGGTCATGTTGTGAGTTGTTGCAGTCTGCAGACAGCTGGTGTGTCCTACAGAGACAATGAGGGCTCATCTGATGATACAGTGATATGGTCTGAGTCACAAGCAGGTGTGACGCCCCTTCACACTCAACAGACGTTATTTTCAAAACTTTATGATCAAAACAAATGGCATCTATGTTATTGCACATATATTTTTGTAAAAGTAAACTTTTAAAAACATGTCCTTAATTGTGTAGTCTTTCAATCTAATTTTAAGATCACATGTCTAATATGTCTTATCTCTTTGCAGATGAACGGGACAGCGTACAAAAGAAGACCTTCACAAAATGGGTCAACAAACACTTGATAAATGTAAGAGTCCCAGCTTTTCCTCTTTTTTTGAAAGATCTATTGAAATTGTAAAAATAAAACATCATATGACAAAGACTTGAACTATACAGACACTTACAATACCCATTGTCAGATAACAAACATTTTGTTAATTAAACAAAAGTACAGATTTTTTAATTGTCATTTCCATTCATACATGTGTACAGACTTTTCGGAAAGTTTCTTAAGGTTTTACAACCAGCATGCATTGCAACCATAAACTCTAACTGATAACGATTTCGTCAACACTGGTACAATGACTGTGACCCTGAATGCACTTTGCAGCCCATATCATCTTTCACTGATACAGTTAAACACGACATGTATAACACACGGTCTTCACTTCCTCGCCTCATTTTAGCCTTTGTCGAACCCACGGTCCCTCACATGGCACTGAAAAGGAGAGGCAAAGCTCTGTTACCAGTATTCAAACGCGAGAGTCACATTTGTCTCCTCTCACCTACCTCATCTATGTTTCTACTCTGACGCCAAGTGTCTTTCAATGCATCAAACTGCAAACAAGGAAGCCCTCACTCTAGGCTTCGTCATTACCAGTGAAAAATTATGTCTAAACAAAGAGAGTAGTAATAATACCCCTGCTCAGGAAACCACCAATAGCGGGATGTCAAATATGTAATTTGTGTTGTTCATGTTCATCTCTGGAACTAAAAATATTAACTTAGCATTTTGTTTGGTCCCTAAAGATGGGTATAGTAAGAATATCACTACTTTAACCATTGCTTCAAATAGCTCTTCTTTACCACATCTACATTTAGGCTCCACCGCCGGTTGGTTTCCACTGTAGAGCGTTACGAAGTCATTGCTCTATTCATTTTTTCATCATCATTTTAACAAGAGGCAATAAGCCCAAAGGTGTTTTCCTTTCCATACACCACGGGCTGTTCTACCAGTGGAGGGGAACTGACGTATTAATCCTAAGTGTTCCCCATCACTTGTGTAGAGTGAGTCATAGACATCTGGACACACTTTTCTGAAAAGGCGGCTCTTTGTGGTCAGGGTGAACGGTAGCACATGTAGTAAGGCTAATGTGAAAGCTGTGAAATGTTAAGGACTGGCACAATATTAAATTTAGTCGAATATATTATTTACGTTTGTTCTTTTGAGAGACTTTGACTTTCAGACTTATTAGTTTTTAGGAAAAAAATAATTATTTTCATTTTAGTTAAACTTTTTTTGCTCCAAAAGTGCACCACTTGTGACTTTTCCGTTTTAAACATTATGTAGATGACAATTGGAATAGTAATAATAAATAGAATTTAAGCTGCAGTACCTATCTTAACCGAAACCACAAAAGGAATATAACTGTTTGGTTCAATCACTTGTGTATTCCAACATGCATGTATTTTAAGGGCATATTTAGGTCACTTTCTTCAGTGACCAAGTGAACTGGTTTTCTAATAAGATAAAGACATATTGTGGTTTGATTTGTTCACAGACTTTTACCTGAAATAAGACTCTATCTGTTGTGATAAACAAAATGTAATTATGAAACAAACAAAAATTTAAATGAACAAGAGTAGAAAATATAGAATTGTTATTTATTGTGCAGAGCCAACATGATTTATTAGCGTGGCATAAGTGGCCTTTAACGTGGCTGCATCCGTGGAGAGCTCTAAAGGGCTAGATGTGGTTACATAGACTCATTAAATCATGTTGTAGTATGGGAGACTGAACAGGGAAGTAAAGCCTTTTCTCACCAATCACTGAGAGGGAAATTGCACAACACTCCTGAAGTCTCGGCATGTTACGTGTTTTGCCCCCAGACAACAGACACAGGGGATGAGGATAACCGTATGTCAGCCATGTG
This sequence comes from Knipowitschia caucasica, assembly GCA_964034765.1. NCBI lineage: Eukaryota > Metazoa > Chordata > Actinopteri > Gobiiformes > Gobiidae > Knipowitschia > Knipowitschia caucasica. Next base: position 12,112,657 of record OZ035829.1, read on the forward strand.
TGCTAATGGTTTTCACTCAAGACACAGGTCACAAAGAAGTGCTTTTAAAGAGACCAATTTGTAGAGATACGCCCACCTTTCAGTGGTGACAGGACGGCAGATTCTTTGCAGGACAAACGGAGTGTGCTGACACATGTGTGTGTTCTCTGTGTAAACAACTTGAGAAGACAGGGGGGGTGTGTCTTCAAAGGAAACATTAAACCATGTATGGGGTTACATGATTATACTATGGAGTTGTTGTAATGCAGAGATTCTGTTCAACAGCAGGCAGGCACTGACCTCTAGTGGATTCTTGAGTTTTGTCAAGAATACGTAGCAATGTCAAGTTTGCAAACGTGTAAAATCCTTTGTTTTAACTTTAGCTACATGTGTTTTAAGTCCAGTATTTAATATTTACCATAGAATAACAAATTCAATCATATCTTGTGTATGATTCAGTCTCTCTCATTAACCCCGTGCTTTCTCTCCTCTCTTTCCATCTCCTCATTCTACTTTATTCTCTTTCTGTGCGGCCTGTAGAAGCCGGAGGTAGGTCCTCAAGCACATTATGGCATGAGTGTATCCACAATGTTCCATCAGCAGTGTTATTGCATGCATTATGCTTCACAGAGATTTAGCCACAAAAAACGGCAAATAGTTATCACGTTCTTTTGTACTAATTCAAATTTTCACCTGTCATCACAAGTTGTTCACAATATGGTATGGAATTGTGTGAAGTTTACATCTCTTCAATACAGTTGTTTGTGCACGCATGGTGGAACTTCTTAGTAACTAAATATTCATTAATAAATCAATGGGTTATATTGTATGCAGGCTCAACGCCATGTGACCGATCTCTATGAAGACCTCCGGGATGGGCATAACCTGATCTCCCTGCTGGAAGTCCTCTCTGGGGATACACTGGTAAGTTCAACTTGTGTGTGATGTTCAACTTTACTTTTGGTTTGTTACTATTTGTGAGAAGAAAAAACAAAAACAAGGAACATTTAAATTCAAATTGTGCCTGTTATTCACTATCCAGTCACATTAAACGGCTCAATATTAGATTCATCTCAATATGTCTTTTACAGTACATTTGAGCTGACCTGTTGATTCAGTGCTTTCTTATGGTACTTGTTGCTTCCCCGAAGACTTGATTCTTTCCTTTTCCAACTTCAGCTCTGCTCATTTTCCAAAAACAACAATCACATTGCCTCCACCCCGTTGGCTGATCTTCTTCCTCCTGGTGTATGCGTTTCTATGACCTTTGCTTGTGTGAGCTGATGTCTGCTGTGTGGCTTGTTTTCCTCTCTTTGCATTCCTCTTGTTAGCTGCGGGAAAGAGATATGGTCAGGAGCATTCGTATGGTGAGTCTGAATTACTCTGCGCTCCAGATTCGCCCGTGCTATCTACCAGACTTCCACTGTCATTGTCTTTGTAGACTTCAATGCAGTGATTCCAACATGGTCATTTGAAGTTTGTTTCAATGTCTTTTTCATTTGGATGTTTGGAGCACTTTCTGAGTACAAAATACTGTTGTCAATTACACCACATCTTGTACTTGCACAATTGCACAATTAATCTTGCACTTAATTGTGGTTGCGTTTATGTATTGTGTTTCTATATCTCAGTCTTTGTCTTTATACTTTTTCAAACCAGGACTCTCAAAGATGCAGAAAAAATAATCTGGATAATATTAAGATTCATATTAGCTGAGACTAATAGCCAGTTAGCCTTCCTGGGGTCATTTTTTGTTGTTGTAAAATACAGCAGGGGTTACAATTATTCATGTGACAAAACAAGCAGTCAGAAAAAATAGTACTAGAAGTATAAAGTATAACAATTTACTGTAGGATTGGGCAATCAAGCAAATGTTTTCAATCAATCACTCTGATTGATTGAAAATTGAAGATATCAGAAGTGTGTTTTTTACTGGCCTTTGATTCTGGAGTTCCTCTGCAGTTTAGCTGAGTTGAGCAGCGCAAGTGTAGATAGACATTTATATTTTAGATCTGTGCAATATGTTGATGATTGTTTTTTTTAAAAAAAACGTTTACAGTGTCTTATCTTATTCAAAATAATTAAAGAGAATCTAAAAATGTTGTATGTCAATTTATAGAGTTATGTGCTCAAATCATATGCAACACTAAGGTCCTGGCCTCCACTTTCAAAACCACTTCTTCCACAACCAACTGCAAGATCTTTAATTATGTTTTTGTTTATTGTGTTTCCAGCCCAGAGAGAAAGGCCGCATGCGATTCCACAAACTACAGAATGTACAGATAGCACTGGACTTCCTCCGACACAGACAGGTTTGTACAAAATACGGATTTAATAATGCTTCCTTTTTTTTTACATTTTGCTTCCAATTAAAGCACAGATAGAGGGATACATGTTCTGCACATTATTGCTGAGAACAATGGACCTAATATTCATGATGTTAAATGATTAGATTTTATATCGTGTTTTTGCAGGTCAAGCTCGTCAACATCCGAAATGATGACATCGCAGACGGAAACCCTAAACTCACTCTGGGGTTAATATGGACCATCATCCTTCACTTCCAGGTCTCCTCATCTGTCAGTGTTGTATTTTATTTTATTATCACTCCGTTCCTCCGTCTCTGGGATCTGCAACTATCGGCTGCCATTTCCCATTTCCTGGAATCACCGGCATCGGATCCTGCTCTTCACAATTCCTCTCATTGTCACAGTTAATCACGTCAACATAGGCTAACAAAGTTCACTAATGTGTAGTTGAGTAGTGCCATTGGCTCCCAATAGTACATAATAGTATGAGTCACTCTCTGTAGCACTCATCTCCAGGGTGTGTTCTCATGCAGTGCTTAAAACCATATCCTCTCATAATACGGTCTGTTATGGCTGCAAACATTCTCTGTGCCCTTAATCTTCTGTCAAGTTTCCATAAACCCAAGATTGAATACTCCAAAAGAGGCGTGGTTTAGTTAAATGATCTGGTGAATGCCCTGGAGACACAATATTCTACCTCTTTTTTTCAAATGTAGTTCTTAAGTCAGATAGTCAAAGATTTTGTGTGACAAGGTGTGGAATTATTCCTGTGAAGTCATTTCAATGGGTTGTGTGAGACAATGTGGTAAATCTGAGTGATTTTAAAAGTAATTGCTATGAAGTGTTATTGAATGAGGAGAGTTATCATGCCTTTAAAGTAGTTTACAAACCTGAATAATATCCATCAAACTAATCAACAGATATTTTCCTCATACAATTCCACTTGATAACACTTGGGATTCATCAATTTGGTTTTTAGAAAGATCATTTGGTTTCAATTAATAACTAATGTATTTCCTATATTCTTGAACAGTATAAGATGAAAATGATAATAACATAATTTTGACACATGTTCCATTCTTGACATGTTAGATCTCAGACATTCAGATAAATGGCCAGTCAGAGGACATGACGGCCAAGGAGAAGCTGCTCCTCTGGTCCCAGAGGATGACAGACGACTACCAGGGAATCCGCTGTGCCAACTTCACCACCAGCTGGAGGGACGGGAAACTGTTCAACGCTGTCATCCACAAGCACCAGTAAGTAAAGACCAGTCACACATAACATCGTAAAAAATTTTGTTCGAGCCTCCTATATGAAAAATTACACTTGAGGGATTGAACAAGGTCATGTACAGTATGTATTACCCTCAAGGGAAAACAAGGCTAAAAAACTATGCTGTGTGGTCCTGTGTGTTCTTAACTTGATTATTATTCATACCACAATAGAATGATCACTTGTGGCACCTTACCATGTAAATGTGTGACAGTATTTAATCTGTATTACAAAAGATCACACATCATTGAACACTGCTTGACATCCATCTACATCTTTCAAATAATGTAAATCTTGAATGAACTTGAACGAACAGCTGCCCCAACTTGTGTAGAAAGAATGTCTGTTATACTTTACTTAAATCCGTCTTTCTTCTAAACACACAATTATGTGTAAAAAAAAAGACCCAACTATACAAAACCCATAAAAGCATCAATGTTGACTGTAAATACACACAAAATACAATCACATGGAAACATCTACATATTCCAAAGCTGAGGTTAGGCCTTGAAGAATTATGAAGTGGAATAAGATGTACCTGTAGGGGCAGGTTTTCGTGATTTGACTCGCCCACTTTTTTTTTTCTCTTTCAAAGACATTATTGTGAGGTTGAATGTTATAAAGGGTAGGGGTGTGGTGTGTGGGCGTTTTTGTAACTTTGTATGGCTGTAGCCTGAAAACACCAGAGTAACTTTGAGTCTGGGCACAAAACAGCGCATAGAATTTCAGGAAATGTGCTCATCCGTTGCAGAGAAACAGAGTCCATTTTGATTTTGTTCTGCCATGTAGAGAGAAGGGTAAGATTGTACGGGATGGTTGTTTTCATTTGGATTAACTGGAAGCGTATTTTTCACGCATGGACCTTTTGAACTTTGATTTTATTTACAACAATTTCGGCAAGATGCTAAGTTTGAAGAAGAAGTCCAAATTGCGAAACAGAAGTCTTGGTTTTAGCAGCAGATCTTCAAGCAGCGAGGTGGACAAAGTGGTCATGGTGTGTGAGGAAATCCCATCAGAGGCATCATCATTGGGGGCATCGCTTGACTTGGGGCGGGGTCCAAACAGCTCCAGGATGCGCTCCACTGGTGACGAACTGGGACAAGGGCAGAAGTCTCACAGCTTCCACGGAGCAAGCCGGTCTCCAGGCATGAGCAGCTCCTGTAGACCCATGAAGCAGTATTCTGTTTGGGACGAAAGGCTGGTGAGGTTGAATCCTGTGCGACCGTTGTATTGGGATCGGACGACTAGAGTGTAAGATTTATGTGTAGAAATGATTTACATTCATTTGGTGTGTATTATACCACTGGTCACAATCTCATGACTTTTTACATGGCTTGTTTGGGTGTATAATTGTCTTGGGATCTTGTAGCGGCTCTGTACTGAAGATGACGTTCTTTCTTTAGTTCAAGAGATGTGGCTCACAATCATTTGCCCTGAGGTCTAAATGCAGCTGCAGAACATAAGCAGCTGGTGCTTCATCTTTAGCCGCTGGCAGGAGTCATATAATCAACATTTAATGACTCGTGTGCTGCTCAAACTTTTATCTCTAAAACATTATAGTTTTGACAGCAAAGTTTGTGCTTGATTGTGCTGAATACTAAATAACACATAGTTTCATTCAGTTTCACCTTCTGAGCCTCCTTTAACCCTGATAAATGATGTTTCCACAGCCCAAGACTTATCGATATGGGCCAAGTGTACAGGCAAAGCAACCTGGAAAACCTGGAGCAGGCGTTTGGGGTGGCAGAGCGTGACCTGGGAGTCACCCGCCTTCTGGATCCAGAAGGTACGATCTCATAACTCTCTGTTTAATTTATTTTTATGCTTGTTTCAGTTGATAAAATGTATGATTTTATTAGATGTTGATGTGGCTCACCCTGATGAGAAGTCCATCATTACATATGTCTCATCCCTGTACGACGTCATGCCACGCATTGATGTCACCGATGGAGCCAGAGCTAATGTAAGTGGGCACTGAGTTTTTTTAAGTTGAAGTTTATTTATTTAAGGGACAGCGGTTAGTTGCATTAAAAAGATGCCTACACCAGATTTAGCATCATGCTATTTTCCATCCAGAGTCTCCACAATGGCGCCACCTTCCGGCGTCAATGTGTTTCCCATATTTTAACAATATGGGAAACAAACAAGGCAAATCTGATTAAGTACTTATCTAAATGAGATCCGTTAAGAGCTCAGAAAGCGTGTGACTTCACTTTCCTGTAAGTTGTATTTCAGAAAGAAATAGAGGTCTTGTGAAACCAAGTATAGTTATTATTACCAACCTTTGATGTTTAGGCTTATACAACACAGACCAATGAATTAATGAGCATCATATTATCAGCCATGTTATTGCATTATTGGAGACTTGATTATTGGATAACTTGTGTTTTGTTTAACCGCACACACTCGACATTTCAAATGATTAAGACTAAAGTTTCACTCTGCATCAGCTGCTTCTTTGCTCTGTTTACTTGCCACTTCTACAAGACCTGAATTGTTGAGACCAAATTGAGTTTAAGTGCAGTGTGAGAGTTGGAGTCTCCAGACATGAAGAAAAAAAGACCTGCACTGCCTGCAGTGGACTCACCTCTGTCTTTCTCACTGCAGAACTTGGAGCTTCGCTGGCAGGAGTACTACGAGCTGGTGACACTTCTGCTGCAGTGGATCCGGCATCATGTTGTCATCTTTGGGGAAAAGAAGTTTCCCACCAGCTATGAGGAGGTCGAGGTAATGTTAAATTGTGTTTCATGCATAGCTAGATTTGATCTGAAGTTAGTTACATGTACTTTTCAATTAAATTGACAAGTCAAGTCAGCTAAGAATCTTTGTTACCTTTGAAATTTAGTTAATTAGATATTTGATCGTTTTTAGAGGGACAGAGAATAGAAGTGGACAGAAACTATGTGTCCATTGTCTAATCACTGTATTGTACTAAATAGGTGGGGCAGAGATCACAATAAGAGTCTCCTCTCGACCCAGCCCTGTTGGCCACAGAATAACATCTGATTATTGTTTAGATTCTGTTTTTCTGTGTGTTAGAATTGTTCAAAAGTATTGTATACATTTATTCATAATTATATGTAGGTCCTGTGTCCATGATTGGTTCGTCCATAACAATACAATAAATCAATTTTCAGCTTTTGTGGCGCCAGTTCCTTAAATTCAAGGAGACAGAATTGCCAGTAAAGGAAGGTGACAAGAACCACTCAAAACAAATCTACCAGACTTTTGAGGTATGTTTTCTATTGCTGTCAGTTTTTTTAAGTTATCAAATGACACAGGATTCTCAACTATTTCACCCAGAGTGCAGTGCATTCTGGTCAGGTGAAGGTCCCACCAGGCTACCATCCCATTGATGTGGAGAAGGAATGGGGCAGGCTGCATGTCGCCATTCTTGAGAGGGAACGTCTGCTGAGAATAGAGTTTGAAAGGTAATTCAAGTCATGCATTGTTCTAAAGTGGTAAAGTAAGACCAGTCTGAAACCCTATTTTTGGATTTTTAACATCTTGAAAGTAGATTGTACTCTCACTGAAGTATTAGAAATATAAAAAAATAATTATTTTGAAACTATTATCTAAATGCCCAATGTCATAAGATTGAGATTAAATTGAATTAGACCCGGTTTTGAAATAATAATAGTTTTTTTCTGGAACAAGGGAAGTCATGGGATATTTGCTCATGTTGAAGTTTTGTTTACGGTCTTAGAAAAGGAATGAATCCTTGGGCAGAAACAGTTGAGTCTGCAGCAGAGACAGACACCAGCTTTGATATCATGGCGTTTGTGACAGATTCTCATAGAGTGGAGTACTTGCTGAAGCATAGATGGATGTGAGCTGTATTTTATGATATAGTTTAATTAAATGTTGCTAGGATGTTGAGATATTGTTCTTTTTTTACTTTTGTACTACATGTGTTTTTGTGTTTTTGACACAGACTTGAACGACTCCAGAGGATTTTCAACAAAATCCAAATGGAATCGGGTGTTACCGATGATCAGCTCAGTCATCTGGAGGCCCTTCTGCAAACTGTAAGTCACTCTTATATTCATTTATTTACAAACACAGACCAGGGGACTCTACTGTTGGTCAGACGGTACACTTTTCATACCCATCCAAATTGTCCCATAAGGAATGAAGGAAAATAATGTCATACTTTGAATAATAAAAACTTGATCCTCACCTGCCTATTTTCATCAAATATCTAATGTGATAGAGGAGTATGACTGTATGTATATTAGGCATGTGCATGTTTTCATCTAATCTGTGAGATATAGTAACACATATTGGTTATGAAAATGTTTCTCTAGGGAAAATGAAAGTGGTAGCTTTAAATTGTATAGTTAGTTTTCTTTCACTAACTTCACTTACTGAAATTGGTTCCAGGACATTCACCTGCTGAATGCAGGGAAGCCAGCTCAACACACAGCAGAAGTGGGGAGGGAGCTGGACAAGGCAGATAACATGATCCGCCTGCTTTTCAATGACGTCCAGTTTCTTAAAGATGGACACCACCCTCAGGCCGAACAGATGTACCGCAGGTGTGTGTACAATAGAAACACCTTTGTAATCCCCATAATTTTGAAAACTAAAACATTTTAACTGCCTCATTTCTACAGAGTATACCGGATACACGAGAGGTTGGTTAACTTGCGCAGTGACTACAACCTTCGTCTAAAGGCTCCTCAGACTACAGTGATACAGAAAGTCCAGCAGAACACTTCAAAGGTGCGCCCAGAACTGGATGATGTCACTTTGCGTTACGTCCAGGACCTTTTGGCCTGGGTGGAGGAGAACCAGCACCGCATCGATGAGGGAGAGTGGGGCTCAGACCAGCCCTCTGTGGAGTCCCAGCTGGGCAGCCATCGCGGCCTGCACCAAACTGTGGAAGATTTCAAGGCTAAGATTGAGCGAGCCAAGACAGATGAGGTAATCCTTAATTTATCTTAGATAAGCACACATTATAAACTATATCTATTTCAAATATAACTATGTATTCTGTTACAGAATCAACTATCTCCCATTAGCAAAGGCACATATAAAGACTACCTGGGTAAACTGGACCTGCAATATGGAAAACTACTGGTAAATTTAGTCATTTCTGTCTTAAATTACATACAGACCTTTTAGGAAGCTTTTACAGTTTTGTTTAAAATTGACAATTACTTTATAGAACTCTTCAAAGTCTCGTCTGAGAAACTTGGAATCACTTCATGCATTTGTCAGTGCTGCTACAAAAGAACTGATGTGGCTTAATGACAAAGAGGAAGAGGAGGTCAACTACGACTGGAGCGACAAGAACACAAATATGACCGCTAAGAAAGACAACTACTCTGTATGTGTCACACTGTATGATTGATGTGATATTTATAAAGACTTTGAAATAATTTGTTTCTATTTTTTTAGGGTCTTATGCGAGAGCTGGAACATAGGGAGAAGAAGGTCAATGATATCCAGATCATGGGTGACAAACTTGTTCGAGATGTTCATCCTGGCAAAAAGACCGTTGAGGTATTTCACACATTACATATACAGTATAATACGAAAAGTGAAATACTTTCGACCACTTTTTTATGAATCATTTATTGTTGTTTTCTTTGATCTAGGCGTTCACAGCTGCTCTGCAGACTCAGTGGAGCTGGATTCTTCAACTGTGCTGTTGCACTGAGGCTCACCTAAAGGAAAACACTGCTTACTATCAGGTACTGCACAGACCACCATCAGAAACTTCAGCACTTTTTGTAGCTCAGAGCATTCACATCTGCTGTTCTTTTCACAGTTCTTTGCTGATGTAAAGGAGGCCCAGGACAAGATTACAAAAACGCAAGACACCATGAAAAAGAAGTACAGCTGTGATCGCAACACAACAGCCACGCGCCTGGAGGATCTGCTGCAGGATGCGGTGGTGCGCGTTTTACCAAGTAGTCGATTATAAATAGTACTGTACTGCAATAATGTGGGTGCGTATGTGTTAATAGGAAGAGCGAGAACAGCTGAATGAACTGAAGACTATGATAACTGGCCTCAACAAGAGAGCTAAGACCGTCATCCAGCTGAAGCCACGGAACCCCACTACTGCTATCAAAGGAAAACTGCCCATTCAGGCTGTGTGTGACTTCAAGCAACAGGAGGTAATGTACTGTATATATTTAATTGTTACAGGCTGAGCATATTGGAGAATTTGTAAATGACATGTGCATAGCCAAGTCAAAAGCGCTAAAAACTATGGACAAATAAAATTGAGGTGGGAGAATAGTGGTGTCTATTATTACTACGGGCGGCACGGTGGCTGAGTGGATAGCACTCTCGCCTCTCAGCAAGAAGGTCCTGGGTTCGAATCCCGGTTGGACCAGGGCCTTTCTGAGTGGAGTTTGCATGTTCTCCCCGTGTCTGCGTAGGTTTGCTCCGGGTGCTCCGGTTTCCCCTACCACTAAAAATATGTACAATAGGTCTGGCATGTGCCTCCTGTTCTGGCGACCCCACTCCCAAAAATCACAATTGTAAACCGCTTTGAGACTCCGATGTGCAGTGAAAAGGCGGTATATAAATAAAGATTACTTACTTACTACTACTACTATATTACTAGCATTATACATCAAATTAAAGGATAAAAATCCAGGAGAAGATCCAGAGGGTCACCTGGAATTATGGTGCGATGTCATTTGCATGTCTAAATATGATGATGTATTTTTTCCCGTGTAGATCACCGTGCACAAAGGAGACGAGTGTGCTCTACTTAACAACTCGCAGCCTTTCAAGTGGAAGGTGCTTAACCGGACCGGAAACGAGTCTATGGTCCCCTCTGTCTGCTTCATGGTCCCTCCCATCAACAAGGAAGCTCTGGACAGCATTAGCAGGTCAGCCTAAATCACAGCTGAACACTTTAACTGTACATCTTTTGCATACATTGTAATTTATTCACATTATGTCCTTCTTTGGTTTAGTCTGGACGGAGGGCAGCAGCAGATGGTGTTAATGTGGCAGAAATTCTACATTGACATGAAGAGTCTGTTGTCGTGGCAATATCTGATGAAAGACTTCACACAGATTAACACGTGGAACATTACTATGGTTAGTATAAGAGGAAAATATGTGCTACGTTGTGTATTTCAATCTAGTTCACTGTATACGTTCAGCTGTATTCAACTTTTCCTTCTCGCACTAACTTGTACATTCACTGTGCTATTTCTGATCGCTTTTGGGTACACTATCGAAGCATGCACAAACTAAGGCCCGTGGGCCAATTGCGGCTGTCTTCACCAATAAATGCATATTTGTATATTTTGACATTTGTTTTTAATTGTGTCACGGCCTTCTGAATATGGCACTGATGTAACTGGTGAGATAGAACAAATGTGTCTTCAGTCCACAGCTCAGAACCAGTGAAAACAATTGTGGTGAGGTGCATGACAGTCTTCTCCTAATTGTGCTTTCTTTCTACACTGTAAAGTTGAAGTCCATGAAGCCAGAAGAGTACAGGCTGGTGATGAGGAACCTGGAGCTGCACTACCAGGACTTTAAGAAGGACAGCCAGGACTCTGAGATGTTTAAACCCAATGACCGCAAGCAAGTGGATCAGGATTACAACAAGGCAACTCAACATTTCGAGAACCTCCTTCACTCTATGGAGAAAGGTATTGCAAAAACGTACAGATCAAACATAATTTCAGTAGAATTCCGCTGCTTGTTTTTTTTTTTTTTTTATATATATAATTAGAGAATTGATGTTTCTAATTCGTGTTTCAGAAATAATGTCTTTTAAGTCCAAAGGTGAGTGGTTTGAAGGCAGAACAGCGCTTAAGCTATAGGCTGTCAACACGCTTAAAAGCGAGTGACTGCATGTTGCTCTGCTGATCAAATTCTGTTCCGTTTTCATGTTGTGACTGAATAAAAGCACATACTATTTTTGCATGGTTTTTACAGTCTCATTTTCTGCTCAAGGTTAAAATGATAACACGAGAAAAACACAAAGATTGAATCAAAAGTAGCTATGGCTTAGCAAAAAGTACAGTATTTGGCTTTTGGCTGTTTTATTGACAGTTGCTGTTGTTTTTGTCAGACTCTGAATTCTGCAATACTAGACGGTTCAGGTATAATAATCTCTATATTGTATTCAGGTCAACAGGATGAGACGTTGTGTAAGAACTACATCTCTGAGCTGAAGGACCTGCGCGTGAACATTGAAGATTGTGAGAACAGCACTGTCGGCCGAATCCGAAAACCTGTGGAAGCAGAACCTCTGAAGGATTGTCTCCAGAAGAATATTGAGCAGAAGGTAAATATAGCCCCTTTTACATAGGCCAGCTTTTGGGAAGCCAGCTCAATAAGGGGGGAGGGGACCTAAACTTTGTGAACATACAACAACAGCTGGGCCTTTCTGGGGAGGTACATCATAGATGTTGGTGTCGACAGCAGTGATGTGTTACACCCTCCAGGATTGTATAATTTAAACTATTAACATGTAATCAATAACTCTGTAAAATAGTGCCCTACGACAACAAAATATAAAACACCATCCAGCAAACCAAAAATCTTACCTCTTAGAGGAACTCCCTTCATAAAGAGGAACTGAATCCACCAATCATCACATGAAGTCTTGCGAACCAACAGCTGCCTTTCAGTCTGTGTAATGATACAAGTATGCTGCAGTTTGCAGGACCTTGTTGAGATAGTGTAGACACACAGACACAACCATATGACTTCCACCAAATCTAATTAGAAAAACAGCATTGCTGTACATGTTTTGGGCTCACAACATTATATGAAAATGTTGTGATAACTATTCAGTTATATAGAGCATATATAACTATTATATATACGTTTTTTAATGTGTGCAAAGACAGAGCATTTTTCCATTGCCATTGCTCTTAGACCAGGTTATTTTATTTTGAACTAATAGTAAAATTATTGAATTTGATTGCAGAAAGTGCATGTGATACTGGAGGGGCTCAAGAAGGACTTGGATAAAGTCTCCGTGAAGACGCAACAGGTGTTGAACTCCCCACAGCCCTCGGCTCCTGTCCTCCGCTCAGAGCTGGACCTCACAGTCCAGAAAATGGACCACACCCACATGCTCTCTTCTGTCTACCTCGAGAAGTTAGTGGAAAACACAGCTTGATTAGTGAGTTTGACAACTTTAAGTGAATGTGAAATACTTAAGATGCTAAATACCCACAGACTGAAGACAGTGGAAATGGTGATCCGTAACACCCAGGGCGCCGAAGGAGTTATCAAGCAATATGAGGACTGCCTGCGTGAGGTTCACACTGTTCCCAGTGACGTCAAAGAAGTGGAGTCTTATAGAGCCAAGCTTAAGGTTGCAATGTTTATTTTAGCCATCATGATGCTATCATACTGAATTGTTGTTTACATTTATATTTTTTTTTTTTCAATAGAAAATGCGAACTGAAGCAGAGGCTGAACAGCCAGTATTTGATTCTCTGGATGAGGAGTTAAAGAAAGCTTCAGGTGTGAGTGACAAGATGTCTCGCGTGCACAGTGAGCGAGATGTGGAGCTGGACCACTACCGTCAGCTCTTATCCAACCTGCAAGAACGCTGGAAAGCTGTTTTCACCCAGATCGACCTTCGTCAGAGGGACCTCGAGCAGCTGGGCCGCCAACTTGGCTACTACAGGGAAAACTATGACTGGCTCATCCACTGGATCAATGACGCCAAGTTAAGACAAGAGAGAATACAAACTATCCCGATCACAGACACAAAAACCATGAGAGAACAGCTGACTCAGGAGAAGGTATTTTGTTTATTATTTGAAATAGACCTATTATTCATATATCCATTTCAAACATTTACAAATGCACAATTTTATTGTAGAAACTACTCGAAGAAATCGAGAATAACAAAGACAAAGTAGATGAATGTCAAAAATATGCCAAATCCTACATTGATGCAATAAAAGTAAGTTAAGCAACCCCAATATTTTTCAGTGATGTATTGATGAAGTAGCATTAATCTATGTTTTTGTTATAGGATTATGAACTTCAATTAGTTGCCTACAAAGCACAAGTGGAACCTCTTACATCTTCCCCCTTGAAGAAAACCAAACTTGATTCTGCCTCAGATAATATTATTCAAGAGGTAAAGGATCTAAGAAAACAAATGTTACATTGTTCACCACACAACAAACCTAAAATGATTGTTTTGCCCTTTTCCTTAGTATGTAACACTACGTACACGATATAGTGAACTGATGACTCTGACTAGTCAGTACATTAAGTTCCTGAATGACACAGAGCGTCGCCTTGACAACGAGGAGGTACGTGACAAGAGAGATTTCTTCTCTATTTTAACAATAATCTAACAAAGTAATAATATCTTACAATTGATCCGCCGACCACCGAGAGCATGTATGCATGTGTTCAAATTTCACAAAAACATTCACTCATTCAGTTATTGTATGGGTTACAATTTGCAGTGAAAAGGCATGAAATATTGATATGGTGTATGTGGCTGAGCTGACTGGTGAAGTAACAGACATTGAGTTGATTTGATTATTTAGAAGGACTGAAATACAGAAATAAAATGTTTGCTTTTTATAAATAAGTTGTTTAGCCATTTAAAAAAGGGGTTCTTTTTCACTTTGCTTATTCTTTTTCTTATATTTTGTTAAATTCTGCCTTATTTTTAAATGATTATGAGTCTGTTCCCCAATTTATTAACTTTCAGCCTATCTTCTAACCATCCTCTTTTGCCTCTTTGCCTGTTTTAACTGCTTGCCAGTGCTTTCCCTCGATGAATGCTTGACTTGTTTGAGCAATAAAAAGGTAAATAATGAATCTTTCCACATCTTTTTTTCCACTTTTTTCTTTCTGCTCATCTGCCTCATGCCTTTAGGCTACGTAAAAAACAATCTGCTTTATATAATTTTTCAAGCTCCTATTATCTTTGTTTTTGTTTTGGATTATGTTTTGTTTACCCTCTTGTTGCCCATTTTGACACTTTATGATATTGTGCTTTTGTAAAACAGTTGCTTATTCTCTTTATCTTACGGCAAAAGTGATTAAAAGAACCCCATGCGCATGAAATGGTTTGTTGTCAGTGAATATGTACAATTAGTACCATAATTTATAATATTTAATTAATTAATGAATTTAGTCTAAAGCTACAGCTGCATGCCATTTATTTGCTGTGTTGTGATATCATTTTGGACCCATACATTAATTGGAGAGCCGCCTTCATTGATTTTGATTGATTTTTCATTGATTTTCACGATTGAACGTGCATTGGGAGTGTATCACCATTTAAATAAATGCTCGTCTAATCGCATTAAGCTCTTCGATGTGATCTACGCTAACTTTAACAGTAACATTTGGTAATACATTACATTAAAGTGCTTACTCTTCAGTGGGACCAGATTGTGGTTATTTTCATAAGCACAACTAGCCCATGCAGTATAGCCATTTAAAGTAAAGTATTACCTTTAATATATCATGCTTGATTATAATCCTTTCTCTATAATTTGCTTCCACTAATGCAGAAAGCTGCAGAGAAAATCAAAGCAGAAGAAAAGAAAAAAATGGCCGAGATGCAGGCTGAACTAGACAAACAGAGACAGTTAGCTGATGGTCATGCAAAAGCCATTGCAAAAGCAGAAAAGGAGGCCAAAGAGCTGAAACTTAGAATGCAGGAAGAAGTAAGCAAAAGAGAAATTGCTGCTGTAGATGCCCAAAGGCAAAAGTCCAACATCCAGCTGGAACTCCATGAGCTAAAAAATCTCTCTGAGCAACAGATCAATGACAAAGCCCAACAGGTTGAAGAAGCTCTTCAAACTCGTGCCAAGATTGAGGATGAAATACACCTAATAAGAATCCAACTGGAGACTACTGTAAAACAAAAGCTTGTAGCAGAATCTGAGCTTCAACAACTACGTGACAAAGCTGATGCAGCTGAAAAACTCAGAAAGGCCGCTCAAGATGAGGCAGAGAAACTACGCAAACAAGTCAATGAAGAAACCTTAAAGAAGCGGTTAGCAGAAGAAGAGCTAAAACGCAAATCTGATGCCGAAAAAGAGGCTGCACGGCAAAAGCAAAAAGCTCTGGATGACCTTCAAAACCTCAAAATGCAGGCGGAGGAGGCCGAGCGCAAAGTTAAACAAGCTGAGATAGAAAAGGACAGACAAATACAGGTGGCACAAGCAGTAGCCCAGAAAAGTGCTGCAACTGAACTCCAAAATAAACATCTGTCTTTTGTAGAAAAAACCTCAAAATTGGAAGAATCCCTAAAACAAGAGCATGGCACAGTACTTCAACTACAACAGGAAGCAGCACGTCTTCAAAAACAACAAGAGGAGGCAGAAAATGCAAGAGAAGTGGCTGAAAGAGAGCTTGAAAAATGGCGCCAAAAAGCAAATGAAGCTCTGCGATTAAGACTTCAAGCTGAAGAAGAAGCCCACAAGAAGACCATTGCACAGGAAGAAGCTGAGAAACAGAAGGATGATGCTGAGCGTGAGGCCAAGAAGAGGGCTAAAGCCGAAGATTCCGCACTAAAGCAAAAAGAAATGGCAGAGAAGGAGCTGGATAGGCAAAGAAATCTTGCTGATAGCACTGCACAACAGAAACTTAATGCTGAGCAAGAGTTGATACGCCTCAGGGCCGACTATGACAACGCTGAGCAACAAAGATCTCTTCTTGAAGATGAATTATACCGTTT
Source organism: Knipowitschia caucasica (assembly GCA_964034765.1). Classification (NCBI taxonomy): domain Eukaryota; kingdom Metazoa; phylum Chordata; class Actinopteri; order Gobiiformes; family Gobiidae; genus Knipowitschia; species Knipowitschia caucasica. The sequence continues at coordinate 12,128,884 of OZ035829.1, forward strand.
GAAGAATGAAGTCATCCGGGCTGAGCAACAACGAAAACAACTTGAAGACGAGTTGGCTAAAGTTAGGAGCGAAATGGATGTGCTTATTCAAATGAAGTTCAAAGCTGAACAGGAGAGTATGTCCAACACAGAGAAGAGCAAACAGCTTCTAGAGGACAAAGCTGCGAAGATGAAAGATCTAGCAGATGAAGCAAGTCGGCTCAGAGCAATTGCTGAAGAAGCCAAGCAACAAAGGCAGATGGCTGAAGAAGAAGCGGCCCGTCAGAGAGCTGAAGCAGAAAGGATACTTAAAGAAAAATTGGCTGCAATAAGTGAAGCTACTCGCCTCAAAACAGAAGCTGAAATTGCCCTGAAAGAAAAAGAAGCAGAAAATGAAAGATTACGTCGCTCTGCTGAAGACGAAGCCTACCACAGGAAAGCTCTTGAGGATCAGGCAAATCTGCACAAAAAGGAGATTGAAGAAAAGATTATCCTACTTAAAAAGTCATCGGATGCTGAAATGGAACGACAAAAAACGCTAGTGGATGATACCCTCAAACAAAGGAGAATTGTTGAAGAAGAAATCCGAATTCTCAAGCTCAACTTTGAAAAAGCCTCTTCTGGAAAACTTGATCTTGAACTTGAACTAAACAAACTGAAAAACATTGCTGATGAAACACAACAGAGCAAACTCAGGGCTGAAGAGGAGGCAGAAAAACTAAGGAAGTTTGCCTTAGAAGAAGAAAAACGGAGAAAAGAGGCTGAAGAAAGGGTGAAGATAATTTCGGCTGCTGAGAAGGAGGCAGCCAGGCAGAAAAAGGCAGCTGTAGAAGAACTGGATAGGCTCAAAAAGAAAGCTGAAGAAGCCAGAAAGCAAAAAGATGAAGCTGATCAAGAAGCTGAAAATCAACTTGTTGCGGCACAGCAAGCAGCACTTAAATGTAGTGCAGCTGAGTATCAAGTCCAGGTGGTTCTTGCTCAACAGAAAGAAGATGGTGCCATGCAGAAAAAGCTGAAAGAGGAGTATGAAAAAGCAAAAGCTTTGGCAAAAGAAGCAGCAGCAGCTAAAGAAAAGGCAGAACAGGAGGCAGCCTTGTTCCGCCAACAAGCAGAGGAGGCAGAGAGGCAGAAAGCTGCGGCTGAACAAGAAGCTGCAAACCAAGCCAAAGCACAAGAAAACGCTGAGAGACTGAGAAAAGAGGCAGAGTTTGAAGCTGCTAAACGGGCACAAGCAGAAGCCTCCGCACTAAAGCAAAAGCAACAAGCTGACGCAGACATGGCCAAGCACAAGAAATTGGCTGAACAAACTTTAAAGCAAAAGTTTGGGGTTGAGCAAGAGCTTACGAAGGTGAAACTTAAACTAGATGAAACTGACAAACAGAAATCTCTCCTTGATGACGAACTTCAGCGCTTAAAGGATGAGGTGGATGATGCCGTGAAACAGAGGTCCCAAGTAGAGGAGGAGCTTTTCAAAGTCAAAGTTCAAATGGAGGAACTAATTAAACTGAAACTAAGGATTGAAGAGGAAAATCAGCGCCTCATTAAAAAGGACAAAGACAATACTCAAACGTTCCTTGCTGAAGAGGCTGAACATATGAAGAAGCTGGCTGAAGATGCTGCTAGACTAAGTGTAGAAGCACAAGAGACGGCCCGTCTGAGACAAATCGCAGAGGACGATCTTAATCAACAACGAGCCTTGGCAGAAAAAATGCATAATGAGAAAATGCACGCAATTCAAGAAGCTTCTAGACTCAAGGCTGAAGCAGAGATGCTACAAAGACAAAAAGACCTCGCACAGGAGCAAGCTCAAAAATTACTGGAGGATAAACAACTCATGCAGCAGCGTCTGAATGAGGAAACCGAGGAGTATCAAAAATCTCTTGAAGCTGAGAGGAGAAGACAATTAGAAATTTTAGCAGAAGCAGAAAAACTCAAACTACAAGTTTCTCAGCTTAGTGAAGCCCAGGCCAGAGCTGAGGACGAAGCCAAAAAGTTCAAGAAACAAGCAGACTCAATTGCTTCCCGCCTTCATGAGACCGAAATAACTACAAAAGAAAAAAATACAGCTGTGGAAAAACTGGAAAATGACAAATTAAACTCGAACAGAGAATCGGATGATTTACGCAAAGCAATCGCAGGCCTAGAGAAGGACAAGGCTAGACTCAAAAAGGAGGCAGAGGAACTTCAAAATAAGTCTAAAGAGGTATTGTGTTAATAATGACATAACCAAGCAGCTTATGTCATTGAGAATAATCTCTATAAACTAACAAATTTCTCTTATAAATTCTCTATCCATTTCCTTCACTAACTCTGATTATTATTTCTTATTTCACTTTGCACTTGCTCATGCATATTGCATCCGGAATGTGTCCCATTCTCTGGAATGACATGACATGCATTTTTTCCCATTTCAGGAACATCAAAACTATGCTAGAAATAATACAAATTAAGCAGTTAAATGTTTGACTTGTATCCTGTTTATATATGTACTAGGGTTGCACCAATCCAGCTTGTTTGTGTCCGATTACAATCTTGATGTATTTTTAATTTATATTATTTGTGTTTTATTATTATTATTTATTTATGCAGATAGTCATAAACCCAACCCAGTGAAAAATGTGTTTTAAAGTGAAAATTGTATGAAACTATGAGTCAGAGGGGGTTGTCGATTCTGTCAAAGTTTACCTGGTATTTATATAGGGCTTTAGCTATCAATTATTAGAATAGCAGGCTTTACCTCAGTTATTATTTTAGATTAATTGATTCATTTCAATTAACATTTTTGTATTGCCCTAAATCACAACAGTAGTTATCTCAGTGGACTTTACAAAGTTGCAGATTCGCCAACACCGATCAGAAAATCAAACCGTTCAAGCACATGAAATGCAGCAATAAAGGTCCACAAGGGGCAGATGACAATAGCCCATAAATGTTAATAGATGTACATAAATGTTGTTGAATGTCAAATATCCTGGAACATCAGTACTGTCCTTAAACCCTCTTACATCGGAAAGGAATAACTCACAAAAAAGGAACATGGGAAAAAAATTAGAAACCTCGGGGAAGTAAATTGAGTAATTTGCTTGTGCAAATTTAACATAATTTACCACAGTATTGTTATAACACGGGTCTTGATAATCTCAATTTACCAAAATTCAGATTGCAACCTTTAAAAGACGATTTGCACAGCCCAACACTGAAAATCTATTTTACATTTTAAGTCTCACTATTGTGTTTTTACAAACAACCCTTAAATATTGATCAAAACTTTATCAGTTCTCAGAGCAGTGTTGTAAAATAAACAATTTCTCAGTTTTTAAACAGAAATAATCCTGCTCTATAATGTAATTCATTACATATACTTATATATTATACATTTGAATATGCATGAGCAAAGTGCATTGTTTTCTTAAAGGTGGATTATGGGATTGAGAGATTCTTTATTGAAAACATGATACCACAAGTATAATAAATTGATGAATATTATTGCCCTGTTACTAAGCAAAATATAGTACGATGATGCACCTGTGAAATGTTCAGACAAGTAGTGTTTGACACGCCAATGCATTTTGATACTTACTTTGTTTTTAATTCTCTTTTCTAGATGGCGGATGCACAGCAGAAACAAATAGAGAATGAAAAGACAATGCTCCAGCAGTCCTTCTTAACAGAAAAGGAGATGCTCTTGAAAAAGGAAAAGCAGATTGAAGATGAGAAAAAGAGACTTGAGAGTCAGTTTGAGGAAGAGGTCAGAAAAGCCCAAGCTCTCAAAGATGAACAGGAACGCCAGAAGAAACAAATGGAGGAGGAAAAGAAGAAACTTGAGGAGAACATGACTACTGCCCTTAACAAGCAGAAAGAGGCAGAGTTAGAAATGCTTAACAAACAGAAAGAAATGCAGGAGCTAGAGAAGAACAGACTGGAGCAAGAAAGAAAACTTGCTGAGGAAAACCAGAAACTGAGAGAGAAACTTCAGCAGATGGAGGATGCACAAAAGGAGCAGCCAAATATTGAAACTATAACAATGGTCGAAGCTCCAAGAACAGTCCTCAATGGTCAAAATGCCACAGATGTAACAGATGCTGTTGATCCTTTGTCTTTCGATGGAATTCGTGAAAAAGTTCCAGCAAGTAGATTGCACGATATTGGCCTTCTCTCCAAGAAAGAGTTTGATAAATTGAAAAAAGGAAAAACCACCGTGCATGAGCTGGCCGATACTGACAAACTGAAACCAATTCTAAAAGGAAGAAACTGCATAGCAGGTATCCTAAGCCCCAGCAATCAGAAAATGTCTATATATCAAGCATCCAAAGAAAAGAAGATTACACCAGGGACAGCTATGATTCTTCTCGAAGCCCAGGCTGCAACAGGTTTTATGATAGACCCAATCAAAAACAATAAGTTATCTGTCAATGAAGCTGTAAAAGAGGATCTGATTGGACCAGAATTGCATAACAAAATGGTGTTAGCTGAAAGAGCTGTTGCTGGCTACAAAGATCCTTACACTGGTAGCAAAATATCTACTTTTGAAGCAATGAAAAAGGGTCTAATTGAAAGAGATCATGCAATTAGAATTCTTGAAGCTCAACTAGCAACTGGAGGCCTTGTTGATCCTATTCACAGTCATAGAGTGTCCACACAGTTGGCCTGTAAACAAGGTCAGTATGACAATGAAATGGCCAAGATTATGGAGAACCCATTAGATGACAATAAGGGGTACTTTGACCCAAGCACTCAAGAACCCTTGACATATTCTGAATTAATGACAAGATGCAAAACTGACCCAGATACTGGTCTCTTACTTTTACCTATCACAGACAAAGCAGCACATTGCTCAAGCATGTACACAGAAGAAGAGACTAAAGATGTTTTCAACAAAACAACAGTTTCTGTGCCATTTGGTAGATTCACAGGAAAAACAGTCACTATTTGGGAAATCATTAACTCTGAGTATTTCACTGAAGACCAAAAGAAAGACCTTCTTCGGCAGTACAGGACTGGCAAAATTACAATTGAAAAGATAATTAAAATTGTAATCACTGTGGCAGAGGAGAAAGAAAAGAAAAAGCAAATCACATTTGATGGTATCAGAGGACCTGTCCCTGCCTCAGATCTTGTAGAGTCCAATATTATTGATAAGGACACATTTAATAAATTGCACAAAGGGGCTGTCACAATTAAAGATGTGTCTGAAATGAAGCCTGTTCAAAAAGCATTGAAAGGTACAAATGGTATTGCTGGTGTGTATATAGAGTCTTCCAAAGAGCCATTGTCTTTCTATCAAGCAATGAAGAAGGACATGATGAGACCAGGTCTTGCTTTAAATATGCTTGAGGCGCAGGCAGGAACTGGATACATTACTGACCCCATCACTAACCAGAAACATACAGTCGATGAAGCTGTGAAAGCATGTGTAGTTGGGCCGGAGCTGCATGAAAAGTTGCTTTCTGCCGAGAGGGCTGTGACAGGCTATAGAGATCCTTACTCAGGAAAAACAGTCTCTTTATTCCAAGCTATGAAGAAAGATCTGATACCAAGAGAACATGGAATAAGGCTGCTAGATGCCCAGTTGACCACTGGGGGTATCATTGATCCAGTGAAGAGCCACCGCATCCCTCATGATGTAGCCTGCCAGAGGAACTATTTTGACAATGAAACTAAGCAAATGTTAACTACTGCGACCAATGAGGCAAAATGCTTCTTCAATCCTAATACAAGAGAGAATTTAACCTACGCACAGCTCTTTGAGAAATGCATTACTGACAAGAAAACGGGTCTCCAGCTCCTGCCTTTGTCTGATGAAGCAATCACATGTCAAGAAGAGATCAAGTATACAGATGCTCAAATAAAAGAGGCAATGACACAGAACACTGTAGATCTGAGCTATGGTCCATTTAAAGGCAGGAAAGTCACAATCTGGGAAATACTTCATTCTGAATATTTCACAGAGCAGGAAAGAAATGACCTTCTTAAACAGTTTATGTCTGGGAAGATTACCATTGAAAAGTTGATCAAGATTATTATTACTATCATCAGTGAAAAAGAGGCAAAGAAACAAGAGCAATCTGCTTTCAAGGGTCTCAGAGCAAATGTTCCAGCAAGTTCTCTGTTTGAATCAAACATTATTGATAAACCCACTTTTGATCTCCTTCAACGAGGAAAAACATCACCAGCAGAAGTCAGTAGGGATCCCAATGTCAAAAAATATCTTCAAGGCTCAGATTGCATCGCTGGTATTTACAATGCGCCTTCAAAAGAAAATATGAGCATTTACCAAGCAATGAAGAAAAAGCTCCTCAGACACAACACAGGGCTTGCTCTTTTAGAGGCCCAGGCAGCAACTGGTTTCATGGTGGATCCAATAACAAATCATTGCATGTCAGTGGATGAAGCCGTTAAGTCAGGTGTCGTAGGACCTGAGTTACACGAAAAGCTACTGTCTGCAGAGAAGGCTGTCACTGGTTACAAAGACCCATTCACTGGAAACAAAATCTCCCTCTTTGAAGCAATGCAAAAAGACCTAATTCTGAAGGAGCAGGCTTTGCCCATGCTTGAAGCACAGATGGTTTGTGGAGGAATCATTGATCCGGTTAACAGCCACCGAGTCTCCACTGATGTGGCATATCAGAAAAATATGCTTGATAAACAAACAGTCAAAGCTCTGTCTGAACCAAATGATGAAAACAAAGTTTTCTCAGACCCAGAAAACGATGAAAGTGTCACTTACAAACAACTTCAAGACAAGTGCCAAAAGGATCCTGACACAGGATTGTACATGCTTCCACTCTCAAAGCCTCAGTCTCCAACAGTTTTGGAAAAGACCTACCTCTACACTGAAGAACAAACACAGAATGACCTGAGCAATAGTCAAATTGATATTCCCCACATTGAGGGTCTCCCTGACAAACTGAACCTCTGGGACATCATGAATTCAAATCTGCTTCCTGACCAAGAAAGACAGAAGCTCATGGATGAATACCGCTCTGGTAAAATCACAAAAGAACGAATGATAATCATTATAATTGAGATCATGGAACAGAGAGAAATTATTAAAAATGATGCTCCTTTATCTTGCACAACAATACGAAGGAGAATAACAATTGAAGAATTATACAATGCCAGAATCATAGATCTAGAGACCTATAATCTCCTAAAGCAAGGGAAACGAGACATTCGTGACATCATGGAGCTAACTAGTGTAAAACAGTATCTCTATGGCACAGGATGTGTTGCAGGGGTCACAACCGACTCCTGCAGAATGAGCATCTACCAAGCAATGAAGAGAGATTTCTTGAAACCAGAACTAGCCCTTAGTCTGCTCGAGGCGCAGGCAGCTACAGGCTTTATTGTTGATCCTGTAAAGAATGAAACGCTCACAGTTGATGAAGCTGTTCGTAAGGGTGTTGTTGGACCAGAAATCCATGACAAACTCCTGTCAGCTGAGAGGGCAGTTACCGGATATAAAGATCCTTACAGCGGAAAAGCTGTCTCTCTTTTCCAGGCTATGAAGAAAGACCTTGTTAGCCAAGAGTATGCTCTGAAAATGTTAGAAGCACAAAATGCCACTGGAGGTATTATTGACCCTGAATTCCAGTTTCACCTCCCAATGGATGTTGCCATGCAAAGAGGTTACATTAATAAAGAAACCAATGAAAAATTGGATGATGTCCAAGGATTCATTGACCCTGTAACTGATGAGAAAGTGTCATATGCACAGTTACTGAAGCGATGCAAATTCGAAGCTGGACTGCGTCTTCTTTCTTTGGGAGACAAGAGGTTGATGTTTAAGGGTCTGAGAAAACAGATCACAATGGAGGAGCTTATTCGCTCACAAATTATTGACGAAGAGACAGTAACACAATTGAATCAAGGTTCAATATCAGTGGAAGAGGTTACTAACAGACTCTCACGATACCTTGAGGGTACTGGTTCCATTGCTGGCGTATTCTTGGAAACTTCAAAGGAACGTCTATCAATTTACCAAGCCATGAAGAAAAATATGATTAGACCAGGTACAGCCTTTGAACTTCTTGAAGCACAAGCAGCCACTGGCTATGTTATAGATCCAATCAAAAACCTGAAGCTTACAGTTACTGAAGCTGTAAAGATGGGAATTGTGGGACCAGAGTTCAAGGATAAACTCCTTTCAGCTGAGCGGGCTGTCACAGGATATCGAGATCCATATTCAGGCAAGACAATATCTCTGTTCCAGGCAATGAAAAAAGGTCTCATATTAAAAGATCATGGCATCCGTCTACTGGAAGCCCAGATAGCAACAGGTGGAATCATTGACCCAGAGGAAAGTCATCGTTTGCCTGTTGAAATTGCCTACAAGCGTGATTTCTTTGATGAAGAGATGAATGAGATTTTGACAGATCCATCTGATGACACTAAAGGTTTCTTTGACCCAAACACTGAGGAAAATCTAACATACTTACAGCTCATGGAGAGATGCATTAAAGACCCTGACACCGGTTTAGTGCTTCTGCTACTGAAAGATAAAAATCGTGATAAGACGTCTTCTAAATCATCTGTCCGCAAGCGTCGTATCGTTATTGTGGACCCAGCCACTGGTAAAGAGATGACTGTCTATGAGGCGTACAAGCGGGGGCTTATTGACCATCAGACCTACTTGGAGCTTGCAGAGCAGGAGTGTGAATGGGAGGAAATCACAACGACCTCTTCAGATGGTACTGTCAAATCTCTAATTATTGACAGAAGATCTGGACGACAGTATGATGTTGATGATGCTCTTGCTCGTGGTCTTCTTGACCAGCGTTCGCTTGAAAGCTACAAGTCTGGAAACTTATCCATCACAGAGTTTGCAGATATGCTTTCTGGGAATGTAGGAGGGTTCCGATCACGCACATCTTCAATTGGTTCCACAAGTGGCTCCACATCATCACATCCCATGAGCCCCATACCCTCCATCAAAGCACCTGCAGTTGTATGGAATGACCCAAGTGAGGTCACCTGTCCCATTGCTGGCATACTGGATGTAGACACTCTGGAAAAGATTTCTATAACTGAGGCCATGCATAGAAACCTGGTAGACAACATTACAGGTCAAAGACTTTTAGAAGCTCAAGCTTGTACAGGGGGAATAATTGAGCCGTCAAGTGGAGAGAGATTATCAGTCAGTGATGCTACAGAGAAGGGTCTTGTAGATAAAATTATGGTTGATCGTCTTAACCTTGCCCAAAAAGCGTTTAATGGCTTTGAAGACCCAAGAACTAAAGTTAAAATGTCAGCCTCTCAAGCTCTGAAAAAAGGTTGGTTATATTATGAAGCTGGCCAGCGGTTCCTTGAGGTTCAGTACCTCACTGGGGGACTCATTGAGCCTGAGGTCGAGGGCAGAGTGCCACTGGATGAATCCATCAGGAAGGGAACAATTGATGCCCGGGCTGCACAAAAACTCAGAGACGTCCATGCTTATTCAAAATATCTGACATGTCCCAAAACCAAACTTAAAATCTCCTTTAAAGATGCAATGGACAAAAGCATGGTTGAAGAAGGATCTGGTCTAAGGCTTCTGGAAGCATCATCAGAATCCACCAAAGGAGTGTATAGTCCCTATAATCTCAGTGGAACAGGATCAGCTTATGGCTCTCGGTCTGGTTCAAGGACCGGCTCCAGATCTGGATCAAGGAGAGGCAGTATTGACGCTGGCTCAGCCTTTAGCATGAATCTCTCCTCCTCCTCTTATACTTCATCTTCAACCAGCTTCGGACGCAGATTCTGATAGCCATGTTCTGTGCATTAATAGAATAACACCAATTCCACAAATCAAAACGCACAGTAAAACTAGATCTAGATAAATGGTTACAGAAAAAACAGTTATTTATTATTTTTTTGCATGTAGATTTTAGAATAGCACATAGTTTATATTTTTGGATGCTATACCTGTTAAAAGGTAGACTTGCAGGCTGAATGTGGTTTAACATAAATTTAGAGTATTGCTTTGAATTTTTATGACATAAAAACTTGATATACTGTATGTAAACACACTTTTGATATTTTACAGATAGAGATTTTACATTGAATGTTTGTATAGAATATGTACCACTTATGGTTTTATGGTTTTGTTAAAATGATCTGGATAAAAGACTTATTTAGTGTAGTGCGTAAAGCCTGCCACGACAGCATAGAAACGAATATTGCCTTTTAAAACATGACCTTGTTTTTCTGTTCATATTTTTATAATCAGTGGACATGTACATATTATTTCTAGACTATATCACTAATCTGTAGTTTAGACATTAGTCCAAGTGTTCCTGGTCAATCCCAAGATGATGTCTTCACTACACAGATGTGCGTCCTGTAATTGAAAAGACTGTAAGTTCATCAATTATAAATATGTTGTATTTTAATTTCTTTTATTATTATATTTTGTATTGATTCCATCTCATTCCATAATACTTACCACTCTCTGTTTTCAGGTATTTTGTTTTTAGTGAATTTGTGTGACGTTTTTGTGTTTTGTTTTTCAGACTTTTAGATTTCATTTTTTGAAGCTGGACACTCAGATGGCACGGTCAAACAGTCCCCATCGTCACAATGTCCTAATCCAGGTCAGTGTTTTACCGATCACATTTTTTATGTTGACTTTTCATTTCATTGTCATGATTAATTTATTATTTCTATTTAACTTCTTCTTGGTTTAAGTTTTAATTTGTTTTTTGTTTGTACTTTGTTTTAGATTTGCCACTGAACGTCCATTCATCCATAAACAAATATGACATCATCTTGGAATCCTCGAAATCACATGGACCTTAGTGCCAAATACTAATACTATATAATAATGCTTTGTTGATTTTTTTTTTTCTTTTTCAATTGAAATATATTCATATTTAGGATGTATTTAGAAAGTCCACTGGGTGTTTTTTTTGGTTAATGTTCCTGATTATACTGTTGTAAAAGCAAATACCAAAGTGTTACCAACTCATATTTCATCCCATTGTTTGAATGTGTATTATTAAAACCATATAATTTTGAAGCAAATATGCAGAATAAAGACATTATGTTTGTTTTTAATCTTATTTTGCCATTATGTCAATTAATAATAACTTTGAATTGTTAGTAAATATATACGATGAGTGTATATATGAGAGAGCTGTCTAGCCGTTGCTTAATCATGACACACACCCACTGAAATAATATATACAAATTCATTGAATCTGATTCAGGAACTTTTGAAATACTTGTGAAGCTGAGGTCCTGTAGTTTCTGCCTTGGATTAAATAATTTACTCTTGTGTTTTTTTAATGGGAACAATCACTGCTCAAAGAAAAATCCAAGTCTGTCTATTTTTTCTTGGGTAAATATAGAGGATAATATATTGTAGAACGACCAACGTTTTAACATTTCTCACTGTTACTGTATCCGTAAATCAGCTACTAATGCTACTGTAATTAACTTACCGGTACTTTTTTATTATTGTAATGCATTACTTGGAAAATACTTGGATTAGTTATTAAAAATAATACATAGTGGCTACATTAGTTACACAATTATTCTACACAGTTTAAACTGACACGGCTTGAATGTGGAAAATGCAACACACAAGTCAGAAGAGGCCTTGGGGAGATGTTTACGGCTATAAAAATTTTTTATAAAACGTATTGCAAATAAAGTTATTAAAGAGTTATGTAAGCAAGTTATTCTTTTTGGATCTCAATTGGATACCTTTTCATTTAGTTCATTCACATTACCAGAGGTTTTATGGCTGTACTTCATTCAATTGGTTGACAAAATGTAAATAAAGCCCATATATGGTCTAATGCGATTGTGTTCTATACACATTTCAAGTAAAACAGCTGACTGTTATTCTAACTTCATAAACATTATTATTGGCTTTTCATAGACAACGCCAGTACTCGAGCTGCCACTGGAGGGCACTGTCCTGCATCCCATTTGACAGACCAATCCTATGTTGTAGTGCAGTGTCTCCCAAAGTGGGGTCCGCGGCCCCCTGGTGGGCCGCGAGGGTACTGCAGGGGGGCCGCGGGGGGTCATAAAAAAAATAAAAAAATAATATAATTATTTAATGTTAAATTTATAATGTTTTGTTTGTAATATTAAAATATGTGTGTTCATTATTTGACTTGAATAATCCACTGTAATCATTTTTGTATTACAATGTTTGTAGCAGAGGCTATTTCCCCAAAATAAAATAACCAGAAGAGCCTATTCTTAATGTTGTCTTCTTGGTTATTATTTTGGGGGGCCACGCAGACCCGTCAGATTTTTAAGGGGGCCTCGGTGTTACTGAGTTTGGGAATGGCTGTTGTAGTGTAATTTATACCCATATTAGGGGCATCCCAATATATAGAAATAGAAGGTCTTATATATTGTGTATTGTATTTGTAAAACATAGCCGCTGGATTCACCTGAAGAACCTGCTAACACATCGCAGAACTCTTCCATCAGCTCTCTGGAGTACGACCCCTACTTTACCCTCCAGTCTATTGGAGGAAGGAAGGTAAGACTATTGTATCTCCAGATGGCAGTCACACTACATGACGTTGATAATAATGTAATTTACCAGAAAGGCAACAGTGCATCTTTATTCTGTCACATACAGGATGAAGCAATACATTTTGAACCACAGCCGTATCCGTCAAAGGACCATAGATACGGGTAATTGTTTTCTACATTATTGCAATCATTCACAGGATGATGTCACAACGGAGTCCACCACAAAAATTAAAGACTGATTATGTTGGGCCTGGGAATGATGAGCACATGATGAAAGCAATGAGTTTCATACAAGCTTAAGATTAGACTACTGTATAACAATAACTGGAATGACTTGAGAAAACTTAAAATAATAAGGGAAAGTTGATGTTTGTTTTATCAAATAAAGAAATGGACATACATGATAATACAATAAAATATTTAGTGTTTCTGTTACATAGGTTACATGTATTTTTAGAACAGAAAATCATACCTCAGGTGCTGGGGGTGAGAAAGTACTATACGTCGTTGGATCTCAAAGTGATGGAGAGTTTAAAAATGAAGAAGCCTTCTAAGTTCTCAAATCCTAATGATATTATTCTTCAAGTGATTCAGAGAAAAGACTTTACAGCAGCTATTTGTGCACAAGTCTCTCGCATCAAAGTACATCCATGACATATGAACCAACTCGGACTCTGTGGGACTGGCCTCTTGTTGATGCCAGAGTCTGGGGTGTGAGATTAATGCAGCTAAAACTTTGACAAGCTTCTAAACTGAACCCTCAAAACTTTGCTTATAACAAAAAACAAACTTATAAATACGTTCCAAAGATAGATGAACAGGATGGGATGTATGTGCTGGGAATGAATTTTGCAAAACATCCAGCTACAGTATAGACTAAAATTATAAAGGCTGCAAAACAAGAATTCTGTAGTAAAGGTATGTGTGTGTACATGTCCCATCAGTCACTTCACAAATGAACAAAAAAAACACACCAATCCAATTATATAAAAAATCTATATATCATTATGGACAGCATACGCCTCATATGCCCCTAATCTTTGTCCTATGCTTTATTTGAAAATAAGTTACTATCTGCTGGTCATGTGACACTTTTCTATGAAACATATTTTGTTCAAACTTTCTTATGTTTCAATATTTCATGAAAATGCTTCAAAAATCCCTCAAAAACATTTTTAGAGTGGACAAAATAAGATAAACTTTATTGATCTCACAATGGAGAAATGTACATGTCACATTTGGCATAGATAGAATCACTCGAAAAAGACATGTGCAAAAGGTTAAACATTATAGTCTGTGCAGGATATATTATGTACAACAAAAAGGCTATAGCAGTGCTTGTTTTTGGTCATTAGTGACTCATTGTACAGTCTGACAGCGCTGGGGATGAAGGGCCTTGATAACCAAGCATATGGTAAAAGTAATTATAAAGTTTTATTAAGGTGGATAATTCAGCTGCTATTGTTTTATCAGGATTTGCATGTTTTCCTGTATGTTGAATGTGTGGTTTAGTGCCGACGTGGAGGAGCTGAGTCAGTGGCAGGCTGAGTTCAGAGGGCAAATCCGAGCGCTGAGACAATGGCTGAAGAACATGGAGATGAGGCTTCCTGCTTCAGAGCCCAGGGTCAGTGTCTGTCTGCCTTCTGTCACCTCTGCTTCACCTCATCCTCTCACCCATAATTCATATTATCAGAATGTTGATAACATGTTGTAATATAATTTCCATCTCAGAAATGTCTATGATTTCTATAATTGACTTGGTTCAAAATGAGTCTAATGCCAATCTCTGAGCACTAGAGGAAGCCATTACACCATCAGTGGCTGCTCTGCTTTGAAGAGCACATTACCAGTAAACGACCAACTTCCCATCACAATGGACGACTAAACCAATGACTCATGCCATTTGGTAACGTCCATTGTACATGGTATGAAAGGGACGTACTCACTTGTGATCCTGTAAGGTCCTCCTCCACTCGCTCAGTTTGGAGGACCCGTTAGAGCACACGTGGACCGAGGGGCTCCTTTGTGCCCGGTGGGGAGCAGCTCCATCACAGAAGTGGTTGCTGCTGGAGAGGCCCACTGCACAGATGAGCGAACACAGTGAAAAGACATTAGAATCAGAAGAGAGAAAGAGGAAAAAGGGCAGAGACAAGAAAACTGAGATTTGTTTGTAAAAGGCTGTGAAATGTGTTTATCGGAATAACTGTAGATGTCACAGCCATTCATCATTGAAGAAAAAAATAGATTGAGGAAACCTTTATTATGTTATTATGTATGTGTATACGTATACATAATATTGTATAGAATGAGAGAATGTATGTTTGCAGAATTACATTAACTGAAAGCAATATTCTATTAACTAGGTGTTATTTATTTATTTCAGCCTTGAGCAGCATAGCAAAGCTTCATTGCTTAAAAAAATCAGAGGAGGGCCTCAGTATTCATGGGAACCCTGGACGTGCTAACTAGTGCATACATTGTGTAAGTGGCAGGTGTGTCTCTCTCCTGTGTATTGCGCAGGGGCTTGTGACCTGGGCCTGGTTATAGATGTTCTCATTTGAGTCCCTTGTTTCCTAACGAGTCCCAAAGGCCTAGACCTTAACCAGGAGAGTGGTGGTCTAACAACATTACCAGAACAAAGGCCTGGGGTGTGAGCATAGACTGTAAAGAATCATAAAGAATAGAATAATGATAATCTGCCATAGTCCTCTTGAAGTCATAAGTTTCAGAATGAGATTGTCTGCAGCTCCAACACCCACATGATGGATAAATACCAAACTTTGTGTTTCCCTGGACTGGCAGCAGATGCTGCATCTAAAACATGTCTTGTGCACAGAACATATAAACAGGCCTCTGGGCCCTGGGAGCAGGTCTAAGGGCCACTGACTGTTCTAAAGTCTTCTGTCTCTGACTGAGCAAACATGCCAACGGTCACAACCTTTGTCTTCAAGACACTTCTTCTGGATACTATTTCAACACATATTAAAAATGCCCTCATGTATTTGGTTATGTTTGATCTCTTTATTGTAAAATAAAGATTCTGTATAATGTTTTTAGTAGTGGTTTATCAGATTCACTAAAGACCTTTGCAGACGCCTGAATGTGTAATTTAGTCTGATGCATTGTTTCCCAGAATGTGACATTGGTTTTGGTCAACAACACTTCATTCATTGCTCTGGACTTTTTGATGCACACATTATTTTAGAGTTAATGGTGATAAACGGTTCCAACTTTTGTTTTCTGTGTCTATTTCCTGTATAAAGCCCTGACCCACAGCTGTAAATCCTTGAGTCCACTGAAAAACAACTTCAAACATGAGACTGACGATGTGGATGAACTCTTCCTGATTTCCATGGAGCTAAACTCCTGACACAGTCTTGATTGTAATGTGCAGTATCCAAGCAGCTCAGCAGAACTGTGCAGCACAGCAGGCAGCGTGGTGCTTTCCCTCCAAGAAACCTCCTTTTTGTGATGAATGACAGTGCACATGTTGAATGGTGCTTCTGGCTTTGACCCTTCAAAGGAGCCCCTTCTTTTCTAATTCTCATCAAGAGGTCTAATTACCATGTTCTGGGAGACATGGTTGGAACCTGATTTAATTTTCTGATGGTACAGGGGTTGGGGGGAGACCAAGATAACAAAATATTGTGTTCAGTCCTGCTTAACACCACCTTATCAAAGTAGAATATTTAATTAGGCATCTGTATTGCTGTACTGTCGCTGAACCTGCTATATACGGATACTTTTGGTATAAACACACACCGGTCAATTACCTCAACATACATACATTTTGTTCAGTAATCATTTTAGTAATAGCTTTTCATTTAACAATTACTTTTCTCTATTCTCGAGGTTTTATTATAGTTAAAACGCTTCGAAACTAAATATTTACCAACACATGGTGCGCTGCCATCTGTTGTTGTTTTCTGTGAACTATGTGCTCCAGTTCTGAAATGGAGAGAAGAGGTTTTTAATGAGCACTGAAGGGACAAGAGGCAAGACAGGAGAGATCAGGTGTCAAGTGTCTGTCTTGTGCCTGGACATCCATTTCAATATGATTTATGTAATGTACTGTTCCAGACCATAAGCAGTGACCCAATTACAAAACTCCTTTTTCTAAATCTATGGGTTTCACTGGGTAGTTTTAGTGGTTTTCCAAATACAAATAGATGGGTTGAGCTAAACTAGTTTTCAAACTAGTTGCACAGCTTGTTTGATTGTGATACAGGTTTTGTGGACGTTCAAAGCCGTTGAAATCCTGTTGAATAATTTAAAAGTGATATTAGTAGTAAAAACGTATATAATTGGCTTGAAAGTAATTGCCCTTGTACAATATTTGATGTAACTTGAGCATTAAGCAAACCCCTCGCATAAAACACAGTAAGCAATTCATTCAAGTGAAACAGTTATTGATTCTCTGTATTAAGGGTCGCGGGATCAATAAATGTATTTGCTTCATAGCAGAGATACTGTATCATTGTAATACAGTTACAGCCATACTGACGTGGCAGCACAGGAAATGTACTGATGCGATGTACCATGGGAGACACGTTAAATACTTTTTTTTTTCTCCCCCGAGCAAGTAAGCTGGCATAGAAATAATTCATAATAATTCATCACAAGCAGCTTAGGTACATTTACAAAATATAACAAAACAAAAAATATATAAGAGTAATAATATAAACATAACACCTCTGAATATAATTACTCAAATATGAGAATAACGAATCATAGCAAATTGGAAAGACTTCTATTATTCTTTATTTCAAGTTGTTTGCGAACTAAAAACTAAAATATCAAAACATCATCTAATTCATTTTGGATCTCTCTTAATTTGTAAATGGATATTTCGTCAAAATGTGTTAGTTCTGAGTTCTGACTGTACAAATGTAGTGAGATAATATACAAACAACCTAATTCAAAGCATTAGTATATCTAAAATGTACGCAGTGAATCTTTTATTTCTTGTTTTGTTGTATTGTGTGCGGTATGATATGCACTCTTCTTCAAATGTAAATGTCTTGAAGTTAGACAGAAATATCACAATTATATACTGTATTGTGGCGAAAACCGCGCAGCCCTGAACTCATAGTACTGAATTAAAAAATATAATGTAATTTTAATTGTTTGAATCTTGTGCGGACGTCTGTAATAACCACTAAAGCAGAGTTAACCCGTCACGCCACACTGTCCTGGTTCTGTTTCCTACATGTTCCGCCGATATTGAAATGGCTGGGTCCAAGTGATTTGCTTGGTAATGTGATATGTTTTACAGTAATTAGTTGTCTTTGTTGCTGCTTCTGCACTGACTGTGAATGTGGATGTGGATGTGTTCATCGCGAATGGGCCAAGGGGGTTGGGGGTCTGAATGTGCGGGAGACTGCTTAGTGTGGGGCGGGGTGTGGGTCCCCTCTTTTGTAGTGTGCACCGCTTTCTCTCTCTCTCCTCCACTGCCGAAAAGAAGGGGAGCCGACACAGGCAGCTGTCACTTACCATGTGAATGTTTCGAGGAGAGCCTAGGGGTCTATTGAAAACTCCCTTCTTTTTTTACCCCCTATCGCAGACCATTTATCAAGCGAGTTTTCAGAATCACAGTTAGACTTAGAGAGGAGTGGCTTTGTGGGATAAAAAAGAGAGAGAGAGTTAGTGCGAAAACCTGCTAGAGTTGCCCAATTTATTGCTGATTGGTGGTGGGATACCCGGAGCTGGGGTGGGTGCTGAAAGATGGCACCGCCTTGTTTGTTTACAGGCAAAAATGTGACCCGCATGTGAAGAAAAAAATGAAACAGATTTTCTTTTTGGCTGCAGAGTTCTGGGAGTTCATCTGAGCCGTTGGAATACATTGTCTCTGCTTTTTGGGCACACTCTCCCATCGCTGGCGTTAACAAGGGAAGGAATTCCTCTATCTCACAACAAAGAAGAAAAGGAGAGGAGTGGAGAGGTTGAGGGAGAGAGAGCTGGTGGGAGGGAGAAGTGGATATAGGGGAGGGCTGTCCGGCGAGGGGAGGAGGAGGACATTGTTTGGCTGTGGCTGTGGGCAACGGGAAAAAAAGCATGAGTTATCGGGGCATGTGTGGCGGTGTTTAGGAAAGTGTGTTTGTGGTGGAACATGTGGGAAGGATTGGACGTGATGGACGGGGGGCTGTGAGGCTGTGAGTGAGTGGACGGAACCTGCTATTTTTGGGAT
Source organism: Knipowitschia caucasica (assembly GCA_964034765.1). Classification (NCBI taxonomy): domain Eukaryota; kingdom Metazoa; phylum Chordata; class Actinopteri; order Gobiiformes; family Gobiidae; genus Knipowitschia; species Knipowitschia caucasica. The sequence continues at coordinate 12,147,527 of OZ035829.1, forward strand.
GTTGGAACTAAGAGGCGGTTGAAAGGATGCTCCAACAAAGCAGGATTTTTGTCTTTCTCCGCCGGTTTGAATGGGATTTGCCAGGATTCCTTTACTCATGAGGTGGAGATCAGGGTTGGTTTGGGGGTAAGTTTTTTTCACACTAATTTCAGACCAAATTGAAAAGAACAGCATTTACATTTCATTTGAAAAGTTCATTAAAATACAAATAAACAGTAAAGACAGCATTTTTGTATGTATTTACACGCACATTATTATTATTAATTGCTATCTATTAAATTGGAAATGAATTTATTTTTACCATGTTTTTTTCCATTTTTAAAATATAATCCTGTTCAATTTTTTTTGGTTGTAACAAAATTAAAATAGATGACTGTGTGCCCGATACAGTAAGTAAATGGCAAGATTCTTGTGTGAATGCCCAGCTACCATATTTAATTAAGGGACTACTACCATCAATGAGGGGCGTCTAGGAAGTGCAAGGTACAGCATTATACCAACATGACTGTTTTTTCAGGGTCACATTTCTCCTCATTTAAGTCAACGACTGTTTAGATTGTATTTAAGAATTATTTATGAAGATAATACTGTCATTGAAGATGTAAGAACCAAATATGTGGTGCTTATAAAGTAATCTAGTGTTTCATCCTGTTATTGTTATAATGAAATTCATCAGTAAATGGACTTCCCTCTCATCATAAATCATGGTTGAGAGCAGTGAAGGGTTGTTCTGAATTATGGACCATTCTAAAGTAGGTTAAGTGATGGGCCGGTTAGGTCATACACAGTGTACCGGTCCCCGTTTACGACACAAAGGGGTGCATCCTTTCGAGCAGGTTCCTAAACAAGCTGAATGTAGGTCATGAAGGAGTTAAGGTGAAGTAAATTATTTAAATAAATACATATAAATAACCTACATTCCATTAAATATGTATGTTGGAGGTGACCTATTCTGAAGAGCTGTTCTATATTGCGCAGCCTTCATTTTGTTTGTGAACTGGATATTGTTGTGAGAAATGGTTAATTGCGGGTCTTTGCATATGAGCGTGTGTTGACATCACAGAGAAGGCAGACATGTTTTTGCCAGCGGCTACACATGCAGGGCAGTAACCAGGCACGGCACACCCTCCAACTGTTAACCCATGTGCACAGGGCAGCCCAGACACTCGGCCCACCTCCAGAGACCACCGGCTGGGCAGTGATCTGAGCTAACTGAGTAATCATTGATCTGGAGCAGGGGCTTTGTCTCGGGCACTACTCTCTAATCCCACTGTGCTCTCCCAGTGGAAGTCTTGACTACATCATACGCTCAGCCGTGGGAGCCGTGGAGGTAATTACTTCCTGAGGCCTAATGTACAGGGCCAGCCCCCCAGAAGAGGGTCTAAGTTATGATTACAATCCCACAGTCCTGTTATCATTTGTGGAATCAGGAAACATTATTTTTACTATAATTGGTTCCAAAACAAGACAAAAGCTCATCTAATAAATAGCGTATAGTGGCAAAAAAATATTATTAATAAACGAATCCATGCTCTGCAGATGAAATTAGATGAATATGTACGACTCCTGTTTTGACCAGGTTTTGTTTTTTTGTTTTAATCTAATCAGAAAATACATTATTTGCATGTTTTTTTTTATATGGTATTGTTTGCTTTGGGGCATAATATTAATGCTGAATACAAAGATGTGAGATAAATATGATTTGCCTCTCAGATGAAAATGCTTAAAATACAAAATACTTACCGTGACGGCAGTGGCACAGTGAGAAGAAAACATTGTTACAGGTTGTGTGCTTTATTTGTAACATTATGCTGATAAAATACGCTCGCTCAGCAATGTTTTTTTTTCTTTCCTCAAAATGCATCCACAGAGCCATTCAATTTGTCTATATATCCATTTTTTTCTCCATAAGAAAATACAGAAAACGTTGTAAAAGCAAGATTTTGAGAACAAATCAGATCACAACACGCTGTTTTCCTCCAAAATGTGTTTGTCCTCTGCAAACAAAGAAAGAGTCCTGTGAGTCACAACTATGTTATGCCTTGGGCTGATTGGCTGAGCATTAGACGAACTCTCTTTTTCACTTTTCCGTCTAAAAACCTGTGACAGAGGCCTAAAAATGCATGTATGTTTAAATTAGCGATAGAACCTAAATCGGTTGGATTGCATTTTTAATATGTTTGGGGTTTGAAAGTTGGGTACCCCAGCTTTAAGTGTCCAATGTAGCTAAATGACCCGACCGACCAATTTCCCTGTTATTGACCCCTATAGCCCCCCTACTGTTCTTTGGTTTGTTGGCATGACCTTAGGCGACCTGTCGGATTGTTAATGGTTGAGTTCAGCTCTGGTCAGGGAGGGCTCAGACTCAACAGAAATCTTTTGGTAAAACTTCTCAAACTCCCATAGACAGAGATACAGTAATGTAGCAACAATATCTATGGCTTACAACAATAAAAAACAGATTCAGATTATTTGCCATTTGCAGTAAAACCCCATTGGAATACATTTGCAAAAATCCCAAGTGTGCACCAGACAAGTACATCAATAAAATAAGGTTAAAACAAAGAATTTTACTATTCTGTGTGTATTATTATAATTACTACTGGGACAGATTATGCCAGTACATTTTACACGTTAATAGATCAGCCAGCATAAGGCCAGTCTGAGTGAGAGGGAAGACTGGCAGCACGCCCTGGATCTCTGTGCCAGTCCTAACAGTGGGATCCTCACCAAGCCTGTCACTTTGATTTCCAAGCTCTGAGTTTCTACGTCGGTGTTGTGAGATAGAGGGGCCAGTATTTGCATGTGGTCTAAATGAAGGACAAAGAAACAGGCTACAGTTTTGCCAAAAAATGTGGGCAACAAAAACGCAGCTCATAATTTGGGTCACTATTTTCTTGTTTTGCTGCCTGTTAGATGATTGTCTACTGCTTCCGATAACCCCAAGCCTTGTCTGATTATAGGTAGCTGAAGAATCTCCTGCATGCATGGCCTTACATAGGGCCTTTCCTCACATGTTGCCATACTCTGCTCTTGGCTAAGGGATTATGGGTAACCTCATCAGTCGGCCCAGCTGTTTGGGTCAAAAATCCAAGCAGGTGAGGTCCGATGAAAACTTCCTGAAGGAGTGTTACCAGCGGCGGAAAGAGTGGCCACCCGCAGAGCAAAACGGAGACACGAAACAGGAAGAAGTCAATAACCAAGTCAAGAATGAAGAAATTAAAGGCAGCGATGCGGTCAAGGAGAGAGAGGCCGATTTTATGGATGACAAAAGACATGAAGATTGCCACACTCCGAATTCAGATAAAATTCCGCGCGGTTCCCCGGCCTCAACAATCAGAAGCAGCAGCACTTTGGAGAACGCATGGTTCAACACACCTTCCCCCATAAAGACGTCCAGAAATGGGACACTCACGAGGAGATCGGTGCCACCGGAGTTTGCCAGGTCGCCTCTGACTCAAATCGACAAGAATGCGGCTGAAAGGAGGGCAAGCTTTCAAAGAAGGGACTCTCGGGAAGGCAGCCCCTGGTCGTGGAAGTCTTCGGCTCCCAGAGAAGTGACAGAAGTGACGGAGGTTACAGAGACCGTCATAACAGAAATTGTGGAAGTTATCGAGTATCCACCTGGATCGAAAGGAGGCGACCCCATTGTCACCAGGACTGTTAGGGTCTTGAATGGGGCTGCAAAGGAGCTGGCAGAGGTTGATAAGTCTATTGATTTTGCTTAATCCTGTTTCTATCATTTCTAAGCTCTATTCATCCTATCACGCTGCTCTCTTTGTTAAGTAATCATTATTTATAGTCTTCTGTATATCTGCTATGTGCTGATAAATATCCACTTTTTTCAGATTCAAAGCGATGGGCAGTCGAGCTCTGACCAAGATTCAATTGTGGGTAAATGGAAAGTATGTGTTTTCCACTCATCTCTGTAAAGTCACCACCTTTTATATTTCTCTAATAATATGTTATGTTCTCCAGGGAACGAGAGCAGTGCTGGCGTTGAAGGATGCATCTAAAGATTCCAATACGTTTCTTCAAAACCTAGAAACATTGTTTAAATGGGTGTGTGAAATTGAGGAGCTTGCGACCAATCAAAAACTGGCGTCTTCAGAGGTCAAAGTGGTGAAAGCCCAGCTGCAGGAACAAAAGGTGTGGGATCAACAATCACTCACACTTTTCTCCCAAAATGCAACCTAAAATACTTTTGAGATGTAGTGTAGACGAGCACAACCTTTCAGATGAGCTGACTCAAGGAACCCAACTCAATTGCTTCTTTCATCACCCACACTGGCACCATATTCACCGGGAAAGGGTGTGTCCATGCTCACAATAAGCGTCTTTGTCACTATTCCCAGAGGGCTGGAGTAAACAGGGCTGTCTTTCACCTGTGCTTCCATTGTTTAAATGAGGTGAAACCGGCCTTCCTCTTGACAATGCAAGACTGACACATGAGATTGGGCTCCCTTTATGTACACAACAGTCAAGACAAAAGGAGTATAAGAAGATTAACAAAATTGAATTTCAGTTTAATGTTGTAATAAACTATGAAAACAAAATGTAGCATGTGTGGCTATTTTCTCAGCTCCTGCAACGGCTTTTATCAGACCGCCGACGTAGTATGGATACTATGCTGCTGGAGGGTCCCCGGCTAGTGGAGGCTCACCCTGGAGAAGAGGGAGAGGATGCGTACACTAGGCTCTGTTCCCTCGAGGAGAAATGGAAGTCATTACTACAGGAAGCTGAACAAAGGTAAGCTTGGCAGTGGCAAACATGGGCACATAGAATATTCCTGAGAAGTTAATGTTTGTTGTTGATAGGAGGGCGAGCTTGGAGCTCATTCTACCAAAGGCTCAGTTGTTCCAAGAGGGAGTGGACAGTCTACAGCAGTGGTTAATTTCTGTGGAGCAGAGTCTGGCTGAACTGCGTAATGCTGAAAGACTGATGTTGCATCTCACAGAAGCTACAAATCGTGCCAAGGTTGCTAAACAAATGTTATATTCTCAAAGTCAGTCTATTCATCTGTGTTAATGTGCAAACTCTGTGATTATCAGGCTCTTGTTGAAGAGATTCAAGTCAAAACATCTGGGCTTGGAGAAATTCATGAATCAGCACAGCGCTTAATTGAAGCGGTTTCAGGTAGGATATGGATTTTGTTAGAGTTGTAAACACGTAATAATACACACATTAGTCATGTACTAGTTCTACCTTCTAAGATGTGGCTGGTCTTTCCAGAGGATGAAGCCGTGCAGGTACAGGAGAAGTTGGACGGCCTCCGAATTCGTTGCTCCGTGCTGAGTCTGAGCAGTGTGGACGTTCTGCAGAGGTTGGAGCAGGCGCTGGAAGCCTCCAACCGCTGTTCCTCCAGTCAGGAGGACCTCCACTTGTGGCTTGGCCGCATAGAGAGGGAGCTGCTGTCCTCCGCAGGAGCACAGACCAACACTGGAGATGCAGTGCTATGTGCTGCTGAAAGACAGAGGGTGAGACCAGTCTATTAGAGCCGCTAAATGAGCCTTTTCTGCATCCTGTAAATATGACCGATTATGGCATCAACTTGCATTTTTATTACACTGTTGTGTTGCTCAAAACCGTAAAAAAAGACATGTAACATCTATTATAATTGTATCATTGCTGTGCTGGATTAGCCTGAGAATAGCCATGTTGCAGTGTGTGCACCTCATCGGACTGGACTGTAAGAATACAACAGCGCCTCCTGGTCCGGTTTTTAAAAGGAATATTCTCACCTCTGCAACCTACCTGCAAAGAACTGGCCCAGATCACCAGTTCAAACTGACCTATTTTCTTTGTACTGCTTTATTTATATTTACAGTTAATATAATTAAGCTGGAGGTTTATTAGTATTTGAACTGCCCTTTCGTTATTTGTCTGTACAGAGTTTTCTTATGATGACTTTCCTCAAGCACAAATGCATAATAAATGTGGCTCTGTGTTTTCATCAGCTGGAGCAGGCTGTGGTGAAGGAGGTGGCTTGGTTCAAAGAAACCTCTTTGAACCTGGAAAAACTGAAAACCATTGATTTAATTCCAACAACAATATCTGAGCAACTGCATGAACAAAAGGTCAGCATGATTATAATCATTTGAAAATATTTGTAACAGTCATTATTGATCGAGATTTGTTTGTATGTTTTTGTACAAAAACAGGTTTTAGCCGTAGAAATTCTTCAACATAGGTTTAACATTGAGAAGATGGTGAAGATTGCAGAAATCCTGATGACATACAGTGATGGAGATACTACAGACCTTGTGGTAGGCTCACATGCACAGTTAGGATGTTCATTATTATGACCTAAACTTATAATGTGTGTTTTTGACAGACACCACTGGAGGCCTTACAGGAGCAGTGCAACATCACTTCTGCTACTAATTCCCACGTGGTCCTGCAGCTCGAACATGCCCACTCACTGCTTCTACAGTTCTCAGAAGGCATTTCTGAGGTTTCCCCGTGGTTAGAGGAAACTGAGACTCTTGCTGGCCAGCTCTCCCTCAGTATGATTAGCTACAAGGCATTTAGGGAACAACAGGACCTTTTACAGGTAAAGTAGAAGGACCTGTTTAAATCCTCTTTTGTCCAGACCAACAGTAGTCCATTTATACTCTGTAATCTACCAGCACTTCCTGACAACAAAATGTGGCTTGGCATTTTATCATTTTATCTGGTGGTGTACATCAAAGACACCATTACTTTTTATAGATATATATAATGTACGTATATGAAAGTATTTTAAAAGATTTGTTTTTAACACAGGACTTAAGGGAGTCCATTGCAGAACACAAGCCTTTAATCTCCAGACTTTGTGCTTTGGCAAATCGCTTGTCAGAACTCAATCCTAGTCAAGGAAATGAGTACTGCCACAAGGCCACCGAGGCTGAGGATCGGCACCGAGCCATAAGAGATACCGTTCGGGAGACATCTAATCTACTCGAGGAGTCCTTACCTCGATTCACACAAGTAAGAATGCAGAATCGATGACAGTTAATGACTACTCCTTTTCAAGTAGAACATATACTTACGACTTGTATTGATTTTTTCTGTGTAGTTGAATGAGAGAATGACCTTGATCCGAGAGAGTCTTGACCGATTGAAAAGCCACATTCAGACGCCCACTTCACTCCAGGCTCTCACTCCGAGGATCCAGGAGCAGCTTCAGGACAATAAGCACACTCTGGCTGAACTGACAAAACTGGAGCTCAGCCTCAGCACCGTCAAGAGTCAGGCCGCGGAGCTTTTGAGCAACACACAAGTGGGTGGCGATGCATCCATTGGCACAGGTAAACAACATTTTGTACGTTCCATTTCTATACCAAATTCAATGTGGTTAATAATCTACCCACTGGATTTCCTAGCGATACAGGATCAGGTTTCTTGCTTGTCTATATTGTGGGATGACACGCATGCTCAGGCCAAGGAGAAGGAAACATGGCTACTGAAAGTGTTCGACCTGGCGGTGAAGTTTTGGAGAGACATCAGTGAGGTCACCGCAGCTCTAGCTGAAGCTCAACAAGCAGTGATGGATCTGAACGCAAGCCAAACCGACGCTGAAACCATTTGCCAAAGCCTGGAAACTATGCAGGTTTGTGTGCATGCAACTACATAGAAACATCTGACAAAAATGATATTAGAGTAAAAAATAGTTTGAATTATGTAAAACAATATCCCAACCCATTTTAGTCAATTTCGTCAGGCTTATCTATTTGCTAATGGAACAAGGGAAAAGGTAGAATTTTTTTGTTTTTGTTGGTTGACAAAAGGCTCTTGAGTCAAGTATCTACTGCCTTCAATGTTTATATTTCTTTTATAAGTATTTTGTATGTATGTTGAAAATGATTTATATGTTTTTTTTATTGTGTCCCTCTTGAATTGCTAGACTCTCAGGGAGGACATCGATAGTATACAGGGAGATCTAGACACTCTTGGTGCTGTGGGGGTGGATTTGATGTCCACGTGTGGTGACACCGACAGACCAGATGTCACCAGGACCCTTGACGAAGTAAGTGACAGATATATCATTAGAATTAACTTTTACACATTATGCTACTCATTGCAACTCGTCTCCCTTACAGTTGTACAGTAATTGGAACAACCTCAGTAAAGTCTGGTCGGAATGTCATAAGAAACTGGAGGAGTCGTTGCAATTATCTCTCCAATATCAAGACACAATGCAGGTCTGTATAGTATTTGTGTATTTTTTTTGTACTTATAACACATATAGTTTGTGAGACGAGGGGAAAAGTCCTTACTTGTTGTTTTCTTTTGTAACAGGGCCTTTTCGAGTGGTTGAAGTCTGCTGAGTTGAGGTCCATTGAAGAATTTATGGTTGGAACTGATCTGGAATCAGTCAAAGACCAGTTATGTGATTTGAAGGTGAAGGAGAGACATGTTTTTTATTGTTTTTGCCACTGTTATCTGAGAGGTTATTTGAATTCAACGGATTCTTTTCCAGGCATTTAAACGTGAGCTTTACCAGAAGAAGATTGAGATAGAAAGCCTGAATCATCGGTTTGTGTGTCGATTGTCTCCAGGATCCGAGCGTCCAGGCTCTGTGTCTCCTCTCTGTGACTTTAGACAGAGATGGGACATGATCGAGTCCGAGACCGTCAGCAGACAGGTCAGAAATACAACACAGCATAAATGTCATTATTTTTGTCTGAACAATGTCAACAAATGACATAATATGGCATGTTTCAGCATATGTTAGAGTCTGCTCTGCTGGGGCTTGGCCAGTTCCAAAACACTCTGGATGAGCTGCGCACCTGGTTGTCCCGAACAGCTGAACAACTGCACAATGGCCGTCCCGTCACCATTGACCTTCAGGCCTGCGAGATAGAGCTGGCCAAACACAAGGTAAATGAAAAACACAGATCCATCCATCCGTTTTCTTCCACTGTATCTGTAGCCGGGTTGCGGGGGCAGCAGTCTAACCAGACGCCCAGACTCCCCTCCACATAGCTCCTCCAGCTCATCTGGGGGAGTTCCAAGGCCAGCTGAGAGACAGTCCCTATACAGCCTGTTCAGGGTCTTTCCCTGGACTTTCTCCCGGTGAAAAATGATAAGGATGATGCCAAGGGAGGCGTCCAGGAGGAATCCGAAACAAATGCCAGAGCCACCTCAACCAGCTCCTCTTGACATGGAGAGGCAGCGGCTCTACTCCAAGCTCCTCCTGTGTGACAGAACTCCTCAGCAGCAGCTCATTTCAACTGCATCACTGCAGACGCTGCACCATATCACGCTCTATCCTTATTCACTGTGAACAAAACCCACTGATACTTGATCACACAGGCAAAATACACAACATCTAAAATAAAAAAATATTTTTCTTTTTATTTTTAATGTTTGTTTTATTGTTCCGTACCTAATTTTCACACAGGTCTTGCGCAATGACGTTATGTCCCACGTCCGCACAGTGGAGTCCCTGAACCAGGCCGGCAGGACACTGTCTGAGACGGGCTCTGGGGCGCTCGGACTTCAGGCCCAACTGGAAGAACTCAATGAGAGCTGGGAGTTTGTGCGCTGCGAGACAGAGCGCCGGCAGCTGGAGCTGGAGAACAGGCTGAGTCAGGTGATGCACATTCAGCCAATCAGCTTGTTCAACTACATCAGTGTGTTGGCGCCCTCTCGTGGCATTATTGTATTCTGGCTTGAGTTTATTCTCAGGTGGTAAATATACAATAGATTAGATAAATAGATTCTTGTATAAACATCTATTCTTGTAACATTTTTGACATAACTCCCATACTAAAGTAAAAGTATAAAATTACACACTTTGATGCAGAATTGACGAACAATATATTTCTTTGAGACAATATATTGTCTCAAAGAAATACATACAGTAGACGACAGTATACAGCTGTAGAATATGAATATGAAGATGAAAAAAATAAGCCAAATGACTATCTGAATTTAGAAGCATAGCTTACCTCAAGAAATTAATTATCATAGCTTTGAACTACTTCAAACCTGTCAAAAACAAAGAAAAAGTAAAATGATAAGTAATGTAATACTAAAAAGAATACAAACTTGCTTTGGAGCACTGACTTGTCACCTTTAGATTAGTTTATATATTCATGGTTATTTTACTTACTCAATTATTTAGGTGCAAGATGTTACTATGGAGATTCAAGATATTCTACAATGGCTGGAGAACACCGATGTCAAACTGTCTTCTTCCAAAACGATGTGGGGGATGCCCGACTCTGCGGCAGAAAGACTCAACGTACATTTGGTACAGTAGCCACAAAGCTGTGATACAAATGCACTGCACATTGATTTGATTGTGGTGTCATTTATTGAGTGTATATTTGTGTATCTATATTTGTGCAGGAGTTGTGCACAGAGATGGAGTCAAAGTTACACACTTACACAGATGTGAAGAATGCCATTCACAGGATGTTGGAGAGCAGCGAAGTGATGCGAGGATCCAGTCTAGAACACATCCTGTCCATACTGGAGCAGAAATGGGCCTCTGTGTACCACAAGGTTCAGGACAGAAAGGTAACACACGCACATACACTCACACACAAAGACACACACGTTGTCACGTGCACACACAGACACATGCACTGACACAGACAAAAAAAAACACTGACACACGCACAGATAGACACACACACAGACTAAAACACGTACACACATGCACACACAGACACACAGAGATACACGTGTGCACGCACAAACGCATGCACGCACACAAACATGCACACACACACACACACATGCACACACAGACACACACATAGATACAAACGAGCACACACATAGACACAAAAAAAACACACTGACACATGTACAATCGCAGACACACACAGACAAACACTGACACAGACAAAAATACACACACACACGCACAGACAGAGACAAAAAACATAGACACACATACACACATGCACACACACTCACACACTGACACAGACAAAAAACACAGACACACGTACACACACACATGCACACACACACACACACACACACACTGACAAAGACACACATACACACATGCACACACACTGACACAGACATACGTACACACACATGCACACACAGACACACACAGATACACAAACACACACACACACACACACACAGAAATGGACTTACATGTTCTGTTTTCCCAATAGACGAGTCTAACAGAAGGTTTGAGTCTGGCGAAGGATTTCCACAGTATTGTTCAAGAGGTCCTTCTCAAAATGGCCAAGTGTGACGACAACTTTGGGAACCTGCCGCCTCCGAGCTTTGTTCTGGACTCCGTATCCACTCAGCTGGAGAAACACAAAGTATATAAGAAAAATAAACAAGAAATGTCATAATAAATATACTACTAAGAATATACTGTGTAATAACATGACACCTGTGTATATGTTCTGTGTGTTTTTACTACAGGAATTAGCTAAAGAGGTGCATGGCTATTGTGAAAAGAAAACTTGTGTGGAGAATATCGGCAGCAGACTGGTGGAAATGAGCAGAAAGGAGGACTGTGATGTCATTCACAACCTGATCATGACTGTCCAAGATCGCTATAAAAGGCTTCATCAGAGATTGGTGGAAAGAAGCAGGATACTTGAAGAGGCCAAGAAAAATGCAAAGCAGGTGGGTTCATAAATGGGTGGAATGTTGAAAATTCCCATTTACAATTTTAGTGGAGCCCAGTGAAAAAATCTTTCCTAGTAACTATTGGATAGTCTTAGTTTAGAGCTCATTTCTTTGTCATTCCTAGACCTGTAATTATAAGAATATTATGGTTTGTTTGTGGCTCTATTCACCATCAATAAAAGTGAAGCCCAGTTACTTTTAAATTAGGAAAATGGAGGGACAATTTTGGAATGAAAGTGACAGTGGACCGTCCCACAGTTTCCTGATTGGACACAATACATTCAAATCCCTGATGGCCGCTCACCGTTGGTCTTTCTCTTCTCCTCCAGAAAATCTTACTGGTGATGCTTTATCCAAGGGGAGGGAAAGTTTAAAACATATTTATTATAAAGCCACTAATTTAGATTATATTACAGGGTTATAATGTATTTATTGTGATTAAACACAGCTGAAGTTGCAGACATCACCTTCAATGACCTTGGGAAATATTTCTAAAATGTTCTTTCCCAAAGAATTCTATTGACACCTGCCCCCCAACGGAAATAGAAATTTAAAACATGAACACAACCTATAGTAAATTCATTTTGATATTTATTTTGAATGGATTTTTATTTCAGTTTACTGAGTCGTGGCGGTTGCTAATCGAGTGGATGTCGGATGTAGAGCAAACATTAGACACACACAAAGAGATCGCTGGAACGCATGAGGATATTAAACAACAGCTGACTGAACAAAAGGTACAATAGACAAATAGAAACCATTTGTTCATCTCTGAAATAAATAATAATACATGTTTTTGTAACAGGAATTTCAGAAACAA